>PVLA01001871.1:0-313275 GCA_004027455.1 Hydrochoerus hydrochaeris
GCACAGGACCAATTGCTGTCCTGCAGGCCCATGACGGGTAAGGCCTGGTTGGGTTCATATGAAGAGTCCTTGACCTAAGACAGGCGCTGTCCTACAGGTAGCCAGAGACGGGCAACTAGGACACATATGTTACGCCACCGGCCGCCTAAGACAGGCACAGGACCAACTGCTGTCCTGCAGGCCCATGACGGGTAAGGCCTGGTTGGATTCATATGAAGAGTCCTTGACCCAAGACAGGCGCTATCCTCACAGGGCCTGCCATACTCCCATAAGTGATAAGGGAAAAAATGTAGGGAGCGGCAGGATAGCGTCACAGCTGCCGCTCCATCTCTCCCTCCTGTGGGCATCCAGGTGCATCGGCTTACATTTCCCAAGCTAATTAAGTAACAAGATTAAAGTGTAACAAAGGTGAAAAAAGTTAATTAACACATATTGTTTAAGATTATCCCTGCCTGGCCCTAAGCCTGTGACGCTTCCTGCTTGGGCTTTAGGTTACTGCCAAAAGTTAGCAAATATACACTCCAGCTTCTAAAAAATAAAGGAGATTCAGATTCACTCACAGACGGGTGTGCAGTGTCTTCTGTCTCTCACTGGCCAACTCCCTGACCACCTTTGGGACCCCTGAGCCCTGCCGCAGCTGGACTCCAGCACAAATTAGTGGATTACTCTAGTACCACACACCCATGATCCAGCCACTTCCCAAAAGCCCTACCTATGAGTGCATGAGGCTTTGAGGGGACATCTAGATACAAGCCGTTACAGTTAGTTAACAATTACAAGGAGAGATGACCTCTCATTTTGTCAAAGGATGAAAGTTAGGAATGAAATGGTAGAATACCTAACAGATGGGGTTATGGGACTATCCCAGTTGGATTTTGAGATACTCTTAGTCTAAGCCTGGTTCATTCTGCTTGCAGAATATATCCTCTCTTTTCTTCAAAGCACCCTTTTCTCCTTGAGCACTTCTTTTATGATTCTTTTCCTTTTTTATTTATTTCTGCCCTAAAATACCAGTTTTTTTTTTGTTTTTTTTTTTTGTACTGGGGATCGAACTCATGACCTTGTGCTTGCCAGGCAGGTGCTTAAGCCACTGAGCTAAATCCCCGGCCCTGTATTTCTGCCCTAAAATAAACAGTAATCTTTCACTTTATGCAATTGTCCTAACCAATTCATTGAACAGGACAACAAGAATCTAGAAGACCCTGCTATCCTTATTTTACCTGATAACAGGCTCAGATTAATGAACTCATTCTTAAATCCATTAGGATTCTCTGAAAAACTCAAATCTTTTTTTACACTAGCTATGTTTGTCACTGAAAAAGGAACATGTACTTTGATAATTTCATCATCCCTGCTTGGCACCTCCTGTAATGGGAACAGAATCTCCTGAGTAAAGTGGATTGTTAGTTCCCTGGTCTTAATCCAGTTGGTGATGGAATTGGTGGGACATGTGACTAAGAGTGGAATAGAGGCAAAGAGGCCTCTGCCTTGGGTGAGGAAGAGGTGACAAGAGATGGAGCTGTCAGATCACAGTGAAGACAGAAAGAATGACCCTGCATCAGGTGCTGGGCATAGGGGAAATAGAAATATGCATATCCACCAGGGGGGGTGCAGGTTGGAGGCGGGTCACTGTTGGGATGTCTGTGTCAGGTTCTCTGGGCTTAGGGGATTTAGATACCATAGCCACACAAGCTTGACAAGTGTTCCCAAGTCAAGGGTCCTGGTATAGCTTCATGAAAGCTATGTAGAGGATTTCTCACCACTTTTGCTCCCTTTTGTAGTGCAGAATAAATCTAGTTAGAGAATGGTGTTATAATTCAGAGGCACCTTTCTAACTAGTGTTCTTGATCCCACAATTTACACTGAAGCCAGGCTACATTACAAAGGAAAATTACTTCACTTTCATTAAACATTTTTCTTTAA
This sequence comes from Hydrochoerus hydrochaeris, assembly GCA_004027455.1. Lineage (NCBI taxonomy): Eukaryota > Metazoa > Chordata > Mammalia > Rodentia > Hydrochaeridae > Hydrochoerus > Hydrochoerus hydrochaeris. Next base: position 1,924 of record PVLA01001871.1, read on the forward strand.
ACTTGTTCCAATTAACTAAAAGGTATCCTAACAGTGAATCCATTAGAATGACCAAATTATAGTAGGACTTTTATCAGGAAGAGGAGTTGCAAAGTTGAGCATTAAAAAAGACCCTAGACTTGGTATGCTTGCTACCTCTTTGGCCACTGTCTGTGATACGAGAAGTATACCAATCAAATACCAAAGGGAAAAGTTATTTCCCCCTCAATGCCTTTAGGAAAAACAGTCAACAACAGACTGAATTAGAACAGCACCCCCAATAAGTCTTGGGATCAGTATTTTCCCAGATAAGAAATAACCCAAAAAGCTACAGTTACAAATCATCAGCAAAGATATAGCAGTTATAGCAACACAGAGTGGAGGGCAGCAAGAGTTAAATAAACACAAGGAAATTTGAGGAATTCAGACTCACATCCAACAGAAAATTTCCAATAGGCAAATAAAAATGCCTTTCCAGCCAACAAACCGAGAAGGCCCAAGATTCAATTGCTGATTAGTTTCAATTGCTGATTAGTCCTATGGAAATTTCTTCTTACAGTAATTTCTTTCAATTCCCTCCAGAAGGTCAGTCCCCCAGAAGACACTGATCATATACCAATTAGCAAAGCACAAGAGGGGAGAACTTGAAGACATCTTTCAAGAAAAAAGGAGGCAGACACTGAAATTTTACAATTCCAAAGCCTCTTCTCAGAATGCATATATCTAATTCACATATGGAGCCAATTACTCAACACCAATTCTGACAGATTTTAGGTTCTCTTTGAACAAAAGAAGGAAGTATTTGTTCACAAAGCAATATGCCCCAAATCACGGCACAGCATCACCCAAGCAAGTGGGGCTTTATTTAGACTGTTATTGCAACACAGGAGGATCAGGACTTCAGAAGGAGTATGGCTTAATAAGGGCTACTTATATAGAGCAAAAACAGCCTGCATCTCTAGTTTTATGCATTTCCTGGACCAGCTTAAAAACTTTCAAAGTAATGACACAAGGGGGCAGAGTCATCTAGAGGTTACAGAACAGAGTCATCTGGGATTTGAGTTTCAAAAGCCTAAGTTTAGGATTCTAGGGATATTAACATGGACCCCAATCCCTCCCCAGTCTTTGCCCCATCAGCCTTCTGCTTTTCCTTGAGAGAGAGGCGGCAGCAGTACCAGGGGTCTCAGGAACCAGGGAAGGGCTTCCCTGCTGTTAGCAAGGTTTCAGCTCCAGTCACTGCAGCTAGAAATGTGACCTCCAAAATACCCCAAGGGGTGCTGGGAAGACCTGGGGCTAGTACCCAGGTAATCCCTGAGCAGGCAAGGGGTACATGCCCTATTCTGTCATAGTGAAATGGGAAGGACCAGCCCTCCTTTTCTTTCTACCTCATTATTATTGCTCATTAGTATTACTAAGATTAATTAAAAGACAGTTTAACAAATACACCAAAAAAATAACGTTTGTCTCAGATTAAAAATGCACAGATCATCAGTAAAACAGCAAACTTCAAAGACCTGAGGATATTCTGCCACCAGTTCTTTAAACCAGAGCTGTGTTTTGGGTAAAGGTGAATTGAGGCCATGGCCTTGATGTAAAGCTTGGGGGTGGGGGGGAGAAACAGCATTCATGATAGATAATATTCTAGCACATTTTAATCAATCAAAATCAATGCAAACTATGAAAAAAATTCCAAATTCATGAATAAAGACAGGAGCAGTATCAGCAGTTCCCTCTGCCCCAGAGCCCTGTATGAGTCTAAAACACATCCTTAACTGATCCTGCTACAGTCTCATGCTCCTCCCTCCCACCAATGACCTTTAGCTAAGCATGACAGGATTGTGGCTGATAAGGGCCAGCATTAGGCCCAATCTAGCCACCAAGAGCTGCTTACCATTTTCTAGCAGATCAATCCTAGCTGAGTAAGGAGTTCTTTGCGGCCTAGCCAGCACTAGGTCACGGGCTGCTGTCAACACTCACGTTTTGGCCCTTCCCAAGATGCCCTGCAAATCAAACCTGAAACTAACGCTGGTGTCACTGACCCCCCCCTCCAAGGCTGGACCAAAATCCTCCCCAGAATGCCTAGCGGCCTTTCCCGGAATGCCCTGCGGTCCTTCCCAGAATGCCCTGCAAACTAGAGCTGAAGCCATTGCGGCCTGATTCAGAAATGTCACCATGGGCCTCCATGAGAACCATGGTAACATCCGGAACTGGAGCTCTATGGGTCTTGGTACCTCCAGCTGGAAGGATATACTGATTATGACTGTGTACCTTCTGCTGGTCTTGTACATCGGCCTACGGGTATGGCTGGCCTAGGGTGTGGGCTGAGCTGGGACCTGGGGTGGGTTCGACCCCTCCCCGCCAGTACCGGATCTCCAATTTGCATCCTGGCATCTTCTTTCACACAGCCCTAAAAGGAGACCACTCCGCCCTCTGCCTAGCTGCTCCCTAACCTTCCAGCCAGGAATCAGTGATACTAGACTATCGCGCACACACGTATACACAGGCCTCTTAACCCCCAAATAATCAAATGGATTAAATGCGCCTACACCCACTGCCTGGAATAAGGAGGCCTTGTTTTGATACCTAGGGTGATTATGGAAATCCCTCCAACCATGCCATTAATAACAGTCTGCCCTCACCATGTGGGAGTTCCGCATCTGCAGATTGAACCAATAATATGGAAAACATTTTGAATAAATTCAGTCTACTGAATTTATTCAGTCTGTCCCCACTTCTCCTTTGGTGGGATTCGATAGGCCAGGCTTTAACGGTCCTCTGTTCCCAAGCTGCTGGAGCAGCCTGGAGCTCGTTGCTAGGCGACGCCACTGCACGGTGGAGGCAACTGGGCAGCAGCAAGGTGGACCCTCGCCTTCGCCCTGGCGCCGCCTCTGCCCCGGTGGGGCGGGGTGTCCGCGCTGAGACTGGGCGGGAAGGGGCAGTCAGCACCCTTGAGTGAAGAGCTGAGGTCACCGGCACTGCACTGCCCAGCCGAGGCTGAGAGCTGGTGCACGGAGGTGGCAAGGAGAGAGGCGCCTCCCTGGGCCAGCCTACCCAGAATGTCAGTGCAGTTCTGATTAAATGAGGGTCCAGTCCCTATTAGTACATAGTGAGGAGGGGGTGAGGGGAAGCGATGGAGAGGAAGAGCAGAGGGGAGGGGAGAAAGGGAGAGAAAGAGGAGGAAAGGATTTGATAAATGATAAGTGAATGTCATCTGTTTAAGAGACTTGTGTCTGTGAAGCAGTTTGGATTCATGTATTCCATTTGGAGTGCTGTTCATTTTTGTTTTAGGCTTTATCCAGAGACCGTTCAACCATAAAAGGCTTCTTCCTAGCTGACCAAAATCTCACATGGTGGTTGGTGAGTAAGCCTTGCATAGGGCAATCCACTTGGTGGAGGAGGCTTGTGTTAGCTGGTTTGTTTATTTAGATGTCAGATACCCAAATAATTTGAAGTTGCTAAATCAGATATGCCATTTAACTAGTAGATCCCTTGATTCTTAAGTATTATCTTAACTAAATGTTTCCATTCGATTCTGTTTGGTTGACCATTTATTAGGTAGTTTTGCTCAACAAGACATTGTTCTAGGCCCTAGGACATAGAAAATAGACAGCTTTACTATGAGGAAGTGTAGAGTACAGAATTAGAGTGCAGGATAAGAAGTCTATTAGGAAGTGCCCAGGACCAGTATGGAGGACAGGTACATAAGAAAGGTCTTTTAGAGGTGGGACTGTGTGAGCAGGCCTGGCAGGCAGAGTGTTTACTAATTACACTAGTAAATGTGAGGGCATTCTGGGCAGAGGAACAGAGTGTGCCAAAGCACGGAGATGCAGAGCAGCATGGTACTTCATGGAGAGGGGTAGGGTGGAAGGATCAATTGTTTTGTTTTGTTTTAAATAATGTGGTGATTATACAAAGTGATTCTGTACAGGAAGAGTGACACAAAACCCAAACAGCAGAGGCAGCTGGCCATCCACAGCCCTATATCTTGGGACAGGTGTGGCGGGGAGCAGGAGGATTATGGGAATTTATGCCAAGCTTGAACCAGGGCCCCTTTATAACTTATTTCTATAAGTTTCATTTAGGAATTGAGCAAAACTCAGGCTCTTATTTAATCATTTATTCTCTGTCTTCAAATATTAACCAGTCTTATGGAAAGGATTTAGTTTTGTTACCAGGTTGTGGGGGGAGGATCTTGTCCAGGTTCTTGGATGTCCTGAACAAAGCAGGATCCCAAGAGTAGAACAGGATCAGTGAGTTATTTAAAGAAGACAAAATATACTTCACAAGGTGGGAGCAGGCCAATGAGAAGAACTCACAGCACTGAGGAAACTTGGTATTGAAGGGTTTTTTTGTTTTGTTTTTTGGGGGTTTTGTTTTTTGGTGGTTGTTTGTTTGTTTGTCTTTTTTGAGACAGGGTCTCACTATGCAGTTCAGGCTGACCTTGAGCTCACTTTGTAGCCCAGGCTGGTCTTGAACTCGCAACCATCCTCCTGCCTCAGCCTCCCAACTGCTGGGATTACAGGCATGAGCCACCATGCCCAGCTGGTATTGAAGGTTTTAAACCTTACTGTTTGGAGTAGGATTGCAGGTTTGATCTGAAGTATGTGTATCAGTTAGAGTTTGCTAGATAAACAAACTTATATATAATACATGGAGGATCTACATGGTAGGCTTATGATGGCCACCTGCAGAGTGAGGTGTAGAAGATTGCATAAAGGGAATCTGTGCACTGGAGAGCCAGAGAACCCAGTCAAAAATCAAAGGTCTGGCACTCATTGCAGAGTCTCATGTGAGCCTATACCAAAAAACCAAAAGGTTTTGTGTCAGAAGGCAGAGAATCTGTGCTAGAAGGCTGCACTGGAGGAAGCCTGGAGACACACACCCAAAGGTGATGGTGAAGACTGGAGCTCCTCCAAAGAAGCAAGAATTCCTCCTTCTTCCCCTTTTTATTCCACCCAGGATTCAAGCCTATTGGTTGGTGCCACCCACACCCAGGGTGGGTCTCACCTCTTCAGTAAGTCCACATTTCAGACACATGGAGAACTGGGCTAAACCAAAGAGCTAGCCATTTCTTATTCAAGGTGACACCACAGTTAACTATCACAGTGTGACTCCAGCGAATGACTGGCTTGACTCAGCTCCTTAGAGGAACTGTAGGGACCTACAAGGCCTTCAAGGAGATTAAATCTGCATAGTCAGTGACATGGTAATTACAGTTGAGTTGGCCAAAGGTTGCAGACCACTGGGCCTTGGAGGGGGGCCCATTGTTATGAACAAAATTACCTCCCTACCTTCTTCCATTGTATTTAGATCTGGTTGAGGGCTAATGTTTAACTCAGAAGGTGATCTAATCCCAGAAAGTAGGCTATAAAGTGGCCTCCCTTTTTATCCAGCTGTTTCCCTGTTACCTTATGCCTGCGATCTAGCCCAGAAAGCAGGCCGCAAGGCAGGTCAGCCTTCCCTTCCTTCTGAAGCCTTTTCCTTAGTTACCTCCTGCCTCAGTTTTTCACATCAAGATAATGCGTCATAGAAGGAAGTCTTGCCTCAGGAGGAGAAAGTGCCTAGACACCAAGGTGCGATTCTTTACATCTAAAACAGCACCCAGGGCCTCATGTGTTTGGATTATGGGGGCATTTTAGCTGACTTGCTGTTAGGAAGTGGGGCAAGTTAGAGGCAAGTCACTGGGATTGTGTCCCAGAAAGATGTATCTCCCTCCCCCACTCCTCTCTTCTTGCTCTGCTTTCTGGCAACCATGACATGAGAAGCTTTTCTCTGACCCCTCTTTGTGCCTTGGAGCCAATCAACCACAAACTGTAACCATGAGTCAAAATAAACCTCTCCTTTAATTTGTGAGTGTCAGATATTGTGTCTCCGTGACAAGGAAAATGACTAGGACACCAAGAAAAAAGGAAGGCAGAGTCATTAACTCTGTTGAGTAGCTGAAGAGAAATAGCCTTATTTATGTTATCTGGGAGATAATATGGGAAAGCTCTTTTTAACTCTGAATTATGCTTTAATTTTATTTGTTATAAACTCAGTTTAGGAAGAGATTGATGTAGCAAAGAACTGTTTGCACTGGACCTCCTACTTAATTTTTTAGTGGAAGAGTCTAGCAACACCATCTCCTCCTTGTCTGCGAAGTCCCCATTTTTTGTTCTGAGCCACTCTGTGGCCTTAAAGAGGTGTTTTCTGTACCCAAGAAAGCAGAAATCTGCCCATGTTTCCTTGTATAACTGATACAGGGAAATGAAACTCCCAACCTACTATATCCGTATGAGTTCATGTTCTCTAAAATCGAAGAATGAATTTTAGAAACAATGGAGGTTAAGAGTAGAATATATTTATTGAGAGAGAAAAAGTTTCTGTCTAAGGAGAGACAGAAGGGATCCCAAGCCCAGGACTATGTCTTTTCCAGGGACTCTTATAGAGTAAAATTGTGGGGTGAGATGGGTTTAAGGTGGGGAAAACTGGGAACTCACAAGGCAGATGGACATAAGGTGGAACAGAACTATGGTTAGCCAATAAGATCAATAGTTCAGGTAAAATTGACTACATTAGGAACAAATAGGGAAGCGAGTCACGTAGAAAGTGAGCATTCTTAGCTCAGTGGCATAAATGCCTGCCTTGCAAGTGTGCAGTCGTGAGTTTGATCCCTGGTACCAATAAAAAAAAAAAGGGGCTGGGGATTTAGCTCAGTGGCTTAAGTGCCTGCCTGGCAAGCACGAGGTCATGAGTTTGATCCCCAGTTAAAAAATAAAAAAGCGAGCATTCTTAAGGGCAGTGACTCTTCCCTAGGAGGATGGGCTGGTGACTCCTGGCTTCCTCAGGGTGACAGGGAACTATTTAAAATATCAGTCCTTAGGATATGGATGAATTTGTTTGACCTTTAGTCTTAAGGCCTAGCCCACAGCTAGAGGTGTCTGTTTCCCCCACAGTTGCAAGGTATCTGGACTTTTGCACTGGCTCCATCGAGCACCTAGCCCTGTCTCACTGCCTATAATATTTTTAACTAACTCGGCTACCTGCAACTTAACTGTTATGTGACACTTATAACAGTTTTCAGAAGACATTAATATGCTGTAACTTCTCAGTGTTTGCATACATTTTGATTTGTCAATATTTTCATTATTAGAACTGCTCAAAAGGAAAGAACAACTGGGATGGGGAAAAGGAGAGAATATATATACACAAGATAGCTAAAATAATTGTACTACTAATTCTGTTAGTTGATAGAAAGGAACAGCTAGTGCTTATATTGTTTCATCAATTTTGCCTGCCTTTATCTGATAATCTGAAAAACTATTTTGAAGATACTAATATGCAATATAATAACCTTTGTTAATTTCCTATCATCTTGTTTTGAAATTCTATATCATTTTTATTGGTTTTTTTCTCTTTAAAATAAAAAATTATTATTTAAGGCACAAAATATACTATGGTGTTATAAAACAAAACTGAAATTTAAGAATAAATTTACCGCTCCCTCTTCTTTTATATTTTTTATTCAATCAGCAAATATCTAACGAGTGTCACTGGTTCTTGTCATGGACCACAGCAACCCCTCACAGCACCTACTCTTGTGGTCTATTCTCAATCATCTTACCCAGCCTCATGTGGCATCTAAAATCATCAGTTCTTTGTCCTTTCCTATTTGATCAGCTGGCTCCCAGGCTGTCTTCCCTGTTCATTGTCTGTGTGTCATTAGCCCCTGCTTAGACATACTTGCAGGCTCTTCCCTGTCTCCTCAGCTTCTCAGTCCCTGCTAAGAGGGCCCCAGGTCCCCTTACACCTGCTGAGTCCTTACTTTCTGACCTTTGGCCATCTGTCTTGGTTCATTGCTTAAAAAGTCAGTCACACACTAGCAAATCCTAATTTTATATTCCTAATCCAGTTCTCTCCCTTCAACTCCACTCTAATGTTCTCCATTGCCTATGTGATACCTTTGTTATAGAAGTGATATCAGGACCTCAAATATGATATAAAGGAAATATAACTAGATGTCAGATACACCAAGTTCATGGGTCCCCAAAATCAAAGAATGAATTCTAAGGAACAACACAGGTTAAGAATAGGAAATATTTATCTAGAGGGGAAGATACAGTTCATAAGAGGCAGGTGAAGCCCTGAATGAGTTGTCAAAGACCCTACTTCTCAAGGGAAGTTTCATAGAACACCACAATTGGGTACAATGTGGATTACACCTATAATCAACCAAAAAGATTATAAGTATAGTCACTTAGATAATATTGATCCAATAGGGAAGTAAGTTACATAGCAAGTGCACATGGAAAGAACAAAGAACATTTTTTTTAGAAAGCAATGAGGCTGAGGGTCTTGGTCACCACCAAGGTGACTGATGTCTATCTAGGCTTCATTAGGCCAGGTGTTACAACTTATCTCAGGCCTGGCCATTCCATTTTTATCTTGAGACCTGGACTCCAAAAGATGTTCCTCCAGCCACAGTTGTAATGGGTTTTCATCTTTGCTCTGACTCTCTTGAGCACCCATCTTTATCTGACTGCTATTGTATTTCTATCTGCCTTAGCTCTCTATAATACCTGCACTTAAAAGACCTAGCTGGGATTTCACACTAAACATGTCCCAAAGGGAACCCTGGATTTTCCTCTGCAAGTCTCCTTCCTTCCTTCTCTCATTAACAGCACTTTAAATATTCTAGTTGCTGGAGTCAGCAAACAATGTCACCTTAAACCTTTCTTTTTCTTTCAAATATAATATACAATCCAGGGGGCCAGGGATATAGTTCAGTGGCACAGTGCCTGCCTGGCAAGTGCAAGGTCCCGAGTTTTATATATATATATATATATATATATATATATATATATATATATATATATATATAAAATACAATCCATTAGAAATCCTGGGACTCAATCGAAAAAGTCTATCCGGTGCCTGACAACTTCTCATGCACTCTGTCATTATCTCTAGACTAGGTCAATTATACCAGCCTCTTTCTGAGCCCCCTTCTTTCACACTTGCACCTCTATATCCAGTCTCACCAAAGCAGCTAAAGGGAATCCATTAACACTCAAATCAGACAAGGACATTTCTCTGCTTAGAACCTCCAAGGTTCCCGTCTTACCCTGAATCAAGGCTCCGCAGTTAAAAAGTCCCACATGAGGCCACAGATGATCTTACCCTACTACCCTCTTGGCCACCACCTCTTAGGGTACCATATTCAGCTGAGACAGTGTCCTTGAATGCTCTCCTCGTACGCCTGCCCTTTGCACTTGCTGCTGTCCTGTGTGGATGCTCTGCCCACATAGCCCCCACACATTGAAACTGCAACTTTTCTGGTATTTTCAGCACTTTCTCAGAACAGTCTATACCAACCACCATATTACAAAGTATTCCTATCACTTTTCTTTTTCTCTATAGTATAAGCCAAGTAAAGAGGAAGAGAATAAAAAAAGTAGAACAGCCTTGCTCATACTATTATGCTATAAAATAATCCTGTAATTTATTATGCTTTTTGTTTCTCTTCTTCCCAAAAGGATTTTAGTTTCATGAGGGTAGGGATTTCACTTTTTGTTTGTTTTACTCTCCAGTGTATTTCTAACACCTAAAACAATACGTAGCAATGGACATTAATTGTTACTGAATTGATGAATGATTATTTTATACATTACCTTTCCATTTACTAGTATACTAAAAATATTTTTGAGGCCTATAAACATAGATGCAGATAGTTTATATTTATGTGTTGCACAGTATTATATTGTATGGACACTTCACTATTCACTATTTATGCTCTAGATTACCAGGCAATTTACACTGGATGTAATTTTGCATGTAGTCAAAGATTCCTAACAATAAAAATAACTAGCACTACTTGAGGACTTGTTACATGCTTCTTCTGAGATTTCTTTGCCTTATATTTGTCACTTCCAAAATATTTGCTATATGTTAACTATGTTTTATTTGTGCATTTTACACTTAAAGGTTTTTTTTTAACTTTTTGTCTTTCTTATTGTTTTTGGTCTTGTATACTAATTTATTTTATGTTATTATCATCGATGCAGTTCCTTTTTTGTTTTCATTCACCTAAAAGCTTTGTTGTTTTAGCCTCTATTGATAATTTGGTTTTAAATGTGTCTGATATCAACAGCATAATTGTTGAATTGTTCTTTTAAATGGATTGGATACTTCTACTCCATTCAAAAGTGATTGTAGCTTTAGGAGATATTTTGTTCCTTTTAAATGCTAGTAGGATTTTTTACATTTTGAAAGTAACACATGTTGGTTGTAAAAATAGATGTGCACATACATGCAGTGTTACTGTCCTAGGATAGAACTCAAAATTTTGTCTCCACTCCATCTGTATAACTAAAATTTCAGTCTCAAGAAGTATTGTATTATATAAACTATCAGAATCACTTTTATGCATACATGAACATGTATGTGCACAAATGTAAAATATACACAAAAAATTTTAGAGATTATGTTATATATAATTTAGCTTATTATATCACTTATGGGAACTACCTTCTATATGCTACATTGTACTTCATCATAGTCATGTACCTTAGCATTTTAAACCAATCCCATAGATAATATATTGTTAACCATTTTCAATTACTTCAAGTAATCACTGTCCTGCTAATATTCCTGCATTGGCGAATTCTAAGCACATTAATGGAGCAGGTGGAGAGTAGCAATGTAAGCAAGGCTGTTCTACTTTTTTATTCTCTTCCTCTTTACTAGGCTTATAATTCAAGGTTAGGGGCTGGACAGAAGAAATATGAATGGGAATTCTGTCCAGGGAATAATCTTATTAGAGAATATGTGAAATTCAGTGAGAGTATACATTTGTAAGAATTAATTTTGGGAACTGGACTAAGCGTTCCGATCTGTAACCATCTTTTGATTTTCAGATAGGTGCTTCTCTTTTTGCTGCAAACATTGGCAGTGGCCACTTTATTGGCATGGCAGGGATAGGAGCATCTTCAGGGATTACTATTGGGGCCTTCGAATGGAATGTAAGTAATAACTTTTGCAACAACTAATCCTTCCATCTTTATCAACATCCAAACACAATTCATAAACACAAAATTTGCTTTAAATCTCAACTACTAATGACATTTTGAGGAAAGAACCAAGTCTTTGATTTTTCAATAGAATATGCTACTTTCATTATTCTTAATAAATGAAAAGACAGAGGATTTACATGCCAAAGAATGTAAATAAAGAAAACAAAGAGCTGTTAGCTGTAGAAATAGAGTAAACAAAGAGCTGTTAGATTAGTCAAGCAGGAAAAAGTTTTATATATATATATATTCAAACACCTGTGTGTGTTTTGTCCTTTGCTGTACATACTGAGAATGAGTACAAATGAGGTGTTTGAGATTTTTAACTAGATACTATAGTCTCTTAATTAACTTCTCAGAAATACCAGTTTCAACCATAAACTGTGTAAAATATTGAATTAGGGGCCAGAGATTTAGCTCAGCAGCACAAGCACCTGCCTGGCAAATGCAAATTGAAGATAAAAAGGACTAGAGATGTAGCTTATGGTGGAACACTCTTGGGTTCAATCTCTAGTACTTCAAAAATTTTCAGAATAGTTCAGGGTTTTTTTTTTATTTCTTAAAAACTATCTTTTAAATTTATTTATATAAGGCAAAATAGTAGAACCGGGCGCGGTGGCACACTCCTGTAATCCCAGCACTCTGGAGGCTGTTGCAGGTGAATCATTGCAAGTTCAAGGTCAGCCTGGGCTACAAAATGAGCCCAAGACTAGTCTGAACTGCACATGAGACCCTGTCTCAAAAAAATAAAATAAAATAAAAATTTATTTATATGACACCTTTATTCCTCCTTGAGAGTAAAAAAACAATAAATTAACAGTAAATACCTTGGGAATTGGCTTAATTAACCTCCCTCAATTTTTTTTTTTGAAGAACTAGAGATGGAACCCAAGAGTGTTCCACCACTAAGCTACATCCCTAGTCCTTTTTACCTTCAATTTGAGGCACGGTCTCACTAAGCTGCCTAGGCAGTACTGAAACTTGAGATTTTTCTGCCCTTACTTCCCTTGGTGCTAGGAATACACTGCATCCGACATAAGAATCTTTTAAAGGCAAAGATCGTGTGCCTCAAAGTCAAGTTCTTTGTGCTCAAAAAGTCTCCAATAATCAGAGAGCTAGATTCTGTATAAACGGGAAGGGAATCTGGGAAAGGAGAGAGGCAAGTTGGGTGGGGAGTAAAAACTGTTCAAGATGTGGTTTGTGTCAAACCCCCAGACTGAATATAGTCATTGTGCAATTACAAACATGTAATGATAAAAACACGGTATGCTACCCAAAAAAGTCCCTAGTATTTACTGTCCAACCAGGTGGTAACTGAGCTTGCATCTCATTTAAGAAACTGACCTAGATGGATTTCTGATTCATTTGGGTTTTTTTGGTTTCAGACTATATTTATGCTCCTCATTCTCGGTTGGATATTTGTTCCGATTTACATTAAAGCTGGGGTAAGTGTTAATGATTAACTCTATTGTCTACAATATTTTTTTCTTACATATACTGCATGTGTACTAGAAATGACCTGGAGGACAAATTAAGCTTCGCATTCTTTTGCTCCTTACTGTGTTTCCTAGATCCTGAGATGCTTATGATACATTATTCTGTCTTGCCATAAACAGACACCAGTAGCTGTCTACTTACTTAGTTTATCTCTTAAGAATTTCATAGAAAACATTTTAAATTCTACTTAAGACCTAAATAAATGAAGAGAAAACTATATAAATGATTGAAAGCCTTGATATCCTAAAAATTAGTTCTCCCTGATAGGACTGTGCTTGCAATATAATTGCAAACAAGATTCAAAAAGAGGGTTTGTTTTTGTTTTTGTTTTTTTTAGACAGGGTCTCGTGTAGTTCAGTCTGGCCTTGAGTTCATTATGTAGCCAGCTTGGTCTCAAACTCACAAGGATCCTTTTGGCTCACTCTCCCAAGTGTTAGGATTATAGGCATATGCCACCAAGCCAGGCTACCCACAGGGACTTGACAAACTGATTCTAAAATATATCTAGAATAGCTAAAGTATTGTTATACTTTAATAAGAAAATTATACTTTGCCATTCTGATAGCAAAAATACTGCTATCGGAAAGACAGTTGCCCTACCTAATAACAAGAGTTATTAGAAAGCTATAATAATTCATACAGTATAGCATTAACATAGGATAAAAACATGCTGTGACTTAGGTGAATGTTCCCCAAAGGCCCATGTGTTAAGGGCTTGGTCACCAGCCCACAACACTATCTCATGGGGAAAGTGAAGAAACATGAATGAATAGGAATTGTGCCCAAGAATGCTTCCCTTTTATTCCCCCAATACTACCATGGGCTGGTGACCAGGCCCTTAACAGATGAGCCTTTGGGATGCATTTATCTAAATAGAGGTAGGGCTTAAAACTAAAGTGGTACATGCCTATACTCCCAGCACTCTGGGAAGCTGAGGAAGGAGGATCAAAAATTTAAACCCAGCCTGGGCAATTTAGTGATTGTTGATATGCTATCTCAAAAAAGGGAAGAGGAGCCGGGCATGGTGGTGCATGCCTATAATCCCAGCACTCAGGAAGCTGAGGCAGGAGGATCACCATGAGTTTGAAGTCAGCCTAGCTACCTAGTTCTAGGCTAGCCTGAACTACATGGTGAGACCTTGTCTCAAACAAACAAACAAAAAGAAGGCAGAATGGCTGGGACCCTGGGTTTAATATTGTACCACCAAAAAAAATTAAATAAATAAAGGACATAAGGCTTAGTGGGAAACTTACTTTCTGGTCACTGGGATTATGTCCTTAAAGAGGGATATTAGGACCCTGATTTCTTCTTCCTCTCTTTCATTCCCAGTCATGAGATGAGCTTTCTGTACCATGTGCTCTGCTATAATGTACTGTGTTACCACAGTCCCAAACCAAATGGAAGCAATTGGTCATAAACTGAAAGATTTTAAACTGTGACACAAAATAAATCTTTCCTCTTTTCACATTTGTTTGTCCCATGTATTTGTGGAAAAACTGAATAACCTACACGATGACAAGTGGAAGAGGACAAAAGCCCAGGAATTGTCATATATAGACTCTTGCCTTATAACATTGATGACATTACAAATTACTGAGGAAAGGAGGGTCAGCAGATTTGATGGAGTAAAGACCAGCAATGAACTACAGCCTATCCAGAACCTGAGACCACTGGATTTTTAAAAAGTAATAATAACTGGTGAAGAAAAAACAAAGTGACTTGCTAGGAATTTTGGAGGGAGATGACAGGAAAACTGCAAACTACGGAGAAGCAGGAGAAACAGTACAATGCACAGAAAATAACAAATCAGACTGAAAAATTACATCTGGATGCCAAGCAAGGAGCCCTGTCTCCATTAACACAAGTTAAGTCCAAAATACAAAGGAATTGAAATGATCTTATTCATATTATCAGATCATAGTAAAATGAAAATAGAAATCAATGGCAAAATAAACCACAGAAATAATACAAACATGTGGAGAATAAACAGTGCATACTTGTATAATCAATTGGCAACAGAAAATGAAGAAATTAGAGTTCCTAAACTCAAATGATAAAGCCAGTACAACATACCAGAACTTATGGGACACTATGAAAGCAGTTCTAAGAAGGAAGTTGATGGCTGTGAATGTCCACATCAGAAAATCATAATGAGCCCAAATAAATAATGTAATCATGCACTTCAAGGTCCTAGAAAAACAAGAACAACCCAAACCCAGAGTTAGTATTTATGCTCCTCATTCTTGGTTGGGTATTTGTTTCAATTTACATTAAAGCTGGGGTAAAGCTGGGGTAAGGAATGAAGGTATTAGATAAGAGCAAAAATTAATTAAACTGAGACTTTTAAAAAAAATATGAGGAGGAGGAAGCACCAAGATTGCAGAGTGGCAAACAGCAGAGAAAGAGCCTCTCAGAGAGTTACTATCCCAACCTGTAATATAGCAATGGGAGGAAGACAAGGAGGAGGGAGGTCGGTCCCCTGGACCCAGAAAGAATCTGAAACATGAATTTAAAGAGTGAAAAGACAAACTTCAATAAAGAAGAAGGAGGTATCCAGCAGCACCTTCTCCCTAAGACAGAACCACACAAGAGAGGAATTGGCTGGGAACCATCTTGGAGCTGGATTGGCTGAGCTCAGAACTCAAGAGATACTGCCAGCTCCATCTAGCAGCTCCAAGCTTGGCTCAGACCTGCAGAAGGTACAATGATGGCTGCAGGCCAAATGAGTCTGCTCTCTGCAGGAAAGTGAAGGTTTGCTGAGATTATACACTACCCCACCAAAAGCTACTGCTGGCTTGCTGGTGTAGATCAGGATGGATCAGCTCTCTGTCTCCATGCATTGTCTAACAGTGACAGCAGAGACAAACCTGAAAGTGAATATCTCTCTCTCTCTCTCTCTCTCTCTCTCTCTCTCTCTCTCTCTCTCTCTCTCTCTTTCTCTCTCTCTCACTTTCTCTCTCACTCTCTCTGTTTGTTTTTTCTGGTGGTGGTGGTTTTGTTTTTGCTTTTTTTCATTTTTTCCTCCTTCATCGTTTATCTTTTTATATGTGTGTGAACATAGTTTCTAGCCTCTTCATGGTTATGATTCTGTTCCATTCTTCTTTTCATCTTTCCTTTCTCTCTTTCCCTCTAGTCTTCTGCACCAGTTTCCTAAAGTTAGTGTGATCTCCCTTTGTCCACCAACCTTACTACTAATCTTTCTCTTTTTCTACTTCTCTATTTTCTCCTTTACCCAGTTTAAATTTTAACCCCTGAGAGTAAAATTGACATTTTTAGGACTTGTATATTGCATATAATTTTCTGGCTTGTTTTAGATTTTGTTATTTAAACCACAAATCTAGTTCATATGATTAAAATGGCAAATTAATAGTTCATTAAGTTTGTCATTTTCTAGACTGTGTTTGATGCTATTGGTACTACTATAGCTAAAAGTGACATGATTATTCTAAATAGTTATTGGTCCTAGTATTCCATGACTGAGATTGACTAAGGGTCACAGAAAATACAGTGGCACAGTGCCAAAGAACCATGGACTGGGCCAAACAAACAACAACTTCTCATCTCCAACAAACTGAAGAGGTAGGATCTTCCAACAGACTCAAAATCCAAAAACTAGCTACACCTGGAAGATATCTCAGAGAAGCAGTCATTACGTCCTAAATATGAGCAATAAAGTAACATGCCATAGGCAATTTGTAACCACCATCCCAAGAATTAAACTAAAAAAAAGAAAGAAAAGAAAATGAGAAGAAACTGAAACAAGAGGCAACCATAGACATCCAGTTCACCAAAGACAAACCCAAGGGAGCAGTGAGGTGGGACAGTACAAAAGCCTCCCAACTGGCCTCTCTGAAGTAGTGACAACAATGCAATTGAAATAAGGCTCTAGAAAAAGTCAAATCAGAAATAGTTTCTCAGATACCTGCAGAGATGGTGCCCACAACAAAGGCCATGTTTAGTGATGCTAGAGCAGATTCAGACCAAAAAAAAAAAAACAACAAGAAAATTATGGAAGCCATAAATGCTCACCATAGAAAAGAAATAGAATCCATCAGGCAGACTCAAGCAGATATCCAGGAGAATAAAAATTATTTTGAAAGTATTCACAGCAGATTAAACAAGTATGAGGATGGGATCTTAGATATAGAAGACAGGCTTGCAGTTAGCAATCATGAAAAGAAAGATCATGATACCAGGGGACCATGAGAAATTAATCCACCAACTGCTGGATGAGGCAAAAAAGAATAATTTAAAATTGACCGGCATCAATGAAAAAAGCAGGAATAGCACAAATGACATAAAAAACTGTTCACAGATATTATGGTGGAAAACTTCCCTGGTAGAGAAAAAGAATTTGACATATAGATAAGTGAGGTGTATAAAACTCAAAATTAGCCATGATCAAAAAATGTCTACAGTCAGGAATATCATAGTCAAGATTCTAGAAATTCAATACAAGAATAGAATTTTAAAAGCTGTTAGAGAAAAGAAACAAATCACCTATAAAGGAAAGCCCATCACAGCTGACTGCTCAGCACAAAACCTCAAGTCAAGGAGAGCTTCCAGTGAAGTATTTCAAGCTCTAAAGGAAAACAACTTTCAACCCAGATTGATATACTCTGCAAAACTATGTTTTAAAACTGATGAAGTAATAAGATACTGCCAGCACAGGAACATCTGAGGAAATTTATAACCACAAAACCAGGATACCAAAATGTTTTATCCTAGAAAGAGATAACAAAGACTACAACTCCATGAATCCCAACAGAAGGAATCCACTAGCCAAGGCAAACAATTAAAAAGAGGGAGAAAAAAAGAGCTAACAACAAGAAAATAACATGAGGAGGATGAGTTAACATATATCAGTTATAACCATCAATGTTAAAGTCTTAATTCACCAATTAAAAGACACAGTCTGGTAGAATGGATCAAGAAGCAAGATCCAATAATATACTACATACAAGAAACACATTTAATTAATTAAAAAGAGAAATTCATAGATTGAAAATCAAAGATTAGAAAACAATGCCCCACGTGACAAGTACCCAGAAAAAAAGCAGAAGTAGCTATTCTATTTGCAGACAAAGTGAATTTCAAGCCAAGATTGATTAAGAGAGATAAAGGTCACTTCATCCTCATAAAGGAAACAATCCAAGAAGAGATAACAATCATAAATATATAATGCAACAAATACCAGTGCACCCAACTATATAAAACAAATACTAAAGAACCTGAAAAATAAAAAAAGGCTAAATACAATTGTATTGGAGGATATCAATACCCCATCTGTCACAAAAAGACAGATCAACTGGACAAAAAAAGTAACAATGAAATATTAAAACTGAACCGAACTTTTGAACAAATGGACTTAGTAGATGTCTACAGAGTGTTCCACCCCACAACATCAGAATAAACATTCTTCTCAGCTACACATTGGACATTCTTCAAAATAGATCACATACCAGCTCATAGAACATGCTTAAGTAAATATAAAGAAAGTGAAATTATCCCATGCATATTATCAGACCATAGTACAAGGAAATTGTAAATCAATGGCAAAAGAAACCACAAAAACTTCATAAACACATGAAAATTAAATAATTTCCTCCTGAACAACCAGTGGGTCACAGAAATTAGACAGATTTTACAATTGAATGATAATGACAGTACAACATACAAGAACTTATGGGACACAATAAAAGCAGTCCTAAGACGGACATTTATAGAAGCAAATAGCCATATCAGGAAAACTGAGCACAATATAAACACAACTAAATAGCTTAATGGTGAACCTCAAACTTCTAGAAAAAGAAGAACAGGCTAAACTAAAAGGTCATACAAGGGAGAAAATTATAAAGATCAGAGCAGAAATTAACACATTGGAGACTTTAAAAACAATACAAAGAATCACTGAATTAAAGAGTTGGTTCTTTGAAAGATTAAATAAAATTGACAAACCCTTATCCAACCTTATCAAAAATGAAAGACAAGAAAAAAAAAGAAAAGAAAATCCACATGATTAGGAATAAAAAGGGTAAAATCATAACAGACCCTGCAGAAATCCAGAAGATCATCTATACCCATTCTGAAAATTTATATTCTAATAAGATGGAAAATGCAGAAGAAATGGACAGACTTCTAGAAACATATGAATTACCAAAGCTGAATCAAAAAGTTATAAAAATCCTAAATCAATATCAATCAATGAAATCAAAGATGTAATTAAAAACCTACCAAAAAAGAAAAGCCCAGGCCCTGATGGGTTCACTGCTGAATTATATAAAAAATTTAGGTGGAGAAACCAAGCAACCAGCTTGCCGCCCTGGTAAGTGGCTGTAGCCTGGCAGGCTGAGGCCACCCCAGGGTGAGAACCACCAGCGTCTCCTGAGATCCACGCCACGTTGGAACTTAGGGCACTGGGAAACCAAGCAACCAGCTCACCGCCCTGGTAAGCGGCTGTGAACCTACCACCATGCAGGCTGAGAATCAAACATCCCATCCCCTCCCTCCCCCCACTCCTGTTAGTAAATGGGAGCCAGAGGTCTGAGCAGCTCTTAGGAAGTTGACCATATGCAGTCTAGCAAATAGGGGGGATTTCCTTCTATCATCTCTTTGAAGGCAAATATTGTTATCATTGTTTTGCTTTGTTCAGATTAATTGTACTGCTCTATTCAATATTCTGTTTTGATAAGTTCTATAATGTTCTGTATTTTCTTTGATTTTGCTATACCTGATTGAAAGGACAACTATTGTAAAGATAATGAGATATACTATGATACCTATTACTGTTATCCCAGTAACCTGCTGTGACATCCTGTACCAATTTGACTGCACTGTCTCATTTGGCTTTGTTCTGTCTTGTTTTGTTGTATTTTACTGCCTTCAAAATAATTTTTAAAAAATTTTTAAAAGATAAGAAAGTAACAAATACCTCCAAAAACTCCCAACTCCATCAAAGCTGATCCATGGGGAATAGATGAGGAGAAACTCAAAAACAAAGCAACAGAATTATATAAGGTGATTAAAAAGTAAATAACAACAAAACAGATCAGTAAGGTACTGAGCAACCTGAAACATGATGTAACTAAACAGATAATGGACTTAAAAAGCAAAAGGAGGAGAAGAAAGTGCTCTAAAGGATATAATTGCATGTATGTTTAAGTTATTACAATAAATGTAATAACCTCATTAACAGAGCCAAGGATAAAAATCATATGATCATCTCAATAGATGCAGAAAAGCTTTTGATAAAGCCTAGTACCCCTTCATGATAAAATTCCTACAGAAAATTGAAATAGATGGTCTTTATTTCAATCTGATAAAAGCCATCTATGACAAACCAACAGCAAACTTCATACTAAATGAAAAAAAATAGAAAGCTTTCTCTCTAAAATTGGGGAAAAGACAAGGATGCCCACTGTCTCTACTCTTATTCAGCATAATCCTGGAAACTTTAGCCAAAGCAATTAGACAAGATAAAGAAATAAAAGGAATAAAGATAGGAAAAGAAGTTAAGTTTCATTATTTGTGGATGACATGATACTCTATGTAGAAGACCCAAAAACTCCCCTAAAAAACTGGTAGATTTAATAAGCAAATTCAGCAGCATAGCTGGATACAAAGTCAACACAAAAAATCAGTAGCCTTCCTGTACATGAATACAAACTCAGTGAGAGAGAAATTAAGGAAACAACACCTTTCAGAGTAGTATCCAATAAATTAAATACCTAGGAATCAAACTAATGAAGGATGTAAAAGATCTCTACTTTAAAAACTACAGTACTCTGAGAAATGAGATTGAAGAAGATATCAGAAAATAGACATCGCTAGCTCTTGGGCAGAGAGAACCAATATTTTGAAAATGGCCATACTTCCAAAACTTTAACACAAATTTAATTCAATTCTGGTCATAATTCCAATAGCATGTCTCACAGAATTAGAGTAAACAATTCTAAAATTCATCTAGAACTAGAAGAGACCTAGAATAGCAAAGGCAATTCTGGGCAACAAAGGCAAAACAGGGGGCATCACAATCTCTGACTTGAAATTGTACTGTAAATCTACTGTGATTAAAAATAGCGTGGTGCTGGCAAAAAGAAAAGACCCAAAGGTCAGTAGAACAGATTAGAAGATACAGAAACAACTCTAGACATATTAAGCCATCTTATCTTTGACAAAGGCACCAAACACATTAATTGGGAGAAAGATAGTCTCTTTAACAAATGGTGCTGGAAAAACTGGCCCTGCACATGCCAAAGATTAAAATTGGACCCATATCTTTTACCATGCACTAAACTAAATTTAAAATGGATCAAAAATATAGATATTAAAACAGAAACATTAAGAAGATAGAACAGGTAAATCTCTGGAAGACGTTGATGTAGGCAGAGACTTTAGGAATAAAATCCCAATCACATAGGAACTCTCACAAAGAATCAACTGGGATCTCATCTTACTAAAAAGCTTTTGCATAGCAAGAGAAACCAGCAACAGAGTGAAGAGACAACCCATAATGTGGGGGGAAGAAAACATACGCCAACTATTCCTCAGACAAAGGATTACTATTGAGAACATGCAAAGAACTCAAAAAAAAAAATCAGACCTCCCAAATTTAAAGGTCCAATCCAAAAATGAGCATCTGAGATGAATACATAGTTCTCAGATGAAGAATAAAAACATCCAATAAATATATGAAAAATATTCAACATCACTGGTCATTTGACTTGTGCAATTTGAAACAACACTGAAATTCCACCTCACCCCAAAAAGAATGGATAGTATCAAGAAATCAACCAGTAACAAATTCTGAGAGGATTGTGAGGAAAAGGAACCCTTCTCCACTGTTGGTGAGACTGTAGACTGGTGCAACCACTGTGGAAATCAGTATGGAGATTCTTCAAAACCTAGGATTAGAGGTCCCATTTGACCCAGCTATTTCGCTGCTGTTTATCTTCCTAGAAACATTAAAAGAATCACACCACAGCAATATATGTGCACCCATGTTTATAGCAGCACAATTTGTAACAGCTAGATCTTGGAAACAACCCAAATTCCCATCAACCAAAGAATGGATAAAAAAAGATGTGATAGTACTATACAATGGAGTACTATTCAGCTATAAATAAGGAAAAACTTGAGGCTTTTATAGGTAAACAAGTGCAGCTTGAGACCATACTCATAAGTGAAATAAATCAGACTCACCTGTGGAAACATCATGTTGTCTCCTTAGTGCAAGAAACTGAAAGACTAAATAAGAGCCAAACAGTACGATAGATATTGTGAAAGGGAAAGAAACTGCTCAAAAAGAAAGAGCTGGGGTGGGGAAAGGAGAAAAGAAGGAAGGGAAAAGCTGGCTAAGATAGTTATACTACTAATTTCTTTTAGTTCATTGAAGAGAACAGTTTGTGCCTATATTGTTTGATCAGTTTTGCATGCCTATATCTTGTAATCAGAGCAACTACTTTGAAGATAACAATACACCATATATTAAACACTATTTCCTATTGTTATGAAATTTTGTATTATTGTTTTTATTTTTTCCCTTTAAAATAAAAAAACATTACTTTGATGTATGCTTACCCATGTTTATAGAAGCCAAACTCATAAGAACTAAATGTTTGAACTGATATATATATATATGTCCATTAATTGATAAGTGGATAAAGAAAATATGGTATTTATACACAGTGGAATATAACTCTGCTATACAGAAGGATAAATTTCATCATTTGTAGGAAAAATGGATGTCTTGAGACTGTAACATTCAGTGAAATAAATCAGATACTTAATCTTAAATTTTACATAGTTTCTTTTATATGAAAAATTCAACATATAAAAAATCAAAAAGCAAAATAAAAGGTAAATAATAAGAAACAAAGAAATAGATCTTTTGCAAATAGGAAGGGGTTAAAGAGATTGGGAAAAGGAGAAGGGAAGGAGGAGAAGGGGATGAAAAACGAGCTCAGATGTTTTATGTCTGTCCATGTACCAACTCCCCACAAGGAATGTCATCACTATATACTACAAACATGTACTAATAAAAATTAAAAGAAAGAAATGTTAGCTAATTAATGTAAGAAAAACTAATGTATGGCCTGAAGCACTTGCTTGCCTAGCATGCATGAGACCCTAGATTTGATTCCTATCAAAAATAAAAAATAAAAACAAAACAATAAAATATGGTATCTCTACACAAAATAGTTTTGGATTGATTAAAGACTTAAATGGGAAATACAAAAGATTTAAGCTTGTAAAAAATCCAAAATCTCTGGCTGATCACTAATGTACGCATAGATACATGACAAAAGGAAAAACTAAAAGGAGATTCAGCCTAGAAAGATAGAACTGAACCTGGAAAGTTGTTTTTTTGTTTTTTTGTTTGTTTGTTTATTGTGCATTCAACTGAGTTGGTTTCCTGACCCACACAGTGTAGGCAGTGGAAGACAGAAATCTTACTGGTTTGATGTATCAGAAAACAGAACTGAGGTCTGGCAAAACACCTGGAAATTTAGATGGGGATCTCCAAAAATGACGGAACTAACCACCAAATCTGAATATAAATTTGGCTCAAATCCTTGGTAAACTTTCAAACTAAACAGGTGCAGGGGAAATCTCCAGAAAGTGAGACTGAATTAGCAGCAACTAGAAACTAGGGGAAAAATACAAGCAAAACTGGGCATAGTATTGTATTCCCATAATTCAAGCACTTTGGAAGGCTCAGGCAAAGGGATTGCAAGTTTGAGCCCAGCCTAAGCAATTTAATGATTTAGCAAGGTCCTAGCTCACAATAAAAAAGAGCCATAGATATAGCTAGGTTGAAAAGCACTGGATTTAATCTCCAGTGCAAAAATAATGTTTTTTAAACAACCAGAATGTCAGCTGCAGCACATCATAGGGCAGATTGGGGAGTGGCATGAAAGATTTTTCAGTATGAGTTTAAAAAAGTTAATTGCCTGCTAAACAAGAACCAACAATACCCCCAAGAGAAAGTTTCTAGAGTTCTACATTGTATTTTTTATGATGACCAATCTTCCAAAAATAATTATTAGACATACAAAAAAATAAGTGGGTAAGATAATAAGATAAATGTGGCCCATACAATGGGAGAAAAAAAAGTAGTAAATAGAAAGTGATTGAGTGGGCCTAGATGTCAATTTAATGGACAAAGACTTCAAAGTTTCTATTGTACATATGTTCAAAACAGTAACGGGAAATGTTAACATTAATGGATGAACAAGTAGGACTTCTCAACAAATGAACTGAAATTAGGAAAGAAGCAAGTGGAAATCCTGTAACTGGGAAGCATAGTAACTGAAATGAAAAATTCACAAGATTAAGGATGACAGAAGAGAGTATTAGAAATTTTAAGATAGAATTATCCAGGAGAAACAACAGAGAAAAAATTAAAGAAAAAAGAATAAAATTCCACAGACTTGAAATATAACAAGAAATGGTCCAACACGGATGTAATTGGAGTCCCACAAAAAGGAGAGGAGACATTTTTTTACTTGGTAGTTCTGGGTATTAAACCCAGGGCTTTCACACGAGCAACATCCACAGCCCTTTTTCTATTTTTTATTTTGAGGCAGAGTCTTGCTAGGTTGCCCAGGCTGGGCTCAAACTTAATTCTCTTGTCTCAGCCTTACAGAGTGGTAGAATTACAGGTGTGGGTCATCATGACTGGCCAAAAAGATATTGAAGAAATAATGATTGAGAGCTTCCCAAGCATGGTGGAAAATGCTTATTTATGGGTCCAAGAAACTTAAAAAAACATGAAATCAAATAAAGAAACCACATGGAGGTACAGTTTCTCAGTGAATTAAACCATGAAATCCAGCCATTCTATTCCCAGAGAAATGAAAGAATATGTTCACACACAGATTTGTACACAAAGGTTCAGTGAAATGTTACTCATACAATTTACAAGATTTCCAGATTTAGAGGAATGTACACAGGTTTAGAAATCGTAAACTTCAATGGACAAAGAAACACCATGTAATACGGCATCCTACTCAGCATGAATAAGGAATTATGCAGCCACATAGATGAATCTCAGCATCATGCCAACTGAAAAAAGTGAGACATAAAAGAGAAAAACTCATCTTGTTTGATTTCATTTATCTGAAACCCTAGAAGAGTTAATGTGGCGACAGCAGACACTGATTGTCTCTATCAGAGGTGGAGAGAAGGCCTTGGCTGCGAAGTCTAAGGGGCTTTCTGGAAGCTTTCTTGGAACTGTTATATGAGTGTGGTGGTGACTACACAACTGTACACATCCTTCTCAAGTCATCAAACCATACCTGCAGAATGAGGGAATTCTATAAGTAAATGTCCCCAAGCTGTTTAAAAAATGTTTAGAGAATTTGAAAGGCTAATTTGTCATGAAGTATAACCCTAGTTACTTTGAGGCCACAAACCAAGAAAAATAACCTCAGAATGTGATCATATTTTGAAATAAGATCTTTACAAAAATAATAACATTAGAATGAGGTCATTAGGGTGGACCCTAATCTACTGTGGCCTTAAAAGAAGATGAAATTTAAACACAGATTAGCAAGGAGTGAAGAAACAGAAGACAACAATTAACAAGCCCAATCCAGAATAATCCAGCCCTCATAACCCTCAAAAGGAGCCATACTTGTCAACATCTTGAACTTCTAACCTCTAGAACTATGAGGAAATAAGTTGTCTGTTGTTTAAATCACCCAAAGAGCCCTACTTTGTTACAACATCCCTAGCAAACTCATACAAACAATATCTATAAAAGCAAGTTGGGCAGGCTAGAGTCTCACTGAAAAAGTGAACCACATTTAGCATAATATGATTGAGACCCAAATAAAAGTGAAACTAATAAAAAAATGATAGGTGCTTAGAAAAGGGCATATGGTCACTGTGACACTCTTCATCAAGCAGGTGAAATTTGAACTAAAACTTAAAAGTAGACATGTGCAGATGGGTGGACAAGAGTATATAAGGATAGAGAAGAAAGTGAGACAATATTTGTTTAACAATTATTGATTCATCTTCCATGAACCCGGCACTGTATGGGACTCAGGAACTAAGTGCACATAGAGCATATGGCACAGTCCTTGACTCAAGATTTACACAGCTCAAGGTGATGGAGAAATAGAACAAGATCATCTAAGACACCAGCACCTAGACTGGCAGTGTTGGCAAAGAGACAGCTTGGGAAGCTGTAGGGTCGGTTTCCACGTCCCTTGAGCACTGGCTATTTTTATGACAAGTGACAAGGCACTGCTTTTTCTCTATGATTACCCTATAAAAGTGATTTGTCATCTTTAGACATTTTCAAATAGCCGGATTTTCTTCTGCATCTCTAAGATTCCACAGGAGGCTGTTTCTTATAGATAGCATTATTGCCTCTCATTCCTTCTATTTCCCATTGTCACTGGTCCCAGAGAGCATGATCCCATGTCATGTATTCCTATGCCACCCCAGCCATCAGCAGCATCTCTGTGACAACCAGCACTGGTAAGTTTATCCCATGGGTCAGTCTCTTCCGCACTCTTTATCTCACGGTGACCTCTCTTGTTTGTACAGGTAGTAACACTGCCAGAATATTTGAGAAAGAGGTTTGGTAGTGTCCGGATCCAGGTCCTCGTTTCTATTTTGTCTATACTCATTGATGTCATCTGTAGGATTTTGGTGAGTTTTATAAAAGCCAGCCCAAAAAGAGGCCCCTTCCCCCCTCGCACACGTGAAAAAACAAAAGAAAGAAAAACCAGCAGACACACCTCAGGCCTACACTAAATTATCCTAGCAGTTTACTCTGGGACTATGTAAATCACTTTTGGCCTCTACTGTGTAAATTAGTTTAATAGTGTTTAATGTTACTATTAAAAGTTTAATAATACTTTCCAAAAAATAAAAAGCAGAGGCAGTTTTTGGATCTCTCAAGCATAGGTCACAGGTCCCTCCTGGGTATTCCCAGAGAACTTTGGGATTACCCTTCTCATGTCATTAATTAATGTGATAAAAACAACAATCCAGGAGTTTCTGCCTCTTTATAAGAAAACTTTGATTCCTGAGTAAGACCCTAAGGGCTGACCTGTGCTAATCCCAGCCTGCCACTCTGGACTACTTCCTTATTACCTCTCCTTTATTCATACTGCCTACCTTATTGGTTTTAAAAATACAGCTAACTTATTTCCACTTCAAGCCACTGCTCTTGCTCTGTACTCTGCCTGCAGCACCCTACTGCCAGATTTTTATGTGGCTGACACCTCATCCTTCCTTCAAGGAGAAATGTCATCTCCTTGGAGAGGTCTTCCAGGAATATGCCTAGTCAGTCATGGCTGTATTTCTATTTTTCTTGTCATGTTTATCACCATGTGAGACTAATTTACTTGTGTGCCTGTTTATTATCTGTTCTATGCCTCATCATAAGCTTCCTAAGTGCAAGGCCTGGCCTGACTTGCTCACTGCATTTCTCCCTGTGCTGAGACCATGTTTAACAGTTAAGGCACTTGATAGATTTTCTTTTTGCACAACCAAGTGAATGGCATTTTTATGCTACATGGAATATGCCTGTGTAGTAGTCATTCTCCCTCATTTACCATGTGCTCCTAAGGGCAGAGACTAAGTTTGGATAATGATTGTGTGTTGTGAGGCCTGATGATTGTCTACAACATGGTTGGCATTCAGTAAGCATTTGGTGAATAAATGAACAGATGAATCTTCACCTATTGTATCCTTGGCTTTGAAGATTAGAACAGCAAAGCAGAAGATTAGTCAGTTAAATGATGTGCAGATGTTTCAAAATCAGTGTCAACTACTAAGCTAGGGGTCAAAAAATCTGGTCCACTGACCAATCCAGCTAATGATCTGCTTTGTATAACCCCTGAGCTAAGAATGATTTTTAATGGCTTTAAAGGGTTGTAAAAAAGCAGAGCCAGTGGTGGCCCACAGGGTCTATAATATTTATCATCTGGCCCAATGGACAGAAAGGTTGCTGATCCCTGAAAAGCTGTCTCCATGGTTTGTTCTCAGTGGCAGAGCTGTAAAAACAACTAACTCTCTGAGATCATTCCCTATTCTGGGCCTCTAGGGGAAAAGCAGTTAAATTGTGTTAAATGGGTGAGTTAACTCAAGCCATAAAATACAGACCTTGGCCAAATTTGTAGGGTCTGAGACTTGGTGATGGGATACTAGCCAGAGATCACCTTTTGCAGGTGGTTGTCAAGCTCTCCCCACCTCCTTTTTCTCTTAGAATTTTTTTATTCCACTGGAAATGAAGATACAGCTTGTTGACGTTGTACTCATTTCAGGTGGAAGTCTGCTATGGCGCCATGTTTTTGAAAATTGCTTGGGACTTCGATGCTTACCAGATGACACTGTTATTGCTGGCGATTACTGGCATTTATACCATCACAGGTGAGATTACTTCAGCAACACAGACATTTATTCAGATCCAAACACTACTTACTGAAGTCTTCATAGACATTGAAGTAGAAGTCTCCAGTTTTTGCCTTTTCCCTGTCTGTGTTACAGGGCAAATAATGAAGGTGGGGATATCAAATAAAGTAGTACCCTACCATTAGAAATTAGACTGGGTTATTAAGGTCTTTCCAAGGGAGATAATAGGGTCAGCAACAATTGTGTTTGCAGCAAAGTGAGACCTAACATTGCAGGTCACCAAGTAACAGAGGGAGTACAGAAAGGGAATACAGTGGAAATATGGTCCTTAGGCCACCAGCTGAGCCTCTGGATCATTTCTGTAGGCAGTTCTGTTCTAGGAAGACTTAGATATTAAGAGTAGGCACTGTCATCACTGATTTTTTTCCCAGCTAAAGTACAAATCGTGGATGCCGATGTTTATCTGTGAGCAGTTCACTAGAGTCCAAGTGGAGAAAATCAGAGCGGGGAGTAGAATGTGTCCAATCAATGGTTTACATTATGTGGGAAGAGAAATTAGATTTAGCTTCCCAGGGGACATTTGGTAATGTTTATTGGCATTTTTGGTGGTCACAATTGGACAGAGGGTACTATCTAGTATGTAGATACCAGAGATATTGCTGTTGCTTCCAAACTAAACTTATGTGATGAAAGATGTACCTTCTGGCTTAGGAAAATTACCCAGATAGTCATCCATCTGAAAAAAAGAAAGTCAAGGGAAATTGAGACAAAGAAAGAGATAAAATGTCACACATGTAAGATGAGAGACATGGGTCTAATTTTTGTCTTCAGCATATGGAAAGCCAGTTTTTCCACTACCATTTATTAGAGACTATCTTTCTTCCAGTGAAGGTGTTTGGCCTCTCTGTCAAAGATAAGGTGACTGAGTATATTTGGAGTTGTTTCTGCATCTTCTAATCTGTTTCATTGGTCCTCAGTCTGGTAGGTTTTTTTGTTGTTGTTGTTGTTGTTGCTGTTTTGGTTTGGTTTGGTTTGGTTTGGTTTTTGGTTTTTGGCTTTTGGAGAGTTGGGGGGTTTGTTCGTTTGTTTGTTTGTTTTTGTTTTTGTTTTTGTTTTTGCCAGTACTATCCTGTTTTTTATCACAGTAGTTTTGTAGTATGATTTAAAGTTGTCCAGAACTGTCTGTGCTATTCTAAGTTTCTCTGTTTCCAAACAAATTTTGGGGTTGTTTTCTCTAATTCTGCAAGGCATGCTATTGCTATTTTGATCAAAATTGCATTAAATCTGTATAACAATTTTGGGAGTATAGTTATTTTCACTATATTGATCTTTCTACCTAAGAGTAAAATATATATTTCCCTTTTCTGATATTCTCTAGTTTTCAGTGTAAAGATCTTTTACTTCTTTGTTATATTGATTCCAAAGCATTGTTATGCTATTATGAAAGATGTGGTTTCCTCAGTCTCTCTCAGTGAGTTTGTTGTTGGTGTACAGGAATGATACTAATTTTTTAATGTTGACTTTGTATCCAGCTACACTACTGAATTTGCTTATTAAATCTAGAGGTCTTTTGTGGAGTTTATGGGATCTTCTGTATAGAGTATCACGTCATCTACAAATAATGATAATATGACTTCTCCCTTTCCTATCTTTATTCCTTTTATTTCTTTCTCTTGTCTAATTGTTCTGGCCAATGTTTCCAGAACTATATTGAAAAGAAATGGTGATAGTGAACAACCTTTTTTTCCTGATTTTACAGTGAAAGTTTTCACTTTTTGTCCATTTATTATGATGTTAGCTGTTGGTTTGTCATAGTTAGCTTTTATTAGATTGAGATAAAGACCATATATTCCAATTTTCTGTAGAGTTTTTATCATGAATGGGTTGGACTTTAGTAAATGTTTTTTCTGCATCTATTGAGATAGCCATGTGATTTTTGTCTTTTGCTCATGCAACAAACTAAAATCAAAATGGATTAAAGATCTAAATAATAAAACAAACACCAAATCTGCTGCAAGATAGGACAGTACAACCCTTGAAGACAGTTGTAGGCAAAGACTTTATGAACAAAACCCAGGCCATAAGGCAAATATTACAAAGAATCAATAACTATATCTAATTTTATGAAAAAATTTTGCACAGCAAAAGAAATCATCAACAGAGTGAAGAGACAAGCCACAGAGCAGGAAAAAAATTTTGCCAGCTGTTCCTCAAAGGACTGCTATCTAAAATATATAAAGAATCCAAAATAAACAGACCCCTCAAAAATTTAAGAACCCAATCCAAAAATGGGCATCTGAAATGAATAGATACTTGTCAGATGAAGAATTACAAATAAATACATGAAAAATTGTTCAGCATCACTGGTCATTCAAGAGATTTAAGCAACACTGAAATTCCATCTCATGCCAGAAAGAATGGCTACTCTCAAGAAATTAACTAACAACAAATGCTGGCAGGGCTATGGGGAAAAGGGAATCCTTCTCCATTGTTGGAGACAGTAAATGGATAAAGAGTTTTTTACATAAAGGAGCTCAGCTATAAAGAAGGATAAACTTGAGACATTTATAGGTAAATGGATGTACCTCAAGACCATACTCTCAAGTAAAATAAACACACACACATGTAAATATCACATTGTTTCTCTAGTGTGAGAAATCAAAAGTGTAAATAAGGACCAGAATGTATACTAGCTGTTATGAAATAGGAAGAATATGCCTAATTGAAAAGGAGAATTAGGGAGGAGGGAGGTGAAAAGAAAAAATGAGTACAGAAGGGGAAAATGGAAACAAAGCTTTTATAAATAAGGAAGGGAAGAGGGGTTGAAGGAGAGTAAGAGAATTGGAAAAATAGAGTCATTGAGATAAGTCATGTACGGTACAAAGTCCCTATGATGAATGTGATTATTATTATTTAAAATGTACCAATAAATAACTAATTAAAAAAAGAAAGAAAAAGCTTGCAAATCATCATAAAGGACACTAAAAAGAGAAAATAGGATGTACTAAAACTAAGGACAAGTAGTTTAAAGACCTACTGATTTAAAGTAATCAGAAATCTGAATGGGGATTCAGGAGGAGAAAGGTAGATGGACTGACAAGCTACTGTCAACGGAGCTGGCTGTGGCTTTCACTTTTCTTGCTCTTTCTCTTCAGGTGGTTTGGCTGCCATGATTTTTACTGAGACTTTACATGCTATTCTTATGCTTTTGGGGTCCACTGTGTTAACGCTCTACGGTAAGTAAAACTTAAGAAGATTGGCCCACAGACCATTTGAATCAGAAGTTGCCGGGGGCCATCAGTACCTTCACCTCCTGGACAAGGAGAATGAAGCTCTTAGAGCCTAGGGCATTATCATAGGTCATGTTAGCTGGATATGGAAGTGCACACCTGTAATCCCAGCACTCAGGAGGCTGAGGCAGGAGGATGATTATGAGTTCGAGACCAGCCTGGACTACAAAAGGAGCTCAAGTCCAGCCTAAACTGCACAGTGAGACACTGTCTCAAAAAGACCAAAAAAAAAAAAAATCATAGGTCATACTGAAAGTTGGGGAAGAAACTTCTGCTCACTTCAGGAGAAAAAAATGTCAAGGAATAAAGTGGAGATGACAGACTCCACTGCTGTGGTCCACCGCACTCACCTCCATGCTTGTACATTCCTCTCTAGTTGGAAACCCCTCTCTTTTTGTCTGCTCAGTTAAATCCATCTGTCAAGGTTAATGAAAGGTTCACCCCCAAAAGTATGATTCTATCAATATTCCATCAACACATCTTTATTCTGTAGGCTCTAACCACTATCACATAATTTCACATTTTTATATATATCTTAACAATTTGTTGATTATTTCACATAAATAAATCATACCCTCCAGATTCAAAACTTTCAGATTCCACACAAAGTATCCTGTACCCAAAGTACAGACTGATGCATTAAGTACTTACTTAATGAATAGGTGCTTTTTAAGTTATGAGAATGAAAATAATAGCCTATATTAAATATGAGCTATGTAGACCCTGATCTATTGCCTCATAACCACAGTTACCATGAGGCATAAATACTTGAGTTATCCCCATTTTACAGATAAGAAAACTGAGTCTAAAGTGTATTGTTCATGCAATGCACTGAGAGCAAGACATAGCAGGAGCTGGATCTCTCTAAGATCAAAGCCTAATATATAAACTAACATATTATAGTACCTGTAACAACAAGTAAACTTATCATGAAATGAAAATTTCCTCCCACAGATAGGAATGTGAGCTTAGCAGTGTTGATGTGACCATTGCTGCATGGCTCCAAGATTAGCCCTGCAGAAATTTAAACAAAAATGCTCTTGGCTTACAGGGTAAGGAATTAGTGAAATGATATATGGGTACATTTGAAGGATTATGTTTCCAGAGAGTGTATTTTTAATCCTCCTGGGATGTGAACAGATAGAATCAAACAGAATCAGTGCTCCATCCTACCATGCAGGAAGCATTTGTATTCTGTGAGATATATTCAGTACTGTTTTGCAACAGCACATAAAATAGGTCAGGCATGGTCTGAAGAATTGGATCACTTTAAAATGCATTGAGAAGCAGTGAATAATTTAAGTGGCAAAGATGGAAACTACAGACCCAATAAACCATTATGTTTACTTGCATGCTAGAATTAAATATCAATATTTTTAAACCTGTTAAGTCTACCCCAAATGTTGATAATGGCATCCAATAAAGTAAACTTGAGGAACATGTGGAATATTCTATTTAGTGTTAGTAATTATATCTCTAATATGTTTTTCTATTGAGTAGTTTAATGGAATTTTTATTTGGGGTGTTCAGGTTAGTTTCTTTGAGACGTATACATAATAAAGTAATCAAATGACTGTTTTCTTTTAAAAATATACAAGGTCTTGTACATGCAGAGTTGTTCTTCTGCCTGGTCATTACAAGAACCCATGCACATGCAATTACATTTTTATTTTTGAGTAAACAAAAGGCTACACAGTGAAATATAGGTCACCTTCAGTTCTCAGTTCCACTCGCCAGAGACAACCAATGCTATATATTTTATAAATATCCTTCCAAAGATATTCTTTATTATCACTGTTTTTATTTCAAAAACAAAAAATATAAAATGATACAGAATTTTTTAAAATGGGAAGATATGTATTTTAATAAAATAAAAAATAAAGCTTACAGAGGTGCAGTTGGATGCAAAGAATAACTCCTAGTAGTGTGGGAGGATAACTATGATTAACAATTTAACTATTTCAAAATAGCTAATAGAAAAGACTTTGAATGTTTCCAACACAAAGAAATGATCAGTGTGGTAGGTGATAGATATAGTTACACTGATTTTATCATTGCATATTTTACACAAGTGTTGAAGTGTTACCCAGCGTTGACAAGAGAGGCCCCAGTTTACTTTATACCCCCATAAATACATAGAATTGCTATGTGTTGTCCAATTTTTTTTGAAAATGCAGTTTTATAGCCTGTTTTCCCATCACTGATACTATAATACACGCATATTTCCATGTGAACAGCTAGGAGCAACTGCATCTTTTTAGCTTTGTATATGCAGTAATTTGTTTCCTGAAAATGCGCAAATCGAAGTGCAATGCCAGATGAAGCATCACAAAGTGAACACACACTGGTGACCAGCCCTCAACTCAAGAAATTGTGCTTTTGTTTCCTTCCTTACAAACTTTATATTCTGGAGTTTTTTTCCTTGTCCCATGACACTAGCCAGGGCCATTGGCAGAGATGAAGGTGGAGACAGCAGGCACCTTTGCTTCATTCCCAATCTTTAGAGGGAAATCTTTGAATATTTCATCATTAAATAGAATATTTGTTGTCAATTTCTTGTAGATATCCTTTGCCAGACTAATAAAATTTCTTTCTATTTCTAGGTCCCAAGGATTGTATACCACAACTAGTTTTTTAATTGTATCAAGAGTTTTTTCCTCACCTATTGAGATTATTGTATCATTTTTCTCTTTTCTCCTTTTTACTAGTAACATGGTGAACTATGCTGACTTGGTTTTGAATGTTATTGAGTCTTACAATCTTAGAATAAGTTCAGCTTTGTAGAGATGCCCAAAATTTCTCTCCATCATGGCTGTGCATTCTCAGGAGTGCATGAGAATGTGTGTTTCCTAACCCTGCCCCAATCAAGTATGTGGTATTTTAAAACTTTT
The DNA here is from genome assembly GCA_004027455.1 of Hydrochoerus hydrochaeris. Lineage (NCBI taxonomy): Eukaryota > Metazoa > Chordata > Mammalia > Rodentia > Hydrochaeridae > Hydrochoerus > Hydrochoerus hydrochaeris. Next base: position 36,004 of record PVLA01001871.1, read on the forward strand.
TTAAAAGTGCCTATGTAATAGATTCTTTTAAGGAGCGCCACTTTTGTTTTAAATTAAAGTTTTTTAGACACTGGTGAGGCTGAGCATCTTTTCACTTATTTAATGGTTGCTTGTATTTTCTCTTTTATGAATTACCTGCTTGTATTCTGTATAATATTTTTTCAGTAGTTTATCTTGCTGTATGTATAGGAATCTTTTATATATGAGGTGACTTCTTTAAGCCTAACACATTTTTAATTTTGCTATATTTTTAAATTTTAGTGTCAAATATACCAGCCTTTCTTTTTCTGTTTTTATCTTGTTTAAGAACTTAGTAACTGAAGTTTCAAAGATATTTCATTGTCTTCAAACACCTTTGAATTTGCCTTTCATCTTTTTTTCCTTTTGTTGTTTTGCTTTGTTTTGTTTTGTTTGTAGCCATAGTAGGGATTAACCCAGGGCTTAAGTCATAATGCTAGGAAAGTGCTCTACCACTGAGCTATATCTTTGGTCCTTTTTTAAAAATTACTTAAGAAAAAGTCTCACTAAGTTGCCTAGACTGGCCTCAAAGTTGCAATCCTCCTGACTCAGTCTCCCAAGTAGATGGAATTACAGCTGTGTGCCATTACACTTGAATTCACCTTTTTAAAAAATCTGTATGAATTCATTTTTATAAATGCTATGAAGTATCTTCTATAGTCACTCAGCATCTTGTCATTGACCAGCCTGGACTCTAAATAGCCCGAAACTCATTTCAAAACTGAGTTTATTTCAAAGCAATATGGATCATATAGCAAAATAAAATAAAACATTGTGAAACAAATGTTTTAGTACCTTTTTAAATGTTTTCCCTTAATGTTAAAAATTTTATACTGGGAGGTGCCATAGTCTGAAGAAATTTCAATTGGGAAATTTTATAAATGTTTTGCTGGATTGCAGGAAAAAATATTAATCTATGTTTTAGTCCAGATTCTTTACATAACATGTGATAGAACTTTAGATCAAAACTGGCATAGGCAAATAAATGTTTTTTTGGCTCCTGTAGCTAAAAATTCCAGGAACATACTTCCTTCAGCCATGACTAAATCTAGAATCTTTAATGAACCAAGTATACAAAGAGCTTCAGATTACCATGTTCTCTCAGAAGCAGAGGAGTTGGACATAGTGACACAGGCCTGTAATCCCAGCACTCTGGAAGGCTGTGGTAGGAATATCCTAAGTATGAGCCCAGTCTGGGCACTTAGGAAAAACCCTGTGTCAAATTTTTTTAAAAAAACAAAATTTAAAACTTCTGGGGATAAAGCTCAGCGCAAAACCATAGGTTTAATCCTCAGTCTCCGAAAAGAGAGGGGAGGGAGATAGAGAGAGAGAAAGTAGTGGAAAGAAGCAGTCTTCTTTGGTTTCATCAGCACAAGAACACTAGAGCAAATCTGAATAGCCAGCATGGTCACATCTGTTCCTCATAGGTCATTTGTTGCCCAGGAGACAGGGAATGTTGGCCAGGTCTCAGTCATGTGCCAGACTGGAATACTGCCAATCCCCACTGGGTCTTACTTTGCATTCTTGTTTCTTCACTCATGTGTTACTGTGCTCTTTAAGGAAATGGTGAATATTATGCTTTTTTTTTTTAAGCCTTTGGAAAAGTGGGAGGATACAAGCAGCTACAGCACAAATATGTCTACGCCATCCCAAGAAAGATCAGTGAAGGAAACTGGACTGCCAAGCCTGAGTGCTACCTCCCTCCCTCGGATGCTTTCCATATCTTCCGAAGCTCCAACTCTGGCGACTTCTCCTGGCCCGAACTCATCTTTGGTGCCACTACGCTATCCTTATTCTATGGGTGTGCTGATCAGGTAATCACAGAAACTGTCCATACAGTGACTGTTTTGGGGGTGGGGATCTTGGGAACATTCCATGATTGGCCATATTCTCTGCAGCCTGTGAGAGCTGTGGCCTGTCTGCTCCCCATGTTCAGGGCTCTTTTCCAGTTTTAGTTATGCCTAAATAATGGCATTGTAAGAAACCCTTTAAAAGCAGCTTTTCCCACCATTTTATCTAGAACGTATCTAGAACGTATCAACTCTTTTCATTTTTTCTCCATCACTAAGATGCAGTTTTTTAAAAGTCAAAATAGCTGCACTGTTTGCTTGGATTACGACAATGATACCTTCTTTTGAAATGCCATTATTGTGTCATGAAATATGCATCAGAATACTCTCTAATTCACAGATTTACTTTTTTTTCTGTACTGAAGATCAAATTTTGGAGTGCTATACCACTGGGATACATCCCCAGTTATTTTCCCATTTTTTGTTTTGAGACTGATTCTAAATTACCCAGACCAGGCTCAGACTTGCACTCCTGCCTCAGCCTCCCACATAGCTAGGATTACAGACATGCACCATCATATACATACATTTTAAAGAAAAAGTGGTACTGTGAGCACCTGTGTGACTATTATCCCAGTTAAAAATAAAATATAGCCATCACTTTAGAATAAAAATGGTCTGTCTTTACTGTTTAAAAAGATCACAAAATGAAGAAAAGTTCAAATATGAAATCACCAAAGTACCATTAAGCAGTGATTGCCATGCTTGGGCACGGTGGCACACGCCACCTGGGAGGCTGAGGCAGAAAGATCACAAATTCAAGGCCAGTATGGGCAATGTAGTGAGACCCTGTATCAAAAAAAAATTTTTTTTTTAAAGGGACTAGTTAACATGTAGTTCAGTAATAGAACGCTTGTTATCATGGCAACGCCCTGGTTCCTGTCCCCACTATCACAAGAAGAAGAAAGAGAAGAAGTGATAGCCACAGCATTTCGGTGAATATGCTTCTAGACTCCTTTCAGTAAAGATAAACATGTAGAGATGTATAAATTATTTTATATAAATGAAATTAGTCTGTCACTGCTTTCTTTTACCTTGTGGTTTTCTTTTTAACACAGAAATACATTGCACAGTTAGGGGTGCAGCTCAGTGGTAGAGCACACACTCAGCATGCACAAGACCCTGGATTCAACTCCCAGCTCCACAAAAAGGACATGTTGAACATTGTCTTAGTCACTTTTCTGATCTGCTGGGCCAAAATGCTGGCACCAAAAAATTAATGGAGGAAGGTTTATTTTGGTTCATTTTTTGCAGTTCAGGGTCGGCTGACTCCAAGACAGAAATGGCCTGACACAGGAAAGCTGCTCATGTCATGACGATATATCCTTCCAGATGCCCCATTCCAGATCTGCCTTTTCTGACTAGCTGATTAACAGCAGCAAGTCAGCTACAGTGCCCCATAATCCAATCATCTTCCAAATGCATAAGGTTTCTGGGTCTACTTTAGATATAAATAATAACACACACACACACACACAATCTTTCCATGTCACTGTATAATTGTCAGCATTTTCATTATAATGGAAGTATAGTTTCTTCTACTTAATGTCCTAAAATATATTTAACCAATTCTCGAAGTGACAAACAGGTGGTTTGTAATGTTCACTATTAAAGACACTGATTTTGAGCTGGTGATACAGGTCAGTAGTAAAGCACTTATCTACCATGCATGTAACCCAGGGTTCAATCCCAGAACCACAAAAAAAAAATGTGTTGTGACATCATCTTTAGACATCTTCTGGGTATACATCTCTGTAACATCTAAGTCCTAACTACCTTATGTTTTGGATCTATTTATAAATATCTCTTAAATTACATTTCCTAATTCTTTATTATTTATATACAAAACTACAAATTTATTTTAGGATATAAGAATTATATCCAACTACCTTACTAATCTCATTAATTCCAATAGTTTTCTGTAACCTTTGTAGGTGTATTCCATCTACAAATAATGAAGGGTTTATTCCTTTCATTTTTGCTTGTCTTTTCTCATTGTGCCAAGTTAAATTTCAAGATATAATGAAATATAAAGAATCAGCTGTAGTTGGGGATTTTGGCACTCTTTTCTAGAAACAAAGTAGTCACATAGACGAAAGTGAGAGCAATGCAGAATTAAGCAGTGCGGCTAACAGGCTTAGTTATATAGTGATGGAGATTTGTACACTGTAGTTGTTCAAAGTTCTCTTTCCTGCAACAGAAAATAAACATTCTTTTCGGGGAAACTTACGAGTGTTGACCATAATTAAGATGTAAAAGAAGTCTTATTACATGACTGAGGATCAGTATCATATAAACTATGTGTTAGGACTAATACGAAAAAAGAAAATAATACCAGTGATAGTTTTTAAATCTCCTATCTGAAAATTTGCTGACATGTTGTTAAAGAGCTTGTAGGTTAGAAATTCATTCATAAAATATTATACTTTAAAACTTAATACCACTGTACACACTACATGCCCATTTCAGAGCAAATTCCAAGCAGCACATTTAATGAGCATTTTAAGAAGCATGAAAGGTTAACTATAATGAGCAAACATTCAAATCCAGAAATTGAGTAAATAGCCACCAACAAAAAAAAGAGAAAGAAAGAGATAGGTCTTCAGTCAGAAGTAAAACAGTAAAGATCATCGAAGAGATTATTGAAGTCAAAAGCTAAAAAGTAGAGATGGTTAGTAAAACCAAAAGATTATAATGTAAGCAGTTGTTATATTGTATAGTGACAAGAAAAAAGTGTGCATTTGATACAGCAAATGTCTTCTATCCATGACTGGTTGAATCTCCAGGAGTAGAATCTGCAGAGGGGCAACTGCACAACTGTACCAAGCATAGCTGAATCTTCAAAGTGTGATGCTAAATAAAGGAAGTTAGACACAAAAGCCTATGAACTTCATGGCTACATTTGTATAAAATTCAGCACATGGACAATACTAAAATATGTGACACAATTACTTTTTAAAAGCAAGGAAGAAGTAAGTCACCAAAGCAGTCATTGCTAGAGTGAGGGAAGAGTTTAAAGTTAAAAACAGGCACACACAGCAGCACTGTCCACAACAACAAAAGCTGGAAACAATAACAAGTGAATGGGTTAACAAAATGTGTTCCTAGATGTTGGAATATTATTCAGCCATAAGAAAGAATGAAGTCTTCCTATGTGTTACAACTTAGGTGAATCTAGAAAATGCTCTGGTAAGTGAAAGAAAGCAAAAACAAAGGCCACCTATTAGATTATTCATTTTATATAAAACATCAAAAATAAGCAAATTTATAGACATGGAAATTGCATTAGTGCTTGCCAGGTAGAAAGGGAAGGAATAATAGAGAATGATTACTTAATGGATATGGGTATTCTTCTGGGGTGATGAAAATGTTATGAAACTAAAGACAGATGGTGATTTACAACCCTGTGAATGCATTAAACGCTTCACTTTAAAAAGGCTAATTGCATTTTATGAGAATTTTACCTTAGTTCTTTTCAAAGTTATGGGGAAACTTCTGTGGCAGGATGCAGTGTCCCATTTCTTGATTTGGATGGTGTTTACACTGTATGCTCTCTAATGTGCTGTGTATTTTTATACTGTGTGTTTTTAGCGTACTTTCCTGTGCTATATCACCATAAATTAAGTTTAAACACTATGTGAAAGAAAACCATGCCAAATAGCTAACCAAAGTTTGAAAATGAAGAGCAAAAGGGAGTGACCTACAAGATATTTAAATCAAGTAGCAATAATAAAAAATTTTTTACATTACCAAGAATAGACAGATAGACTAATGGAATAAAATACAAAGTATGGAGATAAACTCAAATACTTATGAGGCTGCACAAGTCAGTGGAGGAGTTATTAATAATTATTATTATTATTAATGAGATTAGAAAAACCAGCTTACTTTTCAAGTAACAAGACTTTGCTTCCACCTAACTGCCATAGTCAGGATCTTGAGTATCCCTTGAATGCTCTTATATGGAAGGATTGCTCCACAGCCTGTTACACTATCAAGAAGTCACAGGAAACAGAGCAAGGGTGTGCCCTTCATAAATGGAACTTGACCTTCCTATCTCTGTTGCCTCCTGGCAGTTATGAGGTCAGCAGTCTTATCTACTATATGCTCCTGCCATAGGATGCTGCTTCCCTACAGACCCCAAAGCAACAGGCTAATTGATCATAGACAGAAACCTCCAAAACTGTGATCCAAAATAAGCCTTTCCTTTATAATTTGATTAATGTAGGTATTTGGTGGGGTAATAGAAAGCTGACTAACACACTGACACTCTTTCAAAGGTAGACTTCAGATGATTTCAAAATATCTTATAGAGCAAGTTCTCTAATGACAACATTAGAGAATATGTTTTAGACAGAGGAGAAATACAAATCATATTGATTGCTTTACATATAAAGACTTGTTTTTTCTGTCTTTTTGAGACAGGGTTTCACTATGCAATTCAGGCTGGACTTGAACTCAATTTGTAGCCCAGGCTGGCCTCAAAAATCCCAGCAATCTTCCTGCCTCAGGCTCCCAAGTGCCAGGGTTAAAAGTGTGTGCCACCACACCTGCCTGGATTCATATGAGGACTTTTTAACAGAGAATATGATAGACAAAATTTCCAGATGAGAAGTTTGGGGAGATCATTATAAACATTTCTCATGACAAGAGACTAAAAACAAAATCTACGAGAAAAAAGGAGCTCTAACAGAAATGTGGGCAAAAGATAGTAACAAGAATTTTTTTTTTTAGTGACAGGAAATTTATAGGAAAAAATTTTAAAATGTAAGTGCAAATAAACATACAACAGTTATCAGAGAAGTGCAATTTAAAGTCATGAGATTGCAAACATTAGAAGGTATCATGATGCCAACTCTTATGGAGAGTTACAGATGTCTAGAAATCCTTGTATACTTCAGTAGATATAGAAATTAATTCATTCCCTTCTAGAAGGTGATCTGCTGGGATTTAACAAAATTTAAACCCGGTGTGACGGTGTGCACCTATAATCCTAGCACTTGAGAGGTTGTGGTAGGAGGATCTCTGTAAGAGTGAAGCCAGCCTGGGCAACATAGTGAGAACAAGGCCAGCCTTGTGCTCTGTTACCTAGCAGTGGTGATTCCAAGAGTCTACCTAAAATGCCCTCACACAGGTTCCTAAGAAACTGTGTACAAGACATTCATCACCATATTGTGTCAGTTACTGTGAAGTTTATAGATGAAAGAGAGGAGTGATACAATGCTAGAAATGTAGCAGCTAGAATCAGTAGACTAGATGTACATATAGCATGTTGAAGGATCTGCAAAATGTACTGAGTAAGAAAAACAGGAAACAAGATGAGACGAGGAGCACAGTATGTGGCTATTCTCTGCAATGTATCTATTTTTGTTTGTATCCAGTCCCATAGTTTTTGAGGGCAGGGTGTTTTCTTGGCTGAGGATTAAACCCATAACCATGCTAAGCATGGTCTCTACCACGGAGCTATACCCATGACACCTACGTACTTTAATTATGCCACTTTGAAAATGTTTTAAATTTTTCTATATATTTATTTTCAAGTTCTCTATAATCATAACTTGAAAAGTCTCCCTTGAGGTTCTGTTTATATTTCCTGAATTACCTTCCAATACAAATTCCTAGAATGCTGAGTAAAATTCTCTCTCTCTCTCTCTCTCTCTGTATGTGTATCTCTGTCTCTCTGTCTCTCTCTGTCTCTCTCTCTCCCATTCATTTATTTTGCAATACCTAGGAATTAACCCAGGGCCTTCACACTGAACTATATTCCTAGCCTTCTTTATTGCTTATTTTGAGACAAGTGTTCACTAAGTTGCCCAGGCTGGGCTCAAACTTGTGATCCTCCTGTCTTGGTCTTCCACAGTGCTGGGATTGTAGGCATGTGCTACCTTGCCTGCCTAGACTTGGTTTTTAAAAGAAGTTTTGAAGAGGTGATTAGACAGTGACAGTTCTGCTCTCCCAGATGGGATTAGTGCTCCATCCCTCCCATCATGTAAGGACAGTGTTCAAGGCTTTATCTTCAGAGCAGAAACTAAACCCTTATCAGACATAGAATCTGTTACTGTCTTAATTTTTCACCTTCTGGCTTTTAGAACTGTGAAAAATAAATTTCTGTTATTTATAAATTTCTTAGACGAAGGAATTTATTAGAAGAACAACCTGGTGAAAATAAGAGAAAGGCCATAGGTTAATGAGTAGCAATAGGTAAATTCTTCATGTAGAGCTTGTGATCTTGAAAAACCTACAGCCTCATTAAAATGATACAGTAGGAAAAAACAACAGCAAAAAAAAGTACCTGGAGGTGAATTACAAGAAGTGCTAAACTCTACTCTAAGGATTCCTAAAGGCAGACTTAGCTTCCTGTACATTTGTGTTTTTAATTAAACTGTGTGGCAAACCTCATGTGAACAAATGAAAATAAAGTCATCCATAATTTGTTATGCTCTGACCAGTCAGCAGTGATGACAGATTCTCTTTGCAGGATTGTACCCCAGCAATATTTTGAATGTTTATGCCCCCTCCAAAATTCATATTAAACATATTTTAACTTGCATCTAGATGTGCCCCCAAAGCCTCATACACTCATAATCGGGGCTTTACAGAGGCAGCTGGTTCCAGGGTGTGTGAATGTGGATTAACGGTATGATACTAGGATTAAGGGTGTGGATAATGAAAGCCCTACCCTGGATGTGGGTGACACAACCCAAAAGGTAGCCTAAATGGAATAAAAGGGATAGATGGAAGGCAGGCTCCTGCTCACTGCTTATTGCCTTCTGCTTAAAGTGCCATTGACTATTTCTCCCCGGTGATGCCCTCTGCCATGCCACCCTACCCTGGAGCCACCTGACTATGTATTGAAACCTCTACAAACTGTGAGGCAAAATAAGCCTTTCCTCTTTTAACTGGTTAGTGTCAGGTATTTTGTCTCAGCAATGAGAAAAGTAGCTAATATACATCAGGAAAAAATTAAGACAACCCTTCACTAAGATCTTGCAAGATTCTCATCAATAAACTCCTATTCAGCTTGAACTGCTAACTCCAAGTTAGGAAACACGAAAGAGTTAAACTACATTGAGCAAACCACAGTACTCCCAAATCTCAGAAAACTGAAATATTTGATAATACCTACAAAGAAATAAAACTGGAAGTTAAATAAAACTTTTAAAATTCTATCCAAAAAATCAGCCAAACTTGAAAATTCAAATGTCTAGAAAAATAAACTTAATGGAAGGTAAAACGCAGTAACTGTTAATATAACAGCTTACATGTAGCTGAAAGGAAAAAATTGTAATCTGAGAGAACTGAAGAAATTACACAGAGAGTACAAAAAGTCAAAGTGTGAAAGAAAATGACATAGAAGACAAAGTCACCGTTAAAATATATCTCACTGGCATTTTCGAAACAAAGAAGCAGCAAAGAGAAAATGATTGAGCCACACATCAAATGGATACTTTCCGGATATCAAAGACAAAGATTTTTAAGAAACCACTCAAAGAAAAGATTATTTATAAAAGAAGACAGTTATACTGACAACGGCAGCTACAGTTTAAGTCACAAGATAGAAGAGTAATTTTTTTCAAAATATGGGGAGAAATGTGAGTTCCAAATTACATGCCCACTTAAGGTGTTATTTGAAAACACAGGCAAGCCAGATATGGTAAGATATGCCTGAAATCCCAGCTACTCAGGAAGCTGCAGCCAGAGAATTACAACTTCAGTGCTAGCCTAGGCAACTCAGAAAGACCCTATCTCCAATTTAAAAATAAATAAATAAAAAGGGATAGGTATGTAGTTCAGTAGTAAAGCACCACAGGGTTGGATCCCCAGTACACACACACACACACACACACACACACACGCAGAATGCAAAATAAAAATATTACCTTCCCTGAAAAAAGACTGAGGAATGTAATACAGAAAATGGAGGTACTTAAGAACCAGAAAGAATGGTTAGCAAAGACACTGACAGGCACCTGAGTAGATTCTAAAGCTTTGGATAAAAAACAGCAATAATTACTACAATGGGACGTAAAAACCAAAGAAATATGAGACCACAATATAGAGTTACATCCGTCTATGGACTGCAAATCATTCAGGATAAGGGAAGGAATATTGATTTACCTTGGACTTTAAATTGTATCCATTTTAAAATTTTAGAGGTTTAAAAAAGAATAGAAGTATAATATGTAGCTTCCCAACCTGTAAATGAAATGGTTTAAGAAAAAATGTGTCTTTTTTTTTAATCTAGAGGGTGGTTGTTTTGTTTGCTGTTTTAGTTGCTTTTCTCATCACTGAGACAAAATACCTGACACCTACAAGTTAAAAGAAGAAAGGATTATTTTGGCTCACAGTTTGTAGAGGTTTTACTCCTTAGTGGACTCCAAGGCAGGGTAGCATGGCAGAGGGGCATCACAGAGGAGCAGCAGTTCATAGCATGGCAGGCAAGAAGGCAGAAAGCAATGGCAATAAGCAGCCAAAGAAGCAGTGAAGTAAGCCTCCCTCTCTGTTTTATCTCATCCAGACTAAAAAAATTTTGGATGGTACCATCCACACCTAGGGTGGACCTTCCCACTATCCACAAGGAGACTAATTTAGTACCATACACGCTTAATCCCGGTATAACACACCCTAGACTCAGCCAGTTTTAAAAAGCCCCACCTATGAGCTCACAAGGTTTTGGAGGGGAATGTATATTTTTTTAAGAGTAGGAAATTTTGCTGAGAGAGAAACCACTCTTGAGAGAGACAGGAAGGGACCTGAAAAGTGGGTTGCCACCTGGGGGTACACCTAGATACAAGCCATAACATTTGTCTAGCAGTGCTGGAGATAAAACACAAGGTTTTAAATATGCTAGACAAGGCCCCCTCCATAGAGCTACATCCCACCCTCAAAAGCATTTATAAAGAAGCTAATAAACTGATGGAAAATTCTTTGGCCACCACCACTTGTAAGCAATAATCCTTTCCTTCCCCCACTTTGTAATGTATGATAATATCCTAAAGTATTTAGGGCTTTCTACATAGAATGATTTAATGTCCTTATTGTCACATTTTCCTCAAAGTAAAGGTCATATTTCTTCTCTAGCCCTGCTACTTCATTCCCTCCTGAAGATGCCACCTTTTCTATGCCCAGGTTTAAGCTAAGGCCCGGAAGAGAAACATGTCCACCTCCTGCTCAGGAGCAGCCCTCTCCATTAAGAGGGCAATAGCAGTCTGGCTACTAGATTTTCCAAGAATCAGTACCTTTTATGGGGCAGGATTTGGGTTTTTTCTCCTGTTATTAAAAGAATGCACTTGAAAAGTAAAGAAGAAAATAAAAATCCTACCTACTAATCCTCTTATCCCCCTATTAACCACTATGATCATGTTTGTTTATTCCTAGGGGCTTTTTTTTGTAAGTATAAAATCACAGTGTAAGTACTGTAGAAATCCTATGCCTTTCAGTCACTTTGGGCATTTTTTTATTTGAATGTTATTTAAGAGCATAATTTTTAGTGCATTGTTTTGGTGCTCTTAACATCTTTTGCTTGGTTGGGTTTTGTGGTTTTTGTTTTGTTTCTTCTTTATCCTAAGTGCTTCTCCACTTGCTACACCATTCCCTCAAATCTAACAGTATCTACCTCTAATAGCACTGATCCCATGAAGTGGGTCCTGAAACATCTCCTGGGAAAATCTGCATCTTAAAGGGCTATATGAATTTTTTAATACAGATAAACTATGTTGGTCCTGATCCTGAACAGTCTTTACTGCCAGGGCCCCATCTTTACTTTGGTGTCACAAAGGTTTCTTCATTCTTTCTGGCAGAAACAATCTATGGCCTTCAGGAGGGAGTTTTCTCCTTGCCAGAGGACAACTTGTATGGCTAGCATTTCCATGATTGGTGCACAGCTCTAGCAATGAGGCCAAAGTCATATGCACCCAGTCCCTCTGGCAGCTATGTACTGCACGAAATGTGTTCATTAGTCACATGTGTCTCCCTGGCCCTGAAAGGCCAAGAGATGTCTGGGCAAGTGAGCAGCTGGTGAGCAGCTTAGCAAACACCCACTAGAGGGCATATCCTTCTGCTGCTGCCTCAGGTCACAGTTGTCCTATCTGTGCTGAGGTCATCTAGACCTTACATGCCCCGACAGAGCCATCCTCCACTCCACTCACCTGTGCTTCTTTGGCAGGTTTCTGTCCAGCGGGGCATGGCAGGGAAGAACATGTCTCACATAAAATTTGGCTTCCTTCTCTATGGGTACCTGAAGCTGTTACCCATGTTCCTCATGGTGATGCCAGGGATGATCAGCCGCACTTTTTACCCAGGTAAATTCCTAACTCTAATGGGTCCACTCCAGTCAGCTACTCCTCTTTTAGAGAAATAGAGAGTATTTGGGGTTATCAGGTTTCCCACAGTGTAATGGTCTTTGGGGTGCCCCAGAATGCTTCTTAGCAGAAGTCTAGCACAAACTATTGATGTATACAACAAGTCAGAAATACTGTACCCGGGTGATGAGTTTAGAGAGGAAAAAGCCAGATCAGTGCCTTCTCTCATGTGGCAGGTCTTCCTTCTCTATCAGGGGCTCAGCCAGGACTTTAGGACAGAGTCTGCAGAAGATTGAGTTGTTCCCATCATATCACCAGTCACATACCAGGCATGCCCTGTGTACCAAGCACTGCCAGAGGATATGACAGATACTGTTGCTGCTTCTCACAGCCTCAGGCACATTGGAGGGAGCTCCATACACCCACCAAACTAAGCCTGATCCAGAACAAGGCCCATATCAAATACTATCAAAGCATTTGTTTGTCCCCTAATGAGTTATCATAATTCCATGGCTGTAGCTCATCGCTATTTCAACGAGCTAGCTTTACTACCTCATCCTTACTAGACTGTTCTGTCTCTCAGGGTAACAAGTCTGGTTATTCATTATATTTAATGGAACACTTTACTCTGACAGGTGTAGCCACAGGAGCCGAGCAGGTGCTTCTGGGAGAGTCTCTTGCTATAGTGCTTTTAACACAGGCAAATAAATAATGCTTTTCAGTGCTAAGAAACATATGCAGTGAACATCTCTAACAATAATCCCTCCGTCAATTGGCTCCTGAGCTCCTGAGGCATGCCTCCATTTCTTTCCTAATTCCTTTCCAGTTTTAACTGAGACTAGTTTCAACATTCCCCTACTCACTCTTTAGCTGCTAAGCAGTGCTTTGTCAGGTCTCCTGGCTGGTAGTTCTCTGTAAGTTGGAAAATAGAGCCTTCTGCTGAGAACTAGAGTCCCAACTTATTACTCTGAATTAATAATTCTATCATGTCTAAAGGAGTAAGGTTATGAGTTGCTCACATGTTAGCATGGAACAAATAATCCACTGGCTTTCCTAACACCTAGCCAGAATCATTGGAAGGCTTATTGGGGCCCATGACCTGCTTTGGGTGACCCAGTGAGTTGGTGGAAGAACCAATTCATTCAACTGCTAGAAGCCCAAGTCCTAACCCTTTCCTCCAGCCCCAACTCCCAAGAATGGACGAATCATGGATAGATGCAGCCACCAGTAGGCTAAAAATCTAACATTTACATGTGAATATATAATTCCTAATTTGCTTCCCGTATCCCTTAAGGCCAGTGTGTTGATGTGACTGTTACTTCTTTTTAAAGACCAAGTGGCATGTGTTGTACCTTCAGAATGTGAAAAGCATTGCGGCGCCAAACTCAGTTGTAGCCCTGTCGCTTATCCAAGGCTGGTGATATCACTACTACCTATTGGTAAGAAACAAGCCCTGCTGCTAAGGGCCACAGAATCCCCATTGGAGCCTGGGCTCTGGGGCTATAAGTTACCAGTTAGGAGTGGGACTCTGGGGGGTGACTTCTTTACCAGCTAGTCCATCATTCTAAATGGAAATACAAGTTGCTGGGCACGAGGCACATTTGCACCATGCAGGGCAGCCTTGCTTGTCCTGACAGAAGGATCAAATCCTCCTCTCTCTCTCTCTGCTCCTCATAAACTAGTAGTACATATCTTCTTGGAGGCACAATCTGCACACATCTTCTACATTATTTATGTCACCGATGAGCTGGTTCCCTTGCTCATTCATTCACAAAATGGGGTCTACACTGTGTAAGGCATTGTTCTAAGCCACGAAAACACAAAGATAAGTGAAACTAGTCCTTCACTTAAAGAGCTTGCTATACAGTGGGATAGGTAAGGAGGTGACCAGTTATCCAAGAGTCAAGTGGGCTTTTAAGATGATAATGACTTCACATATTTATCACACTTTTATTCCCAAATCCTACTGAAATGGCCAAATGAATTTTTAAAAAAATTCTGTGCTAGTTCTGGAGAATAGGTTGGAAAAACTGAGACACTTCCATAAAATACACTATAGATGAAATCAGATTGAGTGAAAACTAACCATCCCACAGTTCAGAAAGTGAGTCATCTGGACTCCCTACCTAACGCTCCAGAAATTCCACAGCTTCAAACAGTCAAGGATGCAAGCAAAAGTTGGCAGTTGAAGGAAGGCAAATCCGAGGACCTTAGTCTATATCTGCCTGCTCCTACTGGAATACTAAGGACATACGAGGCATTGCCAACAATAGGCTTCCAGTTTGGACTCTGGTTATCCTCCCTCAGACTTTCCCAACAGCACACAGAAATCTTCAAACAGAGCAATTAACATCCCTTCCACATAGCAGTCCAAGTAGTAATACCAGCTTATCGTTTATAGCTAGCATTTGTTGAGCCCTTGCTCTATAATGGGCACTGTGCCAATCCATCTAATTAAATGTATCTTAATATTAACAGCAGTTGAATGGGGCAGGTCCTATATGCCCACTCTACAGATGAGGGCACTGAGGTGCTGGGAAGCACATCATTTTCATGTGGTCTGAACCTCCTCTGAAGCTCTCACTCTTCACATGTAAAAGCAGGGAGCCAGTGGCATCCATCTCACAGGATTGTACTTCAGATGGTACAGGCTGACATCTGAAGAAATCTTGTGGTACAGACTGACCACACAGGAGATATTAGCTCCTATTATTATATGAAAACACAGCAGGAAACTGTTAAGTCTTGTTACAAAGCAAGAAAAGATGTAATGTAATAATCTATCTTAGGCAGAATTCTACACCAAGTAAAATCTGAATGCTTTGTAGGAGGAAATTTAGTATTTGGCAAAGTTCCTCCGGAGGCCTGTGTCATCTGGCACAGTCAAAGGTCCGGAAGTCCCCATCCGTATTCTTTCTCCTCCAGGCCTACAGGGCGTGATGTTGGCCACAGTATGTGCCACCATCATTTCCTCCCTGACTTCTGCTTTCAACGGTATCAGTGCCCTGTTCACAATGAACATATATGCCTGGATGCGGCCTAGGGCCTCTGAAAATGAACTCATGATAACAGCAAGGTAAAGTATTCTTCTAATCACATTAGTCAGTGCTGTCAGTGGCATCAGTTAATACTCTCACCCCAGTGTGCTACTATATGAAAAAATGAGACCATCACAAAGACTTATTTTGTTTATATAGTCTTACTGGTTTGGTGGATTTTGTTTGGCTGGATTTTTATTACTGCAATTTTGCAATGAAGATGTATTGCTTTGATAGTCACAGAGAAACTGGTTTCCACTTGTTAAAAAAAAAAAAGAAAGTAATAATCACAATGGTATAAATGAGCATAGCTTATCATTCCCCCACACCCCGCCAAGTAGTTCTCTGGGGGAAATTTACATAAACTATCTCATCTCATTTAGTCCTCATGACAACTGTTAAATGTAAGTTTTACAGTTGGCATTCTCATTTCACAAACGGAAAAATAGGAGCTCAGAGGCTGAAACTCAAACTTGTCTATTTTGGGGCCATGAAATTAGCTGTGATGCTACATAATATCATGTAAGTCCCTGTCTCTGAAGGGCTTGTTCACACTAGCCACCCTTGAGCCATATCCGGCCTACACATCTTTAACAAGAACTACGTTGTGGCTAAAAAATACTTTCTTTTTTCAATACTGGGAATTGAATCCAAGGCCTTCACACTGAGCTACATCCCCAACACACACCCCCAACCAAGGGCTTTTTTTGAGACAGTGTCTCTTTAAGTCACTAAGTTACCCAGCTGAGCTTGAATTTGTGATCTTCATGCCCAGCCTCCCAAGATGCTGAGATTCCAGGTTGGCATACCCTGCTCAGTTTAAAGCACTGCCTTTATCTTGCGTCAAGGTGCATGTCTGCTCTCTACTTTATCTGTCTCATCCCTGCAGGTGTTTGAGTTTGCCTTTATGTATTTCCATTAGATGGTTGAAAATGCATTTTTTGGGCAGGGAATCTAACTCAGCAGCACAAGTGCCTTCCTGGAAAGCAAAAGGTCCTGAGTTCAATTCCTAGTACCCCAAAAAATGCATTTTTCTGAGAAATTTTAAGAAACTGATTTCAGTTTTGTTAAGTTGTTAGAGAATACAGGGGGAAAAAATATTCATTTTAGGGAGCTCAAGCCATTGATACCAAAACACAACAAACATAGCACAGAAAAATAATGAAATTAAAGACTAATCTGACTTCTAAATATTAATACAAAAAATATAAATAAAATGTTAGGCGCAAGTCTAACAATACATTAAAAGAATGATCTATCATTACCAACTGTGCTTTCTCCCTAAAAACTAGGACTCTTCAGTATTATAAAATGTACTAATATAACTCACTATATTAATAGATAAAAAAATAAAAATTATATGTACCTACTTTCAGGTAATGAAAAGATATTTGGCAAAAGATGTGATTTTCAATGTGATAAAGCATATCTATATCATGCTAAAAAGTCTATATGATCCTAAATGAAGAAACTAGAGAGGAACAAGGCAAAAGAATGTCCTCTCTCACTATGATAAATAGATGATTAGATAGATAGATAGATAGATAGATAGATAGATAAGTAGACCCAAGGATGATGTTAGCAGACTAGGACTTTAAAATATCCATGATTAGTATAGACCGTAATATATATATATATTAGATTAAAATATTGAGAATTTCACTAAAGGATTAAAATTTTTTTAAAAGATTGAAATTTTTTCTGGAATTGAAAAATAAATATGTGAAATTAAGACCTCAGTGGGTGGATTAACATTGATTTGGATACAGAGAAGCCACAATTACTGAATTGGAAACTAATTAATCAATAAAACCAGACTGAAATACACAAAACAAGTAGATACACATAAAGCACAATCTGAGTTATAATATGTGTAAGTGAAATCAGAGATAGAAGGGACCAAGTTGAATAGAAATAATAGTGAAAAAATAATAACCAAGATCTTTCTGCAACTGATGGACAACTGCCTAGAGTCAAGAAATCCCTGTGAATTAAAAGCAGGATGAACACAAAGGAAACCATGTTTAGACTGCATTTGAGTGAAACTACTGAAAATTGAAGGTAATGAGAAAATATTTAAAGTGTTCAGAGGAAAATAAATCATATTACCTTTAAGAAAGCAATAGAGACTGGTAGAATCTTCAACATAAACTAGGGAAGCCAGAAAA
The DNA here is from genome assembly GCA_004027455.1 of Hydrochoerus hydrochaeris. Taxonomy (NCBI): domain Eukaryota; kingdom Metazoa; phylum Chordata; class Mammalia; order Rodentia; family Hydrochaeridae; genus Hydrochoerus; species Hydrochoerus hydrochaeris. The sequence goes on from PVLA01001871.1 coordinate 53,379, forward strand.
CAACATCTTCAAATGGTAGAGGAAACTAGAATTCAATATGCATCAAAAATATTCTCTAAAATGAAGATGAAATAATTATGTTTTTGGATAAGTACAAGGCTTGAAAGAATATACTACATTAGACTTACACTTTAAGAAATACTAAAGGAAGTTCTTTAGGCTGAAGGAAAATAACCCAGACAGAATTGAACTTTAGAGAAGAATGTCAAGCATGACAAAGAGTCGATATGTGTAAATATAAATGAACATTGACTGTTTAAAACATCAACAAGAAAAATGTCTGTGGATTTATGACACATAGAAGTAAAATATATGACAGTAAGAGCAGAGAAAATGAGAAGCTAAATCACACTTAAATATTCTGAGATTCTAGAATTATTGGAGATGTGACAAAAGTAAAACTTGTCCCAGAATATATCAAAAATGCACTTAATCTCTAAACTGCAGAATGTTTAAGTAATAAGTTAGTAGGAGGAAAATACAAAATAACTAATAAAATATACGAGTAGCCCAAGAGATATCTAAAAAGGAATGAAAAGAATACGAAATGGATATGTTAAATAGTTTAAAACAAGCACTGTGAAAGGATGGCACATATCCAGGTATATCAGTAATTTCAGGAAATATAAATGGACTAAACACCAGGAGGCTGAGATGGAAAAATCACATTTGAGATCAGCCTGGGCAACACAGTGAGACCTCATATAAAAAAATTTTAAATAAAAAATAACAGGCCTTTAAGAGGTGATTAGAAATTGAAGGATCTTTCCCCTCTGAGTGGGATTAAATAGCATTACAATACCTTACCCTTCTATCATGTGATGACAATATCCTCTAATTTCTCTCAGATTTCTAATTTTCTGTGTGGGGATCTTGCATGTCTTTCATTAGGCTTATTCCTAAAAAGCTTGTTTTGATGTTACTTTTAACAGAACTGTTTTTAATACCAATTCTCAATCATTTGCTATTAGCACAAAGAAATAGCTTTTTTAGTTGACATTGTGTCTTGTGAACCTGACTAAATTCACCTACCTGCTTCTAGTATGTATTTTGTAAATTCCTTGAGATTTGCTATGTAAATCTTCATGAATAAATATAGCCTTCTTTTTGGTTTTTATTTTTGTTTTCTTACTCTATTGCTCTATATATAATCCTGAGTTCAGCATTGAACTCAGTGGTAAAAGTGGAGCCTTTCATCATTTCCAGTCTTAGGGATAAAGTGTTCAATCTTTTGCCATCAAATACATTAGCTGTAGGATTTTTAATGTTCTTTACCATGTGGAGGAAATTCTCCTTTATTCCTAGGGCACTTCAGAGCAACAAGAACTAGATTAAAATTCCAAACAGACACCATTACTAGGAGATGGAGAAACCTATATCACTTGCATCAGCCATGTGGAGTTAAAGTGCCAACCTGAGAGCTCTCAAACATGCACAAATTTCCCCCACAAAACATCTATTTAATTCCACTGTTGTACATTGTAGGAGGCCAGAGGGCTAAATTAAAATCTTCAGGAAAGTGGAGTTAAGTTTTCTAGAGTTGAATTTTCTACTTGAATTATGTCTAGTGCTTTTCTGCAGCTATTAAAATTATCATGTGGGGTTTTTCTCTTTTAGTCTGTTAATGTAGAGAATTATAATTATCGGTTTTTGAGTGTTAAACCAACCTTGCAAACATAGGGTAAACCATGTTTGATCATTTTCTTGGTTACTTTTCTCTCATTGCTGGGACAAAAATACCTGACACCCAAAACTAAGGAAGGAAAGGTTTATTTAGCTTGCAGTTTGTGGAGGTTTCAGTCCATAATCAGCTGACTCCAAGGCAGGGTAGTGTGGCACAGGGGCAACATTTCAAGGTGGCATAAGACAAAGCAGCAAGAGCAAAAAGGGGGAGAACAAGCCTCTTTTCCTCCCTTATATTGTAAGCAGACTACAACCCTTTAGGGTGGGTGTAGCACTCACACCATCTCTGAGCCCTCATCTTGCACAGGCTCAGGATGTTCACAAAGTAAGGACCCTGGCCCTTCTGAATTTCTTAGTTAAACTTTTACACTTCTCAAATTGACACAATGTATCAACCACTACAGTCATATTTCATTATTTTTAAGTATCACTGGGTGTGATTTGCTAATACTTTGTTAAGGATTCTGCTATCTATGCTTATGAAGGATATTGGTCTATGATTTTCTTATGTCTTACATATAATTTGGTTTGGTAGTTATTCTGCCCTCATAAAATGATTTAGAAACTAATTTTTCTGTCTTCTAAAAGAGTTTATATATAATTTAAATGTTATTTTTGTATTAAATATTTAATATAACTTAGTAGTGAAACTAGATATGGATTTTTCTTTATGGCAATGGTTTTGATTATTAAATCAGTTCTTAATAGATACATAGCTATCAAGACTTTCTTTGCCCTGCAGTAGTTTTGTTAAGTTATATTTTTCAAAGTATTTGTCCATTTCATCTGAGTTGTTACTTACTGCCAGTTGTTTGTAGTTTTTCCTTACTGTCCTTTAATCAGTAGGATCTCTAATAATTATCCCTCTTTCATTCTTGAAATTAGTAGTTTGTGAGTTTGGGTTGATTTTGTCCTATTGCCCAAACTTGTCTACAGACTTATCAACTTTATAATCTTTCCAAAGAACCAATATTTGGATTTGTTGATTTCTCTGTTTTGTGTTTGTTTGTTTTGTTTTATTTTTTGGTTTTTGCTTATTTCTATACCTTGGTGGGATTGAACCCACAATGTCATACTCACTACTATACATGTACTCTATCTCTGAGCTACATTAGCTGTAGGATTTTTAATGTTCTTTACCATGTGGAGGAAATTCTCCTTTATTCCTAGGGCACTTCAGAGCAACAAGAACTAGATTAAAATTCCCTTTTCTTGCTTTTTTCCTTCATTCTTCTCTTTCTTCCTTCCTTCCTGCCTGCCTGACTTATTTACTTACTTTATTATTATATTGTAAGACATAGTCTTGCTAAGTTGCCCAGGTTGACTTGAAATTGCAATCCTCCTGCCTAAGCCTGTTGAGTAGCTGAGATTATAGACATATGCCACCATGCCTAGTTTAGTTTCTATTATTTATTATTTCCTTTTGTCTAGTGACTTTGAATTTAACTTAATCTTCTTTCTCTATTTTAAAGGGAGTAAAACAGAACAATGAAACAAAACAAAACAGTGATAAGACAGTAGGAAATCCACCATAGTTACTATACTGCATATTGATAACCTTTAAATAGTTGCTCAGATTACTGGCTGTGGGCTTGCAAAAATCAATCAAACGATACAAACATTAAGTTATTTCTTTACTTCAGTTGCTGTCTTCTCAGCCTGTGTTCCTCCAAATCAGCCAGTTGCTTGGTGGGGGGAGTGGAGGATGTTTCAGCCCCCACGCCAGCTAGCTCACAGAGGGGTGGGGTGGCACATGGCCTTCTTCCTGGTTCTTTCTGGCTGGCAGAGCCACCACTGGTGCATAAGGGGCTGCATAGCTTCATTCCTGGTTCTCCCCAGCTGGCATGTCTGGGGCTGGTACACCTTTTCTAACTTCTTAAAATAGAAACTTAGATCATTGGTTTAAATTGATAATTTTTTACTATACTTTTATTTTTTATTATGACCACTTAGGTATCTCCCTCTAAGCCCTGCATTAGCTGAAACCCACAAATTTTGATATGTTGTGTTTTTAGTTTCATTCAATTCAAAATATTTTCTGATTTTCTCATTAATTTTTTCTTTGATTTATGAATTATTTAGAAGTATGCTATTCAATTTCCAAGTGTCTGGAAAGTTCCTAAATATCTTACTGCTATTGATTTCTAATTTACACCCACAGTGACCCAATAAACCTATGGAATGTCAGTCTTTTGAAATACATTAATACTTTGTATTTTTACTGAATTTTGTCTAGTTCATCTAGTTATACACACACATGCACACAAACATTCAGTATCTTCCATACTGAGAAAAGTGTATTAAAATCTTTAATCATAGCTAGGTGTAGTGGCATACACTGGTAATCCCAGCATTCTAGGAGGTTGAGGCAGTATCTCACAATACAAGACAGAAAACAGACAAAATCTCTGCCTCAAAAAAATTTAAAGGAGTGGGGGCCTTTAAAGCCTTTAAAACTCAGTGTGAAGGCCCTGTATTCAACCTCCAGTACCAAAAGAAAGTAAAAAACCACTTTAGCTATGACTGTGAGTTGCCTGTCACACCTTCCCCTTCATATATTTTGAAGTTTTGATATTAGGAGCTTACACATTTATACTTACTAGGGCCTCCTAAGGCCTTTTATCTCTGCTAATAACCCTTGTCTTGAGGTTTACTTCATTATTATATGGCTAGCTTCACCTGTAGATAAGTTTAGTTTCTTGTAGAACATATACAACCGATCTTGATTTTTTTATCTAGTCTGGAAATTGCTACCTTTTTAGACTTTAATCTATTTTAATTAATATCATTAATATGGCTAGAAATAGTTTGAAATCCATTTTAATTCTTCTTAGTTTCTCTAGCAATTACAATATGCATTCTTAACCTATCACAGTCTACTTAGCATTAATATTATACCACACTATGTAAGTATCTTGCATCAGTATAAATTATTTTTCTTTCATATTGTTATTATTTTCACATATCTTACATCTATAAAAACCTTATAATACATGACAGTGATATTGTTTTGCTTTCAGCAGTCAGTTGCATTTTAAATAACTTAAGAAAAATACAAATAAAACTACATTTACAGTTTTAGCTTCAAGTTTCTATCTGTACCCCTTTGACCCTAAAAAACTGTCTTCAGCATCCTTTATTATACAGGTCTGTTGGTAACAGACTCTCAGTTTTTGTTTATCAGAAAATATTTATTTCAACTATGTTTTTTACAGATATTTTCACTGGGTATAGGTTCTCTCACCACTTAAAGATTCTGTTAATTCTTTTCTGGCTTCCTGTTCATGGTAAGATAATGGGACATAATTTTTATACCATTGCTCTTTTCCCCCAGTATTTTCAAGATTTAACCCTTTGATTTTTCAACAGTTTCACTGGGACGTGTAAGTGTGTGTGTGTGTGTGTGTGTGTGTGTGTGTGTGTCCTGCTTATATTTTTCTGAGCTCCTTTTTAAGGTCTTTATAATTTCCAGCTATGAACTCCCATCTGTTCAATCATAACTATCATTCACTTCAATCCTTTAATAATAGCTATAATAATTGCTTTGCTATTTTTAATAGCTGAGCCAATTTGCAGTCAGTTTCTATTGATTTTTTTCTTTTCTTTTTCAGTATTGAGAACTGAACACAGGGCCTTCCTGCTGAGCTACAATCCCCAGCCAACCCTTCACCCACCTCTTGAGACAGGTTCTTACTAAGCCACTAAGTTGCTGAGGCTGGATTTAAATTTGTGACCCTCCTACCTCAGCCTACCAAAATGCTGGTACTACAGACATGTGCTACCAGGGCTGGTAAATTGCTTTTTTTTCTTCTTCTTCTTCTTCTTCTTCTTCTTCTTCTTCTTCTTCTTCTTCTTCTTCTTCTTCTTCTTCTTCTTCTTCTTCTTCTTGTCTATGGTTCCTATCTTCTTTTTCCTCTCAGGCCTAGTAAATTTAATGTATATTAAATATTTTGGACAATAATTGCAGAGTTTGAAGAGTATTGGCTTTTGTCCTAATACTCAGCTAAGGTACTAGCTGATCATCTTAGATTTCTAGAGGTCTTATTTTATATATTATCAGGGTGGGTTTTTTCCTGCTGCTAGTCTTAGCACAAAGTCTTACCCTTGAGATATATACCATCCCAGGCTGAATGTGATTGCAGTTAAAAGCCTGAGGTTACAGAGTTCTTATGACAGTCTCCTGTGCTGTAAGTGGCAACTGAAATCTTTGCTTGCCTTGTTCTGCCTTCTAACAGCTGCTTGTGGGTAGACTCTAAAGATTCTCCTACATATATACAGTTCAGGGATAAGCCAAGGACTCAAGGAACATTGATGTGCAGATCAGGACTCCCTTGCTTTGTGAATCTCTTTTCTAAAATTTTTCTTCCAAATTTTCAAGCACTCTGAATCCCCAAGTCACTCATCTAGCACTTGAACTCAGTAAGAGTGAGGTTGCTTGCCAGCCCACACTGTGAAGACTAAGGTGTCCCCTGGAAAAAAGTACTGTGTAACTATCTCACCTAGCACAGTTCCTCTCTTGCGATCACTTCCAATTTCTGCCTTCTTTTGGCTGCTCTGCAGTGTCTTCAGGTTGTTTTTATATGTGACCAAGAATTCATCATCGTCACCTATAGGAAGGTTGGTTCAATGTTGGCCATTTACACTATCATTACTGGAGTCAAATTCGCTTTGTTTACTCCTCCATCATTGAATAAGTCCTTTCTAACTTATGCTAACCTCCTCAAAAATTACAATTGTAAGCCGTTAATTAATATTTATTCATCTTTGAATTGACTCTTCACCTAGTGTAATTTTACAGAGATCTATATTTTAAATCATTTATTTAGCTGAGTATGATATATGCCTTTAATCTCAGTGCTCTGAGACACTGAGGCAAAGAGGACCAAATATTTGATCCCAGCCTGAGAAACTTAGCAACTTGGTGAAATTCTCTCAAAATAAAAAGTAAAAGGAACTTGGGATATAGGTCAGCACTAAGGGCCAGGTTTAATTCCCAGTATGTAGTAGTAATAACAATAATAATAATAATATCATTTACGTAGAAAAAGTAGTGAACATTTATATCCTCTACCAATTTCTTTTTGGAGATCTCAGAAGGAAATTTTTCAATGTTTCACTATTTAGTATGATACTGGTTTGGGGCTTTTCATAAATGCCCTTGATCATACAACCTGAAGACACTGCAGAGCAGCCAAAAGAAGGCAAAAGAGGTAGTTTCCTTCCACTCCCTGCATTGCTTTTTCCTTTTTCATTGTGAAAATGGTGTTTGATTTTGTTAAATGCTTTGTTGTGTGCTTCAATGTCTTAATTTTGTGTGTTCCATTGGTAGCTTTTTTTCCTAACATTAGCCACTTTTGCAACCTGGGATGAATCACACTTACTTATGTTACATAAAGTAAGTTTCAGAACTTGTTGAAATCTTTAAAATCATGAGCCCTATTATTCTACTTGAAATTTTTAAAAATGTGTTACTCCTCAAAAAACTAATATTTGCCATGTACTATATATATATTTAAAGCATATCACCCTTCCAAGTTTGGTCAAACATACTCTCCAAAGATGATTTAAAAAATGTATCTGTTATCTAGTAATAGGCAGACATTTGGTTATTTGTTCAGAAGTTAAAGGGTTTTTAGCCTTGTGACACCCATTTGTGTTTAAGGATGTGACTGTCTTCTTTGCCCCCACAATTATCAATGGGCAGCTGAATTTAAACTGAGAAATAGGCCCATGATGTAGTTCATTAGCACAGCACTTGCCTAGTACAGTAATGCCCTGGGACTTATCCCTGGCTCTGTAAAATAAGCAAACTAAGAAATACTTGCATTAACAGTTTATAGTTTTTAGCTATTTTACTGCCAGGGAAAAAGCTCATCAAATTTTCACTGATTTTTGGTGTAATTCACAGGTTTTTTATTATAACCTTACTTGCTACCAGCATTATTTGGATCCCTATTATAGAAACAGCTTACAGTGAACAATTATTTGAATATATGCTGATGATAAGGAGTTGCCTGACACCACCCATTACTGCCCTCTTCATACTTGCTGTGTTTTCCAAGAGAGTCAGTGAGGAGGTAGGTGTTGGGCATGGAAATGGGGTTGTCTTCATACTGCAGAGATCTTTATGAGAGTTGCCCTGTGGGGGTTTCTTTTGTACTAAAGAATTCACATCATGACGTCTTTTTTTTTTTTTTGATACCGAGGATCAAACTCACAACCACACATTTGTCAAGCAAGTACTTATACCGCTGAGCCAAATCTCTGACCCTCCATGACATCTTTTGATTCCTGAGATATCTTGTCTTCCTGAATATACTTGGTTTTTAGGAGAAAAGATAGATCTCTCATTTGCTTTCCTTCTTTTATAATGAAATCCATTTTCAGCCATGCCATGCAAGCCTGATCACCTTACACTTGTGGAGGTGGTGATGAGAAACTGTGAATGATTCTCCCTCCCACATATTTAGCTGTAGGAAAATATTCTTCTGTTGCCTCTGTGCATGAATGTGTCATCCTTAGAGATCCCACACTCACCAGGGGATAGAGTAGTGGGTTTCTTGCACGTTCTCTGTATTGCATGTGTAATTATTTGAACCATTTCTTTGGGCCATACTTAAAACCAAATAAAAATCCCCACAAATGGTTTGGTCATTTTGTCAATAGTACTTTGAAAGTATAACTTGCCTGAACATCTCCTTTTTTATTTATTTTTTAAATTTTTGAGTCATATCTTAAACTTTCTTATTTCCTGGCACTGAAGAAATGGGCCTTTCATAAATTCCTAAGCAGAGCGCTTGAGAACCCTTATGATCTGGCCCTGCCTATTGCTCAGGCCTTGCCCCTCATGCACCCATGGGTCTATCCCACTCACTCCAAACAACATGCACTGCTGGCTACTGAACTGCACCCTGCATCTTCTGGCCTCCCTTCATTTGCATGAACCAAATGATTGCTTTTCCCAGGAAAATCTATTTACTACTGCAGCTAATGAATGCTTTGTCTGACGTTCATCTCAGGTATTCAGTCCTCTAGACCATCAGCCAATACTTCTTGTTCAAACCAGATCACCAGTACTCAATTTATTAGCAAGAATATTGGGGGGGGTCGCTTTGGGCCCTAGAACTCCTTCTGTTTGCTCTCCTGGGAAGGGCATGAGTAAGAAAAGAGGCAGGTAGTCAGAGTGATTGAGTATATTACCAAAGAGAAACGAGAGGCCCTGACTGGGGCTGTCTTGCTACCCCAGATCCTAAGTTTCAGGCATATTATATGCTCCCTCAACTTGATGCACTTTTGCAGGCCTTGAATCTGAAATCCAAAGAATAAAACAGAAATACTAAATATACAGGAGACACCCAAGCAGAGAGAAGAACAAGTGCAAAACCCCAAGACAAGAGCAAAACATGCAGGGCTTAAATGCAGGAATGTTTTGATGGCTGGAGTACAGTGACAAAGGGGAAAGTAGCAAAGCCTGGTGAGGTCAACTGTGGTGTGCCATTGAGGTCTTACTTTCTTTGTGGTTGTTGAGAAGCCAGTGGAAAGTCTAGGCAATAGTATGACATGTTTTATTGTAATCTCTGAAAGAACATTCTGGCTTTTATAAGATCAGTGTTCAGTCAGAAGACAAAGTGAGGTGCCCACCTTTGTGAAAAGAGATGGTACAGGAGGGTTCATGTAGAAGCCTAGCAATGATGGCAAGGAGTTAAATTCTGGATGTATTTTGGAAGTAAAGCCAACAGTGTTTGCTGAGGGATTGGTGGTAGGGCAGGATGGAAAGAAAAGAGCAAGAGATGGCTCCTGGGGTTTAACCTGGCAACCAGAGAGATGCCACTTAGGGAAATGGAATAGAAGCACTCTTATTGGACAGCTTTAATTTGAGATGCCTACTCATGGTATCATAGTAAAGTGTAAATTTTACTTAAGTTCTCTGATTGACCTAAGAGAGAGTGCAAGTGGACCTGTTGTGTCCTAGCTCACCCTATCTCTGCAAGACATTGTTAAAACTAGTTTAACTTTAGAACCCGGCGAGTCCAGAAAATGATAATAAGGCTGGTTTATGTCATTACCCATCTTCCTCCCAAATGACTTTTGGGTTCCTTCTTTGGCAGGGTGCCTTCTGGGGGCTGTCGTTTGGGATTACGATTGGCTTCTGTCGAATGCTGCCTGAGCTTATCTACGGACACAGGACCTGTGAGGACAACAAGTGTCCTATGCCATTTTGCAGCATACACTACCTCTATTTTAGCATGCCCCTCCTCCTGGTCAGTCTTATCAGCATGCTGGTGATCTCCTTCTTCAGAAACCCAATTCCAGATATACATGTAAGTGCTGCCATTAGAATGCTCTGGGGTCCCAGGGAGCAGCGAATACAGGAAAAGTGACTGGCTTCCTGCATTCTCTTTGGAAATGGGAGGGCTGGAGGCTGGAATGGGTCAAAAATAAGCAAGTAATATAGGAGGAACCTTGCCTTTAAAAACCAACACTGGAGAATGGGGGGTGTAGCACATCCTAGCATGTGGGAGGCCTTGGGTTTGGTCCCTAGCAGTGAAAGAAAAAAAAAAAAACAAACAAACAAAAAACGCTGAAAGTTCTTCAGGATCCACAAATTAGATTAAGAATTCAGCTTATAAAATGCAAATGAAATGAGTAAGTTCACTAACCTCAGTATGAATTAGAATAATCAGAGCAGTCACAGCTACTGTCCACTGGTAAGAAATGAAGCCCCTGGGAAGCGGGAAAGAAAGAGATCACTGATGGCCCCACAGCAGGAGCCACCTGGTGCTTCATAGCCTTCTCAAGAAACATTTCCTGTATCCTAGGAGAGAGGTGTCAGTCACCTGTTCTAGATATTTATTAAAACATCTAAGTTCATGGAAGTTAAATAACTTGTCCAGGAAAACAAAATTAATAAGTGTCAGGCCTGGGACCCTGATGTGGCTGTAAAGGTCATGTTGGCTCTCCCATGTCACCTGATTCGCACCTTGGCAGGCCAGGAACTTGGCCCCTCCAGAAAGCAACAGGAGAGAGGGTCCTGGGTGTCCATCTATCTATCGCAAGGTGTGGAGTTTTAAAAATTGCATAGAAGATGAGTTTGTAAGACCTAATGCCTTTCTTACAGTTTTGTCCTAGAGTCTGAACAAAAGCTAGTATTCCTTCATCAAAAGCTGAGTCACAAGGACAGGTAAATTTAGAAGACTGCAAACCTCAGGGTTCCCCAGTTTCACTTTGACCATTTCTTCTGCTCACTATTTTCTATTTGATGCATGCTTCTCTTGCATGCACTGCCCAGTTGGGAGATGACCAGGACAAATGGGATGAAGAGCCAGATGCTCATATCCCACTGCAAATTCTCTTTGCATCAGTGACACAGCTCAGGAGACTCCTCTGCTCCTCTTACCTTGAGATGCTGGAGATGGCTGACTTTTAAATTTCTTGTTGCTGGTGGTACTCATCATTCAGATTGTCAATATTTTTTCTGTTGCTCTATTAACCTCAGCTTTGTATTTGTGTCTGCTCCTCCACCAGCCAAGTGTGTTCTGTGTATCTCCCAGATGCTTAAGTGCATACTACTGCCCCAAAGAAGACAACATAGCTCCCCACAGGGGATAGAGCTGAGCGACTAAATAGCATCTGGGATTAATGACAACATGGCAGCTATAGGCCTGGGCCCTCCAAACATGCTGCCTCTGCTGGCGACAGCCAGGGGGGTGGAACTTTGCTCCCAACTCATCCACACACAGAAGCCCATAGATGCCTTTCCAGCACATGTAGCAACCTCATCTATAGGAGGCTGGTAGTGTTCTTGGGAAGGCAAAATGTGCACATATGGCATCATCAGGAAGCAGTTAAAGCTTAAGCCAAGTCACTGTCATCAACACAACAGAATTGTAGTCCCAACATTTCGGTCTGACTCAGGTGGGACTTGGCCCTGAACTGGACAGCTGGGAAAGCTACTGTCTATGAGGCTCATAAGCATCCTGCTGTGTGTTAGCAAAAAAGCATGTAGGGCAGAGATTTCACCTATGCCTGTACAAAGGCTGGTGTGATAGATTCAGATGTATCTATCCCAGGAGAGACTTGGATTTGGTGGAAAATACTCACTAAGAGGTGCATTTACTACCCTAACCCTACCTTCAGAAAGGCAACAGTTGATTGAGTTTGTTAACTTCCTAAAGTTTCACACATGTTTTTAGGAATAAAAAATAAAGCCTGGAAAGGAAAGGGATTGTCCCTGTTTTGGCATCTGCAAATGCCCTATTGAACTTAAGGAACTGAGCTTGGCCCCAAGTATAGTCCCTCTTCAGCAAGGTTTCTAGAATGACAGCACAGGTCTCCCATATCCTGCTTATCCACACGAGAGGGCTTTATACACAGGCACACACGCACACACACACGCATGTGCGCGCACACACACACACACACACTGCCAGAAGTAAACCCAGAGTGATGGGCATCTTCTCCCACCCTGAGGCAGGGGTTTGAACTCAGGGTTCCTGGGCCCTCTTACTGGGAAGGAGCCCTGAGTTAATTGTCTCCAAACCCCTGCTTTACATTGAGACCCATATAGGTTGTGACACACTTGCCAAGGTCACATGACCACATGGTACTTAAGCCAGAACTAAAACTCAGAGTCCTGGTTCCTATCCCATCTTCCTCCTATCTTTTGTTAATCTAACAACCAGATCTCTTTTAGTCCATCAAGACCCTGGTCCCAGCGGTGGACCATGTTCTTTAAGGCTGCATAACAGGGCTCCATGATGACATGCCCCTACTCTCTCTACGCTTCCACCATCACAGCTCTATCAGCTCTGCTGGAGCTTACGAAAGAGCCAAGATGAGCGGATAGATCTGGACCAGGACAGAACATGGAGGAGACTCCCCAGATTCTCAGCCACACCAGGTGAGAAGGGAGATTCAGCCCTGGGGATTGACCCTGTGAGGCACGCTCGTGGGTGGTTGGTGGCCCATGCTGATGTCCCAGAACTTCTTTGCCCATTATTCTCATACTCAGAAATATTTTAAGGTAAAAGCTTAGGCTTTCATTTTCCCTAAGATTCTTCCTGGGGGTGGTTAGGGCACATCAAAGTTGTGAGGCCATAGTGAGCAGGCTGGACTCCAGGACAGATATGGGAGAGGGCAGCGGATGCACTGAGTTGCTGCTGGAGGTGGAGGGAAGAGACAGAGAAGTCAGGCTTGAATCGGGGGGTACCCAGGTGATGAGGAGAAGCCAGAAAGGGGATATAAAATCAGAAGTGTTCAGTGTCCTGGCAGCATTTCAAAGGGTAGGGTAATCCACTGAGGCAAACAGTGATGGATGAAGACTCAGCCTAAGAACTTTAACCATACACAGACCACGTTGTGCCTCCAGCACAACAATCTGGTGGCATGTAGGGGAGTGGACTGCAATGTAGGGGTTTAAAACCAGAGGCTCCTTGGAAGCAGGTAGGAGATGGCCCACTTCAGTGGGGTTACAGGGGCAGGGAAATAGTGTACCCTAAAAGAAGATCTGCAAGAGAAATAGGTTTCAGTCCAAGCAAGAAAGGAGAATATCCCTGGACAGGCTGAGGCCCTGGGGTCTCCAGAGGGTCAGAGAAAGGGTTTTAGCAAATAGGGTCAGAAAAGGAATGTTCTAGGCCATAAGAAATAGGGTGACCTGAGCTTCTTGCAACCCTTGACGCAACCAGGGATAAAGGACATAATGAGATTAGTCTTGAGTCTGGGACACAGAGTAGTGAAGAAGCTATGCATTTGGGGGAGGGAGGCCGAGGGCCTGGTTGTAGAGATGACAAGGGTTTTCACCTTTCTACTCCTTCAGAGCCCAGAGAAGGCCTGGAGGTAAGTTCAGAGCCCAGAGAAGGCCTGAGGTTCTTCCTGACACCTGCAGGAGATGGGCATCTGTTTGGGAAGGGCCCTGTGGACTTCTGTAGGATGATGAATGGCCTTTCCTGGGCACAAGACCCTTGCTTCTGGGGGCTACTGGGCTCCAGTCTCCCACTGATGGCTCTTCTCCTCTACCAAAATGTAAATTGGCCCAAGTGCCCATAATGTGCCAGGTGATGCCAAAATTACATGTGATGTGAATAGTTACTATCCCCATTTTAGAGCTGGGGAAACTAAGTTATTTAGTAATCAGGTAACTCATGCCTGTCCCATAGATAACCAGTCAGTGGCTGAGTTGAGATTTGAACACCGGAAGTCTCATTCCAAAGTCTGGGCTTTCAACCCTGAGCCAGTCAACTCTCTGTCATACAGCCTTGGCTGATTTGGGTGACAGTTAATACAATTGGGCTGATGGGTTGTACAAGCCTCAGCTATAAGGACAGAAGCCTAGGAGACACTAGGTTGGAGGCTTTCCAATGAGATGAGACAGAATACATCACAGTGCACACTTCTGGAAGTTCACTGAGAATGAAATAGGGTTGTCTTGCCATCCATGATCTATTCATTCCCAGGAGTGGCTTGGAGGTCACTTCCAGGCAGTGCTGGGCCCAAGCTGGTGTGCTGGTGCTGACCATGGTGCTGACCCGAACCTGCACAGGCCCCAAGGGGCAGGCCAGCATCAGCGGCCCAGATACTGGAGTAATACTTAAGCTCCACACATAGAACTTTGCACTAGTTTGGCCTAGAAAAATGTATGGCAGCTTTCCTGTAATTCCTAAACTGCCTCCCCCTCCCCACACAACACTAGGACTTCAAGCATCCTATTCAGCCAAGCATGGAAATGGACAACTGCTTGGAAAAAACATTCAGAAACTGCCAAAGAGAGCAGTATCTATTGCCAAGATTTGTGGGACTTCCTCCTCCAACTACTGCCCTAGACCTACAGAGACAGAAAAAAGACATTGTTGCAACACAGTGTGGGGTACATGAGGAAGCAGAGCTCCCATGACAGTTAAGTGCCAAACATGGGGATCTGGGCACAGCTGAGAGCTCCGCAGCCACTCTCCATCCCTACAACACGTCCCAAGTCACTCATCCTACCCTCAATTTTAATCCATGTCTCTGAATATGACTATAGACATTCTATGTCCAGGCTGAAGGCTTTTTTCATATTATAAGTGAGTCTGTTGGACTTCATACCAAAGACAATTCTGAGAAATGAGTCTCTACAAGCATCTCCCTCTTGTATCATGACCTAAATGCCTTCTTACCTTTGCCCATTCCCTCTGTTCTAGCTATGTTCCAGAATTCTCGAAGCTACTTCTGGGAGGCCTTCCAACTCTTTTTTGGCCTGGAGCCACAGCTGAACTCCAAGGTGGCCCCTCAAAAGGCCATCAAAGAGATAAATGCAACTGAGGAGAAGATGGAGACTTCTGGGAAGAGGAAAGATAGTGATTCTTTGGAAGGTGAGGAAGATATGAAGCAAGATGACATATCAGAAGATTCAGTCGTCCTGGATCAAAGAGAGCTATCTGGGAAGATGAAGGCAATCAAGGAGAAGATGGAAGATACAAAGAAGAATGGTATGTCAGAAAATCCCTACTTGAAGAGGGTGGTCAGTGCCAGTGGGACCATCCTGATCACACTCGTAGTACTCGGCCACATCTATTTTGCCTGAATCAGCTCAAGCCTGGGCTGTCCAGAGAGCGCCTTTCCCAGACTTTTATCAAGAAAGACATGAAGTGTTTCCTTCCAGGAAACTCAAGAATATGAGGTCAACACTTAAGCCATCGAAAACACTCTCTCAGTGTTATGTATCAAATGCCACCAGCCACAGGGGCATGGATTTTGTGGAATGCTTGTTCTGACCTTTGCTCTTCTTCTCTTTATATGCATTAATTTTCATAAAGCTAATCTTATATTCCTCAGACATTTAAATTCCAGTTGGCTCTGGTATATAATGCTTTGGATTTGCTTTGCTCAACTTTTGTTGAGTTTTGCATCATAAGGAAAATTGGTCTGTAGTTTTATTGTGATTTCTTTGATATAAGTATCAGAGTAGTATTAGCCTTGCAAATGACTGGTATTCTCGCCTGGAGACATGGCTAAAAGGGACCAGAACTCAGAAGAGAGACTGGGACTAGAGTCCCAGATTTGGAGGACAGAGCAGAGGGCAGGCCCAAGTAGGAAGATGACCCAGGTAGGCAGGTGGTAGGTGAAGCCCACAGCCAGGCAGATAAGACTGCAGGAACAATGAGAGAAGCAAGGGCCTAAAACAGAGAAACATCAGCACCATTGGTCATATAGCAAAAGAGGATTTTATAAGCAAGGCCAAGAACCTAGGGTCTTGGTGGCAAGGATGTCTGACCTTGGCTGAAGCCTGTGGCAGGAGTAGAGTCAGCCTGCTATAGGTTGAGACAGGATTTGGATGTGTATGGAGCCCCTGAAGTACCTGCTTTCCTGAAGGAGAAAATTCCATTTGTGCCCAGCACCCAATCCCTTTCAGACTAAGGGGCCTACTTGAGACACTGTCTTAGTAACTTTTCTCTCATTGCTGAGACAAAATACCTGACACCCAAAATTAAAAGGGGAAAGGTTTATTTGGCTCACAGTTTGTAGAGGTTTCAGTCCATAATCAGCTGGCAGGGTGGCACATGCAGAGGGGCAACAGTTTATGGCAGTAGCCGGCAGCAACAGTAACAACAGCAAAAGGGAGACGGGAACAAGCCTCTTTCTGTCCCTTATATTATATCCAGTCTAGTGGGATTAGGGTGGTACCAGTCTAATCAGTAGACTAATCTAGCAGTCACCCACCATTAATCCAAGCACCCTAAATCCCAGCATTGCACTATAAATCAGTCACATGTTCTAGATTCAGCCACTTCTGAGAAAAAAACTCTATGACCACACAAGGCTGGCGGGGGGGGGGGGTGCATTTAGACACAAACCATAAAAGACACAAACTTTTCCATGTTTCTTCTGAGAAACCTGAGAGTCCCTGGGGCTCGCTGAAAGGACTACAGTAAGAGGCTCACTTGGGACACTGATTTTGCTAATAATATTTATTCTAAGAACTCTTCCCAGAACCAGCTCCTCATCTTCCTCCTGGTTGGTAAAGAGGGAGCCTCCAAAAGTTCCTTATGGAAAGGAAAAGGCTCAGCTCAGCCCCCAAAGAAAGGGCCTAGTTTGGAAGCTGAGCTCTGCCTTCCTAGTTCCTCTAGAGGAGGTCAGAACCACTGCTTCTCCCCCAAAACTAGAGAAACTTTCACTTGGCTGGATCAGGAAGGGGTGGTTTGGAGATAAAGGAGTTCTCCCAACCACTCGCCCAACCTGATTCCCATGCCTTAGTCTCTCCATGGAGGTAAAATCACAGGTGGAGGCACAGGTGGGAAGCAGGCTCATGAAAGGGCTACCCTGAAGCTGACAGGGCCAAGGAGAGAGGAGATGGCACAGTGGGCTGTAGGGTGGCCCAAGAGGGATACACTCCAGGGATGTCCCTGGTTTGGAGAGGAATGCAACTGTGTAAAGGGAAGACCTTAACAAAGAAATTGAACCTATGACTTTCTAATTATTCAGGCTGAAAGGATTCTCTTATGACTGACTCACCCTCCGTAGGAAGAGTCCACAACAGGCAAAGAGTCTTTCACCTTCTTCCTGTCACCCAGTGTAGAAAGACAGGAGATGTGGCTGAACAGGGCATTGATGGGAGTGCTCAGCAAGGTCATCCCCAGCTGCACCCCATGGGCTGATGACTCAAGCTTCCCAAGTGTGGCTGTTGCCTAGCCCAGCTATGTTCCAACTTCCAACCACCTCCCTACCACAACCCTCGTCCCTGGAGGGCTCAGCCCTGTACTGCCTGGGACCTGGTCCTTCTGGGGATGGAATTTCCCCTTTGACAGGAAAGAAAGATGTAATCATGCTCCAAGAACAGAAAGAACACTGGGACCCAAGATAAAGAAATTCAGCCTATTTATTCAGGTATGTAGGTGAATTATCAGATTTTGCCTGCTAAGAGGCTCAGGGTTTCCACTCAATCACTTTGATGGCAATCTGGGCTGCCCGCCTGACAGTCTCGCTGCTATCTAACTCTAGAACACGGAAGGCAGGCACTTGGGTCTGCAGGCGCTTGCGGCCCTCAGGGGCCTCAGCCAGCATGGTGAGGGCCTTGGTAGCATTCAGGCGTACCTTGGTCCAGGGTGAAGCCAGCAGCTGCAGGAGAGGGTCAATGGCATCTGCATCCAGGGCTGTATATTTCCCTGCAGGTCACCAACAGCAGACGTCTTAGCCAGCCAATTTGAGAGAGCCTTCCTCCTGGTCCCCTCCTGCCTGTGTGGTCTCAAAGGAGACCATGCACCCACTCTTCTCTCACTCCATCTCTCTTGTACTCTTCCACTGAACCCAGCCTGGGGAGTAGACCTGGCCTATAATCCCCTACCCTCCCATCCCCCTACCTGGCTTCATTACATGCCTCTAGTTCCTGATCGGCAATTAGTCCTCACAAAGCAGCACAAATGGGCCTTTTAAAAATGGAAAGTCCATTATTTATGCAGCAAACACTTCTTGAACAACTATTTTGCACCTGGCACAAAAATACACAGAGTGGGGCTAGAGGTCTAGCTCAGCACTCAGAGTATTTGCCTAGCATGTGTGAGGCTTTAGGTTCAACTCTCAGCACAGCAAAAACAACAAGAAAATACCAACCACATGGTTCTTACCCTCGTGACACTAACAGACATTTACTGTATATGAGACGCTCTCCTTGACCTTTTGCCACCAAGTGCTGCTATTAGTGAACACTGCCCTTTGCTGTGAAGGCCTCTCAACTCTATCTTCCTAACTGGCCCATGCTTTGGGTCAGTCTACAAGTCCTTTCCTGAGTGGACTTGGCCCCATCATGTGTCCCACCAAATGCTGCACTTCTCCATGTGACTCTTCATTCTACCTCTCTACCACTGCATTCCTATTGTGCATCCCAAGGCTTGGCCTGTGCCAGGGGCCCAGAGATCCTCAGCTAGAATACCTGCTGGAGCATAAATGGCTTCACATCCCTGGTTTCTGGGCTCTGTGTCTCTGACTATTACCTGATTCCCCACAGGCTCCCTGGCCTTGCAAGTGTTCCCCTTGGAAGTCTGAGCTGAGATACCCCCATATGAATATACAGGGGACACCCCTACCTCCATCATGCTGTCAGCATCCTGACTATACAGTGGGAAGATGAGCTGTAAACCCTGAGAAGACCTCAACCTCTCATTACTGTAAAGTTGTACCATTCTGGTACATTGTGGAGTTTCTGAGAGAATTTGTCTTGGGCGGGGGGTGGGTTGTAGCATATTGATTGTGAATCTGAGGAGCAGAGAGTTCTCCATGGAGCAAACTAGAAGTACATACCACAGGGCTGGTACAGGGGAGTATAGGCCTTTGGCAAAGGTCAGACAACTTTCAGAATGTCTAAGGGTCAGAAGAGCATACCATACCCAACATGGTCAGGTGCGAAGACTAGCCAAGGTCTGTTCCCCCAGCCCAGGGTTAGGTGACAACATGAAAGCCTGACTCACTGGGAGTCCAAAGCTGGGGGCCTGAGGAAAGAGAATTTTATAGTCTTATTGTTCCATTCCCCAACTTGAGAAAAATAATTATGATCAAGGAACATAGAGTCAAGGGCAGGGTTTGCCTAGACCTCAGGATAACAGAGTCATAGATTACAAATTAATCAATCTCAGGATCATTTCACAGCTTACAGAAGGAATGGGTCAGAGGTGAGAATCTCAGGCACAGGGAACAGCTTGCTGTGAATGCAAGTGACCGATGAGAGGCCACAAGCAGCCTGTGCTCAGGAAGAATAGAGAGGACTGAACTTTGAACCAAACCTCAAAACCTCAGACTTCCATGACAGGCTGACAAGAGGATTTTGATGGAGCTTGGAGGGTTGGGCATGAGGGGTCAATACTAGACCCCTAAGCAGAAGGACAAGCTTTGGAAAGCTCACCACAACTGCTGGCATGCTAGGAGACTCCTTTTCCCCTCCTGCTTGGAACCACCCAGCTTCAGGCATCCCGGGGCGGCAACCCTCAGCTTACCTTCAGTGGTCACTGTGGCATTCATCAGGGCTCCAGCAGCATTGGCCTGAACTTCCCATTGCTGGTCTTTCAGAAGATGGACCAGGATGGGGATGACATCATTCTGCCTTACCTGGTTCTTGCCCTCCAAAGGGATGCTGAGGGAGAAAGGGGACAACTGAGGCCTCCATTTAAAGGGGAAGGAAGAAGTAAGCCCCAAGAATGCCTGAGGGGGGACACAAAAGGAAAGGATTTATTTTGAAACTAGCCTTGGAGGCCCAGGACTGACCATGGCTGGGACAGGCACCAAGGTACGGAGGAGTGTTTGCATGCGTGTGACCTGCTGCCCTTGAAGGTGAGACCAGGAGTCCAGGTGCAATGGAGCCTTTCCCTAAACTATCACTTGGAAAGAAATGAGATACATCTTCCCTGGCCCTAAAGACCTGAAAGATGATTGGCCAGAAGTCCTCAACCGGCCTGAGTCAGACCACACTTATAGAAATAGAGGCCTAGGCCTCTAGGGAGAACCCCAAATGGAAGAAAATCCAGGAGTTATGGAAGCCAAGGGACCCCAACTAAGATAATGTAGCCATAGCCAAAACAATGGCTGGGGGGGGGGGTGAGTGAGACACTCATCCTTGCGGACAAGGGAACCAGGATCAGAAAATTGTGCTTCCTTAGTTCCCAAGCCATATCCTATGTGACTCTGAGCAAGTGAGTTTCCTCCACTGTAAAGGGAGACATGTCCTCTCTCAAAGAGTTGTCTATGTATGTAATTTACAGACAATGCCTGAACATTGTAAATACTTAGTGACTCCTGGCTATAATCATTATCACTGGTATTCTCCTGCTCTCCTTCCTCATGGAGAAAACTCATCAGTCAGTTGGTTCTTTGCCCAGGATGCAAAGTAAGAAAGACTTTCCTGGGATACAGGATGCTCTCAAGCCAATGGGAAAGTGGTCACTCTAACACAGAAGGTCCGTTTGAATCCCAGCACCCTTCTTCCTTGGGGCACATCATGATGGGGAATGGAGCCCAGAGTAGATGCCCTTGGACTCTGATGCAGGCCTGGCTGAGATAAGGCCCCATTGTCTGATCTTGGCCTCTGCAGAAGCTCAGGAGGACAGCCACTCAGTGCAGCACAGACTGGGCCTCACCTGATGGCAGTGAGCACGCGAGCAGCCTTACTGCGGATGTTTGCATTGTTGCTAAGGAGCTTCTGCTTGAGGTAGGGCACAGCACGGCTGGCCAGTGCTTCAGTGGCATCTTCCTGCAGGCAGGGGGCCAGTGTGTCCAGGATGAGTTCCTGGATGTCCTCTTCCTCCCTTGGCAGCTTCCACACCAGTGAAGGAATCAGGCCACTGCTGATGATTCCCTGAGCCCCTGCAGCATAGAAAAAGGTACTGGGGATGGAAGGGAGTGGCCACTCCCCTCCATGCTGATTGGCCTAGATGGGTAGAGTAGTGATAGACAGGAGAACGTGGCAAGGGGCCTGAGCAGCCGTCAGAGACTGTGAGTACAGTCATATCAGGAGCTGGGCTAGAGCTGAGTGTTAAGGCCCCAGAGGTCATAAAACATGCCAGCCTTTTGTCACTGTACCTTAGAAGCATCAGCCATAAACAAGCAGCCAGGAGCCTGAGAGACAGAAGTCACCCTTAGGAGAGCCTGGCAGCTCACTCCCACAAACCCAGGCA
Organism: Hydrochoerus hydrochaeris; assembly: GCA_004027455.1. NCBI lineage: Eukaryota > Metazoa > Chordata > Mammalia > Rodentia > Hydrochaeridae > Hydrochoerus > Hydrochoerus hydrochaeris. The sequence continues at coordinate 74,693 of PVLA01001871.1, forward strand.
CGCTAACAGAACTTTCTTCTTCCTTGCTTTGCCCAGAGTGGTAAGGAGCCATCCAAGACCCCCTCCCACCCAAAACATGGCCAAATCCACTGGAGCCCCAAAACTGGTTTGGCTGGCCCCTGAGAAGAGCATGAAATGGAGGGGGGCATAGAGATATAGAGTAGAGGTAGAAGACATAGGCTGGTGTCATCTAGCCCAAAAAGAGCAGTGTCCTGAACCAAAGGTGACATGAATCCACAAGTCTTAAAGGGACCTGGGGCCTCAGAAGAAGGAGAGTTCCACTTGCCATAACTTTAGCACAGGTACTAGGAAAAGCACAGTGAGACAAGACTCCCCCATAAATGACCACATCTTGTACCCTCCCCTTCTTTCTAGGGAATGTCTGACTGTGACTAGTAGGGATGTGAACCCAGATCCCCAGCACAGGCAGCGTCTTCAGAGACCAGGATCGCACAGCAGGTCTCCCGAGTCACGGAGATGAGGATGAAGCAAAGAGCAGCTCTTCCCCGAGATGTGCAGGCCACCCATCACCACTGCGACCAGTCCCCTCTTTGGCCTCTTGGGCGGCCCACACTGCCTACTGCGAGACCATCTACAGCCCTCGGGGAGGTGGTCACCAGCAAACACCTCTCTCCCACCCTCCCCAGTTAAATCCTCTAATTTACTCCAGAGAGATAAATAAACAGGTTAATTAGCCTAAAGGTCTCAGGGTGCCAATTAACACTAGGGATTTCCTCTTTGAAGACATCACCCTAGCCTCCCTTCCTTACTCCCTGAGGACATCAAATGGCAGTTACCTGGGGTGTAGAGGTGGGGAGGCAGGACAGGGTATTCAGTGACTTGTTTTCCCTTTACGTGGAGCAGCTTCTAGGATTCTTGGTCTGCTTCTCACATGGTGTGTTTAGATGAAGTAACTAGCTTTGCCCCATTGCTTTTTGGAGCACTCAGGATACAGGAAAGCAGTTTCCTGTTGCTGCAAGTGGTTTAGGCTTTGTTTTTTAAAATTTAATAGCCACAGACTTCCAAAGAATTCCAGGTTTGACTCCTAAAATGTATCCTTTCTCAGCTATGTATCCTTGGACACATGGAACCTCTCTGATCCTGGTTTGCTCGATGCTGAAATGAGTCTATCTGGTGGACTGTTGCACAATACCAGTGAAAGCTGAGAATCAACTGACTGGGGCTTGATTATGGCCTCACTTGCCCTTGGATCTAAGCTTCCCAGGAAATTCCTGGGACACACAGACTGCTGTTTGAAGCTACTAGCAGCCACTGTCAAAAATGGGAGGGACACAGGCAGAGGGAAGGAGGGAGAGAGGAAATTACAGTCAGAAAAATCAGAATCTTAGAGGCGATCACTTCCATTACTCCCCCCACCCTTGGTAAGGAAACTGAGGCCCAGAGAGGAAGCTTGAATCCCTAAGGTCACACAGCAGATAGGGGCAAACCCAGGGCCTTCAGTTCCTTGAGTTCTGTTTCTCAGGCATCTGCTTGGTCTCCTGCTCGTAGAAATACTCATCACTGGGCCCTGGGTTCATTTTGAGACAGAGGGAGATTAAAAATAAAATGCGTGCCGGGTATGCCTTTCTGCTCGTTCACTTTGCTTTCCAGCTAAAAGGAAAGTGGCGGGCCTGGCTATTTATATCTAACCCAGATTCACACGGTTTGTTCAGATAGGGGCCGGGCACACAGACCCCAAGGAAACAAACCAGGGAAACTCAATGGCCACAGCCTGAGGTCCAGTGCAGAGAGGGCAATACAGGTAGGGCACAGAGAGGAGCCAGATGGAACAGGGTAGTATCCATACAGAACAGGCCTTTAGCAGTCAGCAGCCCAGATATGAATGAGACACCCCCCACACACTGCACACTGGGGAAGTAGGGGGACTAGTGGGAGAGTCAGCTGGGCACAGGTCACTATGGAACAGGTTGCCACATGTGTAGAGAAGGAATTTCAGGGTCCTGGATGCTCTGGAAGTACAGGAAGGCAGGCTAGGGAAACTAGGCCTCACAGAGGAAAATGAAAGTCTAAGTGGGTTGTATTATTTCTACCATCTTTCTGTTTCAATTTCTTTTTCTTTAAATAAAGAAATTAATAAATAAAAATGTTAAAAAAAAAAAAAAGAAAAGAAAGTCTAAGTGGGCAGAGAGGTAAAGGGAGCAGAGTATGTGTTTGGGGGTGGGAGACCTCCAAAATGGCCTCACTGCTGTTTACACCAGGATGGACTTAGTGGTTGAGTCAGAAAGTTCCACCAGGATTGAAGTTAATGGATGCCCTAGGCATGCAGCCACCTGCAGCTGAGGCTTGCTCCATTCCTGAGAGAGAGGTTGACACCATCTCACCCTGTCTCTGCTAAGTTGTAGAAAAATATCTGGCAGCTTCAGTCATCAGGTCCCTAACTATTGTCTCTAGTCCTATTCTAGCCAGTAAGGACTCAGGATGCAGTGCTGGCCCCAAGTTCTAGTCCCAGTTCTACCCTTTCCTGCCCTGGACTAGGCAATTATCCTCATCTGGCAACCTGGGTCCACCTCATAGTGACTCACCTATCAATCTTTAGCTTTGTCTGGCACCATGCCCTGGACTCCAGACACTGTCACCCACCTGTGCTTATTTTTGCTTGTGGATGTGCTTCTGTGTCCTCAGCTGTCTTGGCCTCTCAGTAACACATAACACAGCTAACTGCTTCTTTTTCTTCCTCAAGACATTCTTCTGGAAGCTTTAGGCCATTGTTCCCATATCTTCACCTGCTCCTCCATCTTCTTAGTAGCTTCCCTCACTAGATTCCCTTCTTTTTCCCCTTTCTTCTTCTGTCTTCTCCCTCCTCCTGGAAGAACAGAACATCCTACTAACTGTCTCAACACTGTCACCTAACATACTCCAGGTCCCAGTGATCCCATAGGTGCAGTGAGCCCTATGCTTAACTAGGCCTCTGGGATTGACTTTTTTACTTTTTAAAAAATGTTTTTCTGGGTGGACTATTTGCTGTTTTTGCTATTTGATTATGCCCATAGCACAACTCACATTGTTTGTGGGACCATGCTTACTATAAAAAACATGAAACAAAAACTTGTCTATCTTCTCATTTAAGCAGCTAGTGTTACAATTCATCAGTGGTTCTTCAGCCAACATCCCTAATCTTACTGGAAGACCACCAACCACATGTGACTATACTCATGCTGGACTTGTCTGGATTTTCCCTGGCCTCCAGCTCCTTCCTGTCTAGTGTCATCCCCACCTTATGTCTCCCTTCTCTCCAAAACCTCACCACTGGCCAAGCCTCAGCCCACGCTATAGCCTCAGGCCAAGCATCTCTTCATTCAGGAAGTTGACCCAGTACTCAATTCTCCCCCGCCATAGGTCCCAGAGCCCCATGAGGTCGTCTTCAACAGCCTCAAGTGATACAATGTCTGATTATTGTTCTGCTTTTAGCACAAAAGTCTAACAGGAAGGGGCCAGGTTTGAATCCTAAAACTATGCCTACAACTATGCCCTGTATGAAAGAGGCCATCAGCAAATTACTGCTGTATGAATACATACAATCATTACTTTGGCACCAGGTGAGCTATCCCTCTCACTTTGAAATGATCACCAGGGTCAGGTCAGGGAGGCAGCAGTCTACCCCAGTGGACCTCTCTAAGGGTTAACCACTGTCCTATGGCTGGAATGTTGTAGAGTGTGATCTTACTCTTGCATCTTCCTGCCCTAGAGTAGGTACTGTGTGTCCTCACCTGGCAACGTGGGCAAGATGTGTCTATACTCATGTATGCATTATTATAGTCACATGTGACTGGTGGTCTTCCAGTAAGATTAGCAATGTTGGCCGAAGAACCACTGATGAAATTGTCCACTAGCCCCTTTAGAAATTGTGCACTAACCCCAATCCTGCAGTAGAAACTGCTTCTGCACATCCCTGATGATGTGCTAATGCACATTTCCCACATATGTTAACCCTCAAAATTGCCCTAAAACAGACATTTTGACACATGAGGAGAGTATGGCTCAGCCAGGTTCCACAGCTGCTGACCTCTATGCAATACTACAGGGCAGGGGCCTGGCCTGACACAACTTTGTGGTGTGGCAGTCATGCACACATAGTAGCCCTTCAACTACTGACCAAATTACTTAAGTCCTCATTTGCCACTTTCAAGGAGAAGTATGCCACAACTAGGTTGGCCCCAGTAATGTCCATAATGAGTATCTGCCCTGTCCCTAAAGGTTTTGGCAGCACCTTCATAAGCGGGCTGTGACCCTAGGATATGTAGTACAATAGTCTTCATTTCATAGTACAGGAAACATCCCAGGGAAATTATGTGATGATTTCTCGAGGCCAGTGGGACCAACTGGCAGAGCCCAACCTTTGCTACTGCCTTCCAACCACAGACTTGGGCTGGAGCTGAAAACCCATCAACTTCAGACACAGACCAGTTCCAATGCTTCTGTCAATGAATGGAGTGATTCAGGTAATTTGACTATAAAAATGTAAAGTAACAAGTAAGATGTTTGCTGGAACAGTACCTGCATTTTACCAGAAATGCTTTAAAATGCACAGCTTCGATTTATAAGGATTTTTTAAAAAAGGACAACAACATTAATGTACGGATGTTCTGGCCCCAGTCTTTTAAGCACTTAAGTGAAGTACTCCTGGCACTGAGGCCCACAGATGGGGTCCCCTCGAAACTGAAATTTGGCAGCTTGCACATGGTGCATTTTGCCGAGGGTCCAAAGATGGCCAGTGAGGGGCTGGCCTTCACTGAGCTAGCTTCCTCCTGCTTCTCTGGGCTGGGGGCCAACTCCTAGGCCCTTCTTCCTTCCAAGGCAACCATTCCATGAGTCAGGATTGCCAAGGATCCTGAAAACACTCTGAGAATGAATGCAGCAGAGATGAATAATGCCTCCTCCCATTCTGCACAAACCTCACTAGTGTGAATCTTAAAATGTGCAAAAGCCTTTCACATGTCTTGGAGGACTGTCTCAACAGCCCAAAGAAGCAAGTGCCACTAACTCCAAACAGATTAGGAGAGGTCACTCGGTTGCAGAGCTGAGGGACCAACCTGAGCTCGAATGGGGTTGGGAAAAGGCGAGTTGGGACCAACAATGGTGAAGGGGCCGGAGCTATCACTGCTGAGGGCCCATAGCCCTGGCTGCAAGAAGCAGCCTCGCTGGATGGGCGGCAGTGTCTCCAAGCAGCACAGTCCTCTGCATGCTGGCGAGGGCAGCGTGTGCAGGACTGCAGAGCGCGCCGAGCCTCGAACCCGCCCCTGTCTGTGCCCATTGGATTTCCGGCGCGTCCGTCAGCAGCTCCGTCCCAATAGGCAACGAGCCGGCGTTAGTGGCAGGGAGGAGGTGCCAGGCGCCTGGTGCCCGGCGGGCGTGCAGCAGCCCCTCCTCCGCCCGCGGTTGGCCTGGCAACGTGCTGCGCTCGCGGCGCCGCCCCCTGCCGGCGGCGGAGCGGCGTGGGGAGGGCGGACCCACGGGCGGGCGGCGGGCGGCTCCGGAGGGCGGGCGGAGGAGCCAGGCCGGCCGGAGTGTGTGCGCCGCCCGCGGTCCGGTCACGTCCCCGCGCGGCCGCCGCCGCCCGCGTCGTGCGGAACGAGGGCGCCGCGGTCCCGCGCTCGCCGCCCCGCCCCACCCGGAGCAGCTCGGCAGAGGCACTGTGCCGCGGCGGCGAGGTGAGCTAGCGGACCCTCAGCTGGAGCGCGCGCCTCTGAACCCCTGGGGTCGGGGGCGCGGCCGGGGCGTCCACCCCACCCCCACCAGGGCCCCGCCTGGGCTTTTGTACTCGGGATCCATCTGGGGTGGGGGCGCCATGGCAGGGATGCCCTGCCAGGGTGGAGGGCAGCGAAGGCGGAGTTGCCTGGGAAGGTGGGCAGGGGGCGGCCACGGGCAGGGCAGGTGCGGGGGAGAGAGGCGGGGGGGAGAGGGCGGGGCTGAGGATCCTGCAGGAGGGGGCGGTGGGCAGAGGGTACGGGGGATGTCGCGCGGGGCCGCCGGGCGCCCTTCCCTGACCCGCCGCTAGTGCGGAGCTCCAGCCCGGCGACCTGTGGGAGCGGCGCTGAGGCGGGGTCTCCCCCTGAGGATGCGGGGTGGAGGCGACCCCGGGTGGCCAGAGCGGCGGCGTGTGGCCTCGGCCGAAACGGAAGAGAGGGCCCCCGAGGCCTGGGCCCAGGAACGGACCGCTGGCAGTTTTCGGTCATTGCTCTTGCAGCGAGTGGAGCAAGAGATGAGTATCGACCTGCTGCGATTGTAATATGTTCCCGGCTCAATATTTTTTCCCTTAAAAGGCGGTGGGGGTTTTTGGAGGAGGGGTGTGAGGGCCTCGGGACTGGGGCTCTGTATCTTGTGGTTTATCCTAGGGGAGCTCTGCTTTTTTAGCGCGGTGCTGAGCCTGTCTGGGTGACGATGGCAGGAATCCGCCTAGGCCGAGAATCGGGGCTCCTGTTACTGCGAGGAGGGAATGGGAAGGCGGTGCTAAGCAAAACCGGGGTTCCCTGGAGTCTGAGCCTCAGGGTGGAGGGATCTGCCTGGTAGCCGAGGTTTGCCTGGCTTGGGGAGATGGCTGAGCCCCTGCCTGCACCTTTCTACCCAAGTGATTTTCCTGCCTTGGGGATCTAATCTGGCTGCCCTCATCCCTGTCTGGAGGAAGCTCATTGGCCAGATTCAATTAAGCAGATATTTACTGAGTGCTTGTTCCCCCCAGGGCCTGGTACTGAGGTGGATAGGGTGAGTGGACAGGGTCTGCCCTCCCAGGACTGATTCATCTCCCCATAGAGGAGAGTCATCCATGTTCAGATAACCCCCCAATGCTAGTGCAGGGGTCTTGGGAGAGGACTCAATGAGGTGCCACAGCTAAGGTCAGACCAGCCTGTGGGCAGTGTGACATTTGAACTAGAGCTTGAAGGACATGGGCACAGTTGGGGTGGGTTATTATGAGCAGAGGAGTGAGAGTAGGCAGATGCACAGAGGTGCACTTGGACACTTGGGTCTGATAGGAGCACAGAGCATGCTTAGGAAGGAATCAGGTGTGTGGGAAAGGCAGGTGAGGAGTACATGGGACTAAGGGGGCTGTGGAGTGGGTGACCGCATGGCTTGTTAGCTATAGGAGTCTTGATGGTGATAGCAATGTGCTGGTCTGTAAAAGGTGAGCAGTTCTATGACTCCTTGAGGTGTAGTGGGCTTGGGGAAGACCCTCTGGAGAGGGCTTCTTGCAGCCTGGGGATGCCCTTCTAGTAACCTTGTCCGTTGGGCAGGGCCGGGGCCTGGGTTACTAACCCATGCAGCCTCCTTAGCCAGGAAGCAGTTTGCCTGCTTTGGAGAGAGGGTTGAGCTGGTGACCCTGTGCCTTTGGGCTGTGGGCACTTGAGAGGAGTAGCCATCTAGGGGCCAGTGGGAGTGTGAGGGCAGGCTATACTTGAAGTAGTGAGCCTTCTTGTCTAGGGTTAATGAGATGCTGGTATTTGGGTTAAAACTCTTCCTATATGTTCCTCTAACAGATGCTGATTTTCTGAGACAGGAGGTAAATAAGACATAGGTCCTCTCCCTTGAAAGGCTGATGTCACCTTCTGCCCTAGATGTACTTCTGGGGATGTATTTGCTCTTTCTCTGAAGGAGCTCTTTCTTACTCATCTTGGTAGTATGCCCACCCTGCTAAACATGTACACACACACACACACACACACACACTTGAGCGCACTCTCTCAGCTTTGGCTGAGGCCCACAGTGTTGCAGTGAGAATAGGACCTGCCTGCCCTCATGGGATATGTGGTCAGTACTGAGCAGGATGAAGGTGCTTCAGTCTCTCCCTCCCTGCCAGCCCATTCCAGCTGCCTACTGTGAGGCTCTGGGATTGGGACACAGGGAATAGAGTCCTCCTGTTTCCAGCTTCTCAGACCAAAGCACCTTTCTGGCCCTTGGGAACTTCCAGGATGAGTCCAGGAACATCTAGGTAATTGGATGAACTTGGCTGCATAGGACCCCTGCCTGGCCTTGGATTTAGTAGTGTGACCTTAACCTACCCACTTAGTTGTCCAATGTGAGAATTTAGCTAACAGCACATGCTGCTTCCTCCCGTGGAAGCAAGGACAAGGCAATCCAGTGCTAATAGATATTAGCCTCAGAAAATCCAAGGTACTGTGTGACCGAAGAGGCATGTTCCCTGCCACTGACCACAGCTGGCCCACAGGAACTGTGGAGAGACAGATTAGCCTGCTGGTCTTCTGAAGCCCCAGGAAGGAAACCTGGGGTACTCTAGCCACAGGGGTGTCCTATGAGCCCTGTGCTTGATCAAAAGGTACTTGAAAGGAAGTGGACAGAGGCATCAGAACAGACGCCAAGGGTCAGCCACAGGCAGAAGCCCCTAGGAGAGGTCTTTCACAGCTTGGACAGACTAGGAGGGGCCCTGGAGCACTCTGTCCCTGACTCATCTCCAGTGGTGCGAAAAGAACTCCAGTGTGGGTTTTAGAAAACTTGGGGTCAGACCCTAGTCCCACCACTCCTTGGTCCAGCCCTCTCCCCACAGTCTTCTTGTCCTTATCTGTAAACAGAGACAAGAGTGTCCTGTCTTGTCTTCATACCAGCCCTCCCATACATTTGGCCCCTTAGGGGTGTCCACAGTGGCAGAGGAGGTGCTTCACAAGATTGAGCAAACAGGCTGTATGATCCTGGAGCACATGGGAGGAGACACTGGCCCTCTGAAGAGCAGAATCTTACGTAGGGCCTTCATTCTTCAATTAGCTAATATTTATTAGTACCTGCCATGTGCCAGGCACTGTGCTGATATAACACACAAGTCACTGAGTACAAGTGAATGAGTACGTGCAGTGTAGAACACTAAAGCAGAAGGGGGATGGGGTGCCTGTCTGGGTTGAGACTTGGTGCAATGCCATGGAGAAACACAGGCAAGTTGTGAAATAGACTGATTTGTTTTTTCTTTCTTTTTTTTTTTTTAATTGGTACCGGGGATCGAACTCACGATTACAGGCTTGCAAGGCAGGCACTTATGCCGCTGAGCTAAATCTCCAGCCCTAACACAGGCAAGTTGTATGATGACCAGGGTAAAGTACTCAGCAGAGGGACAGCAAGTGCGAAGGCATTGAGTGCAAAGACATTGAGTGCCTGCAGCTGGAGGCGCTACCGGAAGGCCAGGTGGCTGGAACCCCGTGCAGAGGCTTGGTGGGGCAGGCTCCAAGCCACCCACTGGGGTGGAAAAACCTGGGCAGATTTCGAACAGAAGGGCAACTTGAGCTGATCTAGGCCTTTAAAGGATTTCTGCTGCTTCAGGAGAATAGACTGGGCTGGATCGGTGGCGTTAGGGGTTAAGACCGACATTCTAGGTGAGGCAGTCAGTGACCCAGTGAGGTATGAGCCGTAGAGATGATGAGAGGTGGTCAGATGAGAGACTTATTTCCAAGAGTAGCAAGTTAGGATTGCTGATGGAGAAAACACAAGCATAACTACAGGTTTTTGAATGGGCAAGACTCCTTCATGAGAGGCAGAGAGGCAGAAATTTTATCTGAAATCATATTTTTGCTAACAGTAGGCAGAGAAAAGAGTGAAGCTCGAGGCTGGAGTTGTTGGCATCAAGGTGTGAGGAAAACCAGGAACTAGCTGAAGTCATTTGAGGACCGAGGATGGATGGGACCAGAAGGGGCCAGGCTGAAGACTGAGGTTGGCACACTATGATGATGGCCCCCAGGAGGTCGGAGAAAGAGGCATCCCAGGAGTGTAGGACCTTTGTGTCAAGCAGGGGGTTCGTAGGAATTGGACAGCATGAGCAATTCAGGCTGCACAAGTTATGGGGCCTCTGTTAAGAAATTATAGTATTAAGCAACCAGGTGTGATGGTACTTGCCTATAATCCCAGCATTCTGCAAGGCTGAGGCAGGAGGAGTGCAAGTTTGAGCCCAGCCCAGGCACCTGAGCAAGACTATAGCTCAAAGTAAAAAATAAATAAAGGGTTAGGGATATAACTCAGTACAAAAGCCCTAGGTTCAATCCCCAGTGACCCAGAGAGAGAGAGAGAGAGAAAAATTACTAAACATTTCAAGATAGTGACAGCAGAGCATTAAGCCTGGCATAGAGCCCTGCTGACTTCATGGTAGAAGTGTACCCACAAAGTAACCCTATTCATGGGGCCCACCACAACAGTGCTAGGACTATGATGGGCAGAGTGTATTATGGTTAGACCCATGGCTTGCTTGCTGCCTTTGCTCCCTTCCTTTTTCTGAGGGGGCAGGTAAGCTGTGTTGACCCTCAGGGCTGCCAGGGTTGCTCAGACTCAGCCCATGAACCTCTGGCCTCCTGGCCCTAGAGACCCAAAGCCACACATTCACTTAAGAATTGCCTGCTGTGAATTGTCATTTCTTGCCTGTCTGAGGACCCCCAGTGACCAGCAGCCCCTCAGGTGGTAGGCAGCAGGAGGCATATCTCAAAGTCCAGAGTAAGCAGGCACTGGGCAGGCATGCCCAGTAGCATTATACAATGGCTTCCTTGAGTTCATCTCTTTTCCACAGAAGCCTGCTACATCACAGAGGTTTGAATTATTTGCTTCTAAATTAAGGTATAACTCTTTTTTAGAGATGTCCCTGGAGAATCCATCAAAAAAGTGCTAAGAAGCAAGACTGTTAAAAGCCACGGTACAGGGAGGGGCCTTACAAACAGTGTTAAACCTGGTGTTCCTTGGAACAGCCTGGTACCAGAAATATGCTCCATCCCTGAGGGCTCCATCAGGCCTGTTATAGCTGTGCCTGTGCTGATGGGCAGTGGTCAGACCAGACCTTTCAGAAAGAGACCCCTGTGCCATAAGTGGCCCCCCCCCAGCCCCAGGATGGAAGTCTGCCAGGACCAGGTTCCTTGATGGGGCTTAGTCTGAGCCCCGACCCCCTCAGTAGGGCCTCCTTTTCTGAGTCATGGAGGCCAAGGCCTGCATCTCTGAGTCATGAAGGCTAAGGTCTTTCAAGATGTAGAAGTGGTGAAATGTAAACTGATGTGAACATTTCCCCCAGAGACCCGAAGCAAGCTTTTGTAAGGAGGACACACAAGATCTGCCCTGGATTTTGCAGCCAGATGCCTTCCAGGGACCTAAGTTCCAACCAGTGCTGTGGAGAAGGGGCCTGTTTTTTACCTCAGTTTTATACCTGAGGAGATTGAGAACTAGAGAGGTGGGTTGACTTTCCCCAGTGCCTCATTGGGTACAGACAGCCACCATATCTGACTTGTGAGGGCCCAGAGAAGACATTTAGGAGCTTGAGGGTTATCCGTGGCTTGGAATAGCCTGGCTTCGTTCTGCGCTACTTGGCTACATCCCCCATTTGGTCACAGGAAAGATGGCGGAAAAGGCCTGGCTAGACCTGTTGAGCAGGAGCCAGCAGTGTGGCTGTTGCCAGTCCTCAGACTCTGGTCCACACTCTAGATAGGCTAGTGGGCTGCAGCAAGCCCTGGCCCTTCTCCATCCAGCCCTTCCCTTTCCTGCTCCACCACCCCTGGTAGAAGCAGCTTGGGGTCTGAGCTCAACCTCTGAGGCCATGTGCCCTGGAACTGATGGTTTTTCCTCTTTGGACCTCAGTTTCCTTTTCTCTAAAATAAGGATTGGGGCCAGAGATACAGCTCAGTGGCACAGCACCTGCCTGGCAAGTATAAGGTCCTGAGTTCAACTCCTAGCACCAAAAAAATAAAATAAGGGTTGAAACACGTGGGCTAAAAGTCCCCATCTTTGCTGACAACTGCTAGGGGCTGAGGACTCACTGCCAGGTTGGGCCCATAGTGGGTAAGATGGGAGGTTGGCTCTTTAAAGGCCATCTTTGCACTTTCTTCGTTTCTGCCTAAAATTGCTCTCCTGCTGCTGCTTAGTTGTTTGTGTCCACGTGTCAGTGTTGAAGGCTGGTCTTCACAGCTGCTCTTCCTTTTCACTCACAGTTCTCAGACAGGGCCACACACAAGTAGGGTCTCCAGATCCTCACACAAGGCCTGGTGGACCCTCTCTAGAACAGCGTGTGTCTCCACCTACACAGCTCCTGCGCCCTGCCTGCTGCTCTTATTCCCCTTGGCATTTGCCACAGTTCAACTTTCTATTTTATTTATCATCCTTGTTGATTCCCTTGGGCTTGGATGGAAGCTCTGTGAGGCAGAGACTTTCTGTGTTCCTCTCTGAGAATCCAATGCCCAGGGCCAACCTGCCTAGCAGGCACCTAGGATGTCACTGTGGAGGGGTAATGAGTATTAGTAAGCACCTCAAGTCATCCCATTGAGCCCTTTTCTTATGGAGGACTGGCATACACTCTCACATCAGAAACATATGCACCACCTCAACCCTGGGCTCCTGGAAGGGGTCTTTGTGCCTTAAAGCATCCAACACAAACTATTCCACAGGTAGGTACCACTAGCTGGATCCTGTCAGGCCCAACTGACTGACTCTTGAGTCAGAGGCAGGTGGACTGCCTGGCTTCCCACAATAAATGAGCCTCAAACTGACACATAATCTCTTAGCAAGGTGGCATGCCTCAGTGGGGCCTTGGTCAGAAGTAGTGGGAATTCACATGCAGAGGTGTGTTTACAGTACTCTGTCTTTAAGAGAATGAGACAAGATCTTGATGGGAGTTTAAAAAAAAAAAAGTACAATAGCAGCTGAGTGGCCTTTCCAGATAGCCTTTGTGCTCCAGGATCAGGAGGTGGCCTGTCATTTGGGTCCGTGGGACAGCTCAGTACAGGGGAGGACAGCTCAGTACAGGTCAGAGTCCTGAGTTTGCCCATATAGGTGACCCTGTCGAAGCCTTCTCACTCCCTGAGCCTTGGTTTCCTCACTTTTATTTTTAAAATGTATTTAGCAATGCCGAGGATTGAACACAGGGCCTCACGCATGGTAGGCAAGTATTTTACCACTAAGCTACACCACCCAGCCCTCCTCACCTTCAGACTTGAGGCTCTAGGGTGTAATCCAGGGTGTAAGCAGGTAGTTTTCACTTCTTATTCCAAATGTGGGGTGTCAACCCAAACAGCACTGTGCTGACGAGGATTCTAAGGCTATGTTGTAGCTTAGAGGAGAAGCAGTCCCCTCTAATTGATTAGTGATGTCTGCAACAGGTCTGAGAAGTAGGAGGAAAACATTCTGGCCAGTGACTAGCCAGGCGCACTACTGTGCTCTCCCTCTTGGCTAGCAGCTGCAGTTCATCCCATTTTCCCCCCTTGGAAACACAGACCCTGACCTCTATGAGGTAAGGACTTGCCTCCCTCGCCAGCATCTCCTCAGCTGGCACCAGGAGTCCCGTGAGCAGCTCGTGTCACAGTTTATTGAAAATCCTTTCCAATCTCAGCTGTTGCCTTGGTCCCTGCCGTGGCCTCCGGGTCCAGCCCCCTGCCTGGCCCCTGGCAGCCTTTCTCTGTAAACTGAATGAATGAATAAGCAAGTAAATGAGTGAGGCAGAGACTCATCTGCATAGCAAGGCCAGGAGGCTTCTGGATATTATAAATCTCATGCTGAGCTCTCTTCTGCTATGTAACCCCAAGAACCCTGCTTGTATACATGAACCAGATGACCTTGGAAGGATGACCAGGTGACCAAACCATTAAACTGTGTAGTTTAATACTCTGAATGTTGCAGCAGTGTGGACAGCATGGAAGGAGGGGCAGAGTGACCATGGAGGGCCCAGGTATGTGAGTTCTAGGCTCTATATCTTACAGGGGCTTCTGTGCTCCTGTCTGACCTTGATCATGGAGTGGTCCACTAAGCATCACCAGGAGTGAAGTGAGAATACCGCTAACCTACTGAGAGGGGATCTTTATTAAGGTTGGAGAAAAGAACACCTACAGCCCTTGCTTTGGCTCCAGCAGGCCCCAGACCCTCATGGAAGAGACATGAATTGGTTGTATTCCCTGTTCTGTCACCGGTGTTGGGCATTGGTGAGCAGAGCAGGTTGGAGAGGAGGAGCTGAGCTAGAGAAGCAGCAGTTTCTACATGAGGGTCTGGTCAAGTGCCTCTCTCCTCCCCTTTCCCCCATGCTACATGGCATTTTCTCTCTGGCCTTAGCTGCCCTAGCTGTTTGTAGCCTCAGACCAGCCCCGCACCCTTCTTGCCGTTTTGTGCCCCTGTGTGTGGACTAGCTACCAGGGCCCTGGCTGACTGGCCTGCCATTTGTCCCTTGCTAGTGAGTGTAGATGCAGTGGCCATTTCCCAAGCCAGACTTTCCTCCAGCCTGGTTGCCCCCCTCACCCACTCCATTACCTCTGATATGCTGTGCAAACATATTTCTTGATAAAATGCCGGGAAGAAAAATAATTAGAGTGTTGCTTCCATTATCCAATTTCTGATTAATCAAACTCTCTTTGTCCTCGGCCAAAATCTATTCATTTCCCTTAAACACTGGACTAGTGCCAAGCATCGATTTCCTCTGTGATAACACCACTCTTGCACGCACGTTCCCAGCCCTGCCCTGTCCTATGGCTGAGATGAGCAGAAGCACTAATGGGCCTGCTCCAGTCTCTCCAGACTCCACCTCCCTTCCACCTCCTCCCGGGAGCCTCTTGGCCACGCCAACTCCTTCATCCCTGTCCTAGCTCCTGGGATTCTGTGGCTGCGCTCTCCCCACCTTTGGGATGTGTGATAGAACTGAAGGTTCAAGCTCTGGACAGACCAGGTTTGGGGGAAAATGTCCCTACTACTGGCACAGGAAGGAGGTTAGAGCTGGGTTGGAAGGGTTAGGGCTTGTAAGGAATATGTATGTATGGTGTAGGAGCACTCCGTCCATGGCAGCAACAGAAACCCAACCCCAAAGAATTTACAGAATAAGGAGACATCCTGACCACTGAGTTTGAGAGCTCTGCAGCAAGGGCACCAGAGTCAGCTAGCCACATATCCACTGTCCAAAGGAAAGCCAGCAAGAGCCTTTTCAGAAGATTGCCCTGACATCCCCCAGTGTTCCCTCTGTGCACCAAGTTACCCATCCCTCACTCAGTCACTACAAGGGACCGGGTTGATGTATCAGCACTTACTTGGTACTGAGTTCTTGTAGGCATGTGTGACATCAGGGAGCAAACAAGAACAATCCCTCCCCTGTGGTGCTCACATTGCTGTGAGTACAACATGGGGGAATAGCACCCACCTTAAGTGAGGTATGCAGCAGTGTATTGGAAAGGGACAGCACCATGGGGTCAGACGATGTGGATGCTGCTGCTGTGGTGCTGGCATTTGGATCAGGGTAGTGATTTTTATTTGTAAATAGGTTGGGCAGCCATTGGAGGAGTGGAGTGAGCCATTTGGCTGTGGACAGAGAACTTTCCAGACAAAAGGAATAGCCGGTGCAAAGGACCTGAGTTGAGAAGGAACCATGTGTACTGGAAAGTTAGCAAGGAGATGAGCAAGGGGCCACTGTATCAGGAGTCAGGGAAGGAGGGAGTGTTGGAGAGGCTGTTGGATGGGCTTGGCTGGTTGCAGAGCTCTGGGGCTCTGGAAGGACTGTGATCCTGAATCTGAACTGAGAAAATAAGAGGCTTCAAGCACAAGAGCAATACACTCTGCCTTGTTTTATAAGGAATCCTCTGGGTACAGGTGGAGCACCAAGTACAGGGAACTGGGGCCAGTAAGGAGACCAGGAAGGTCACTGAGATAGTCCAGAAGAGGAGCTAAGCAGAGCAAGCTCAATAGCAAGGCTATATTCAGAGCCAGAAGGTCAACTGAAGGCTGCCTTGAGGTCAGCAGGGCCCAACCCTGACCTGAGACCCCCATACACTATTAGAAAGGCTCAGGACCTCTTCCTAGGGGTGCACTATCACCAGCTTCAGGCCAACAGCTCATGGCTACACCCTTTGCTGGACATCTGTCCTGACCCTTGGAACTCCCTTTTCTGCCCATCCCTCAAGATGGAATAGCTGTGAGGTCCTTGTCCCTCCTGAGCTCCTCTTGGGGTCAGGCCAATACTCTGCCACAGCTGGAACCTCACTGTGCCCAACTGTTTTCCCAGTCCCTGTACCCCTCACTTCCCGTGAGTTTCCCCTGAACACCAAGCATAGACACAAGAATACCCCACTCAACCTCTGCTCAAGGAGGTGGGATCAGGAGCAGCAGCAGGCTTGGACACTTCTGGCATGTTACAGGCAGAGTCACCTGAAGCAGCTTCCTAGTGCAGGGGTCCCAGACCACTGGCCTCTGGAGAACCCATAATGACAAAATCCACACTCTTTGGCACTTCCTCAGAGTGGGGAGGAGGATGAGCAGGAATCTGAGAGCCTCTGATTTCTAGGCCGGTGGCCTCTCTGAGCTGTGCCTGAGCATGTGGCTATGAGTTTAGGAGGCACAGGAAACAAGCCATGGGGCAGAGAGAGCAAGTGGGTGGAAAAAGGTACAAACAGAAGGGAGTAATGTTCACCTTCCAGGTAGGAGAAAGAGAAATGGGGCTGTAGGGAAGGAGAGGAAGCTCCTGGGAAGGAGCCAGTCACTCATCTGGCCTCATGGAATCCTCACTAGAGTTCAGCCTGGGGAATATCCACAGTGGGGAGACAGGATTGTGGGACTGAGGGACCTGAAAGAAAGCAGTTGATCTTCTCTAGGGAAACCCAGGAGCCAGGAGCCAGGGGCACAGCTTTCCAGGCAGCATCCCTGGTGATGTGGCTCTCACTAAAGGCCCTGCTCTGGGTTGTCATTTCCCCCTTTCTCTCTGTAGGTAGAACCTTTCCATTTTTGTTTATATTTATTTACTCCTCACCTAGAAAAGGATCTGGCCCAGTTTCCGACTGAATCAGTGCTTCTGGGCCGGTGCTATCACCTCTCATCTGGTCAGCATTGGTGGCCACAGGTCAGAAGACAGCATGTGGCTGAGAACATCCAGAGCCAGGACAACACAGCCTCCCTGATCATTCCATGTTGCCTTCCTGAGGGACACTGATAGGCCATGACCTGCCCAGCTACGGCAGAACCATTGGTTAGGTTGGGTTCTGTCTGAGAACAGAATGGGGTTGGGGGGTCACATTGTGTATACTAACCCTGCTCTGTCCTACCATCCACTTGGACGTTGGTTTCAAAATAAGCAGGGAGCAGTCAGGTAGTACGCACCTGTACTCTCAGACTTCTACAAGGCTGAGGCAGGAGTTTCCACCTAACCTGGATAATTTAGCAAGTGCCTGTCTCAGGGTGTGGGGTGTCTGGGAATGTACCTTAGTGTAAAGACCCTGGGTTCAGTCGCTAGTATCAGAAAAAAAAGGGGGAGGTTGGAGGACGCTAAAAAGGGGGGGAGTGCTTTTAATAGAAGACCTACTGCCAGTCTGGATACCAGACCTGTTAAGTACTCATATGCCAAGATTGTGGGGGCAACATGAAGAAGCTAATCCAGTAGCCCGGGCCTTAGTGACTATAGAGTGACTACAAAGAATCCACATGCAAAGTCCTATGTCCCCAAGCCTGAATCAGTAATTTGCCTTGCATACCCACATGCTGTCATTTTTCAAGTGTTTGCAAGGACTTTCATGATAAATGAAATGCAAGTCATTTGCAAGTGTACAAAAAGCTTGGCGACCAGAAACTCTTTTCTCTCTGTCACCAACATTTGCTGGGTAAATGGGTGCCCTCCAAGCATACCAGCCTGCATCCTAGCAGGCTGAGCACCCAGGACAGTGGGCAGCTGTTGGATACCCCCACATGCTTCTGATCACACCCCTTTGAGTCAGCTGTGTTTGTCCCAAGCCTCTTAATGCCAGTTGTTCTTATTATGTAATTATGTCATTGAATAGTACATAAACGGATTGAAGGTGAATATAAAGGGGGCTTCCACGGAAATCAAAGTAAATGTTTTAGAGAACTGTGCTTCACCTTGATGTGGACAAGACAGAGAGACATTAACAGGGTTTGGATTCCAGTTACTTTGTACCTCACTGGTGTTGGAGAAAGTGAACTGGATGTTGCACAAGCTTGAAGGACAGTGTGGCTACTCCAGAATGTCAGCCTATGTTGCAGGAAAGGTCTTTGCTCTCTCCAAACCCTGGCATATTAGTGTGCATGTATCAGTTTTAAGTGAAAATAAAATATTTAAAGTGCTTGTGTATTGTTTCTGAGGAGTCTCTGGTATAACTCACTCTTCAGTAGACTAGCCAGTGACCCAACTTTGATGGCAGCTTTTGGTCACTAATGAATGTTAGAAATGTATCTCTGATGATACTGGGATCTGTCAGTTTGGCTTTTATTGTTTGTTTTGGATTGTTGTTTACCCGGAGTGGGTCATTCTACATGGAAAGGTTGTAAATTGTGGCCCGGGAACTAAGCCACGACCTCAGAAGCTGAGAGGAAGAGGAGGTTGCCCAGTGACATAGCAGGGCTCTAAGGACAGGCCAACTCGGAAGCCCCTTCCCCCAGGACTATGGAGGCAAAGAATCCTCACAGCCCCCAGACCACCTCAGAAGGAGAGTCTGAGGGGCAGCTTTTTAGGATGAGACAATGTGGATCAAAGGACCAGAGAGCACTGGTTTCCCCAGAGAGCCCTTAGCCTAGGGATGCTGTATGTGAGGCCCACACTGTCCTCCATCACTCCCCTACTCCTGCTCCCCAAGGCTGCCATTTATTTCAGTGAAGTGTAAAGTGGTCAAGATAGTGTTTTCCCAGGGACTGGAGCTGGCTGGGATGGGAGCAGGCAGGCAAAGAAGCTCCTCCAGGAAGAGCTAGGCAGTGGAATTGGAGGGACAAACAGAAACTTCAAGAAGAGGAATCTTGTCCTGCATGGGAAAAGAAACTGGAAGCTACAGAGATTGGAGTCCTTAAGAGACTGGACTGCAGCTCTGAGCGGGGCAGGTGAGATACCCACTTGAGGTATATTCATAGAGAACAGAAGCAAGAGGGTCAGCGGAGAGATCAGATAAAGGAGGCCCTGGGATCCCAACAGAGCTGAGTCCTGGAGTCACAGGGTGCGGTGCCTCCAGGAACCACCCATGGGCCAGGAGAGGCCTAAGGATATAAGACCCAGTGTAACTCTTAAGTGACAGGCTCTTAAGAAGGTCAGGTTAGGTGAAACGTTCAAAAGGAAGTGCTGAAGATGCTTCTGAGCTCTGTACAAACATTTTTTGGTGTTCGTTTCATCTGTCCATCCATCTGTTCTGCAAATCTTTCACAACACCTGCTTTGAGGGAAATAGAATTGGCAGCCAGGGGAGGGAGGGCACAGTAAGAGCTTAGACTAACCGTGGTGGGGACCCCAGAACAACAGCACACACATTGCAGTCAAGGAGTGCACCTCGGCAGGAGCTGGCAACCTCAAGAGGGGGAGGACCAGACAGTGGGCATTCCTGCCTTCTTCCTTGGGTGTGGTTACAGTCCTGCTGTGCCCACTAGCCACACACTGTACTTGGTTCAAGGTAGTAGGGGACTGAGTGCCAAGTCCACTGGGCTCAGGGTCCTTAGGAGAGGAAGTTTCCCTTTCACTTTTCAAAGAAGGATGTTTTCATGCCGGTGGGATAGGGCAGGGCATTGGGGGTGCGCCCAGGGAGGTGGGATCCTTGTGTGGTTAATAGGAAGGAAGGAGTGGGGTGGTAAAGGCCATCTTTCTCCAAAGGGCAGTTCCTGGGGAGGGTGACCTGTCCTGTCTCTTGTCCAGTGTCACCAGTGTCAAGACAAGCAAGAGTTTTATCTCAGGAAAATGTGGCTTTTTAGTCTCAAAATGTATGTTGTATCAAAGGCCTACAGCTATCAGACCCTTCCTGACAACAGTCATACTGGGAAAGCAAAGAGGTCCAGAGGGTGCCAAACTACAGTGTGTGTGTATCCTCAGCTCTCACTAGCACCTGCTCCTCACTGGTACTGCTCCATGCTGGGACATGGCCTTGACAGCCAGGCAGCCCTGCCCTTCACCCTGAGACCCAGTGGGAAGCTGGACAGCCCAACCATTCAGTAAGGTCATTTCAGATAGCTGAGCTGGAAAGACAGAACGCATGTCTCCACCTCCCAGCCACACATAAACACAGGTGCCAACCTGACTCTCTCTCTCCAGCACACACTGTGGTTCAGTGCACAACTTTCCCAGTGTATGTCCAAATGGTATCACACGCTGTAACATGGAAGTACTTCTTTGCACTCAGGGAAAATTACTGCTCCAGGGGACTCCTGTTATATCCTGGGTTCCCTGCATATCCCTGCCCAGAGATATTCAGCCCATCCATGTGAGTCACTTGCTCTGACAGAAGCCTCCTTCAGAGCCCCTGAGCTTTCAGGGAACAGCTTTTAGGCTTATATCCCCCTCAGAGAGGGACAGACATGGTTTCCCCAGGCTGCTATAAGCTACTGAAAACACACAGAGTTCCCATCTGTTCTAACTGTGGTGTCAGCTCAGACAGTTACCTGGGCCCTGGTTCCCTCAGCTCTTCCTCACTGGTACCATTCTGCATCCTTTATTATGTCCTCATCTCCGCAGCACTAGTCTTCATGAGGAACGGCCCAGCTGCCTTATTTGCTCATGGTCTTCACAATCAGAGTATGATCTCATCGATGCACCAACTTGCATCCCCCTCACTATGTTCTGGTCCCTGAGCAAGGCCTTCCGCTTTGCGGTGCTATTTTGAAAGGGCCTAGTATTGATCATGGTGGGCTAATTGATCACTTGCCCTCACAAATCTTAACAGTAGAGGGCCTCAGGCCTGGGCACACATGCGAGATTACTTAAGAGTACTGGGTGAAGCAGTTGAGAGCACCCTGCTAAACAGGCAAGTGGAACTGAGCCAGGAAGGGGATGACCCACTTCTCTGAGACGAGAGGCGGCCTTGGGTCTGAGGACAGGGAGTACAGTATAGTGGAAGAGCCCCATCACCAGGGCGCCCTAGCAGAGAGGGTCGTTGTGCCCAAGCTTCATATGCAGCCCATCTGTGTCTACAGGAGGCAGCAGGAACAGAGCCCAGCTCCTTAGAGCAGGGGGCTGGGCAGCCACCAGACCATATGAGGTCACAGCTTTGAGCAGTGCTAACCCTTCCTGTGAAGAGCATAATCCTTTTTATTGCTCATGCGATCCTTTTCCTTCAAGGAGAAAATCCCAGTTTGGTGCCAGTATGGTCCTCACATCTTCCATCAGGTGATAATCCCTGTTGTTTAAGAAACAGCAAGTGGCCTCACCTGGCCCTTGTGCAGGCGCCAGTCCCTGGCTGGCAGCAAAGACATTGCTTTCCACTGTTGTATATTTCAGATTACTTCTGTCTGTGGTGAGTGACTGGCTTGCCATTTAAAATCCAGATGTGAAGCTTTATTTTTTTTTTAAGAACAGTCATTTAGCTAAAAAGAGAAGTCCATTTAAAGAAAAGCATGGAGTAAATAACCACAGGTGATGCCCAGATATGGCCAGGTTAGGCTGTGGTGTGGAGGTGGAGTAGGGTGGGGTGGCAGAGGTCTGAGTGGTAGCTTAGCCCTATAGATTCTCAGCTAAGCGACTCTGAGGAATTCACCTCTTCTCTTTAAACTTAGGTTTCTGTGGCTGTGGAGTTATGGCCATTTCCCGGGCTTGTTCATACATGAGATGACACGTGTGTGAGCACAGGCAGGTGCCCCAGCAGCAGGAGCAAACACTTGGGGCATGGAGGTGCAGCTGTCCCATAGGCATAGCCAGTCACAGGTTTCTGTGCCCAGGATCCTGAGCATGATGTAGACCTGGAAATTACTTCTGGGTCACAGCAGAAATCCAAGGTTTTCTCCCCAGTCCCGCCATGCCTAGCTTCCTTGGGACAGACATTCTCCAGAACCCAGCCTACAGCTCTCCCTGTTCAAGAGCACATGTAAAAACAGCTTCATGAAGAGTCTGCCAGAACCCTGGACTGTGACCAGACAGTTACAGGGATGCTTGTGGGTCAAGACTGCCATAAAGATCAGGCTAGAAAGGCAAAATCCACAGTCATGAGGCCCTAGCATTCATGGTACCCTCTTTACCCTGGGTTAGAGGGGACAGGGAAGGAAAGTTAGAACCGTCAGAAGAACTGGGCAACACAAAGGACATCTGGGTCCTCAGAGACCACCAAAGAACTTCCATAATAAAGGACCTTGTAGGTCCAAACCAGGCTCTGGCTGCATTCTGGGGCAGGAGAGGAACATGCAGCATGTCAGCTGAAAGCAGAGACCACAGGGCCAGTAAACCAGGCGTAAAAGGGCAGTGGAAAATGTTTCCTTATTAGAAGGAAAGAAACTGATTATCAGTGGTAGCCACAGGCATGGGCTTTTCTGGTCCTTCAGCTTCTGACATAGAGCCACCATGCAAGCTGACTTGGGTATGGCAGCTCCAGAGAATGAGGGAAAGGATCCACTCGAGCTCAGTTACATAGGCTCACACCACACTTTCGTGAGAGACCCGGAAAGCACCCCCCAGCCACTGAATCAGGAAGCCTAAGGCCAGCAGTATGTGAATCACCTATGTGCCTTGAGTGTAAGTTTCTGCAACCTCAAATACATTTCTCCTAATACGTGCAGATTAGCAGACATGGGCTGGCTATGGGGCTTGAGCCTTCCCCAATCTGTCTGATTTCCTTGTATAACAAAGGACCTATGGTCACAGACACCAGTAAGTTCAGTTAGCAACCTCCCTCACCTCTTCCAGATCACTACAGAGTGGCTGTTGAGTACTAGGGTAAAAATGGCCAGTCAAAGGGCTGCTGTTGCCAGGACAAAAGGCATCTGAGCAAACTGGGGTAGGGAGTAGACGGTAGTGCTAAGTCATAGCCCCACTCAACAGAGCAACTGAGTGGCTCAGCATTCAAGCTCCACAGGGTGCTCTAGCGCTGAGCTAGAAGCAGCTAGACACAGGCAGTCCCAAGACAATTCTCCAGAGGACTCGTTGGTGGGTGAGTGGGTGATTTCTGCTCCCACTCCAAGGCATAGAACTATAAACACTGCTGATCCCCACACTGGAGCTGAACCCACTCCAGGCCAGGGCCTTAGCTGGTGGTCACAGGAGAATGGGAACTTCCAAGGAGTCAGAGTGTGTGGTTATCCAGGGAGAATTGGGGACCCACTGGTTTGCCAGGAGTACATCTTCCCTCTACTTTGCTAGTCTTGTGGTCTTGGAGTACTACCTGAAGGGCTGGCCATCTAAGTGACCTCTGCCTGAGTGTCAGACCAGACCTTTGCTTCTACATCTGTTCACAGTCCCAAGTGTTTGTCTATCTCCTCAACAACCCTAAACTGACTCCCTTGGGAGAGGACCCATATAGGAACCTTTACCTGTCCTGGTTCATCCTTTCTGGTGGTACAGACTTTCTTGGGAGGACCAGAAGGGAAGGCAGCAGGCAGCCAGGGCTCTGGATAGTAAAAGACCTGGCTCTTTGTCCCCAAGGAAATGGGGTGCAGTGATGAGGGAGCCTGGCCTGTAAGCTGATAAGTCTTCCTGCCCCGGAGTTCCCTTGGCTTAGCCCGGCTTGGGCAGTGACTCTTCAGTGACCTTGGCTCTGAGCTACCACCCAGGGGAGCTGAGCTGACTGACTGCTGCAAGGAGGCCCTGAGAGAGGCTTTTGGGGAAGAGACTGAGAATAGGATGAAGCTGTCTTGGTTGGCTCAGGGAACCATGGACATGGATATTATGTTGCCCAAGTTCTGTGCCCAGTAAGGGTTGAGCCTCCAGGCCATGTAAAATAGGCCAAGGGAAGTCATTAGCGGCTGGTGTGGAGGGCAGCCAGGATGCAAAGGCCCTGAGGGAAGCGGCAACACCACTCATCCACAGCTGTGTCCCTACCTGGTATCTGTTTCAGGAGCAGCCTGGAGAAGGCCAGGTCTGGGAAAGGGGTCAGCATGGCATTAGTGACCAGGGTCAAAGGCCTGAGTGCAGGCAGGGAGGGTCCTGAAAGGAGTAGCCCACACATGTGCTGGAGGGTCTGGCCTAGAGACTTCAGGGAGCGAGGGACTTGAACCAGAGGGGTTCTTGTGTGGGTTCAGAGTTTAGGGATTGCACCTTGGAAACCTTTGGGTAGATGAGTCAGAAAAGCCTGCTTGTCTAGAGCCAGAGACCAGGGCAAAATAGTTTCCCAAGACTGCCAGGGAGGAGGCAGGGCAGCTGCAGACTCGGGCTCTGCGTGCTCAAGCTTCGGATGTGGGGGAGGGGCTGGCTGCTGCTCACTGATTGATACAGTTCACACATCTGTACTAAGCTCCAGGCATAAAAGAATAGGGTCCCACACAACTAGGACAAATAATGGCCCCCTCTACATCTGTTGCTTCCTCTCACCATCTTCTCTCCAAAAACAGCCCCAGGTCCTAGCCTGCTGGCCAGTCCCAGGGGTGCTCTGAATGCTTTCCAGCTCCACCCATCAACAGGCACTGCCCACGGCCCAGTCTGTGTCTTGTGGAGCCACCTGCTGCATCTGCCTCCCCAGCCCTCACCCACATTGCCACTTCTCACCTAGACATCAAGCGTGCAGGAGCCTCCCCTGCTCTAGCTCAGTACAGTGCCCACAGGGATGCAGGTCACACATCTCTTTCCCAAACCCTGACTGTCTTGCCTGGTGACCTCAACACTAGCTATTCCTCCTGTCTCTAGCAAGCACTTTCCCACCTTTCTACCAGCAGTGTCCTCATCCTCAGATGCCTGCCTGTCTGCTGCTTCACCACCTGTTCATGGTCATCACTCTCCTGTTGGGAGGCTGGCCCCACCCACCTTTGCAGATGTGGAGTCAGCCCTTTCCACCCATTACCCTTCTTATCTGGAGCCCCATGTCATTCTGTGTACCATCTGTGGTCTGATTCCTGCTGTCCCTACCTGAGCAGACTTGGAGATTGGGTCTTTGTTTGCCTTACTCAGCAGAGCCATGCCCCCACCTCTAGCTAATGCCCAGCTCAAATCCACAACTCAGTAGGTAAATATGAGATGAGATGACAGTCTCTGGCCCCTCTTCCCGTTGCCCCACACCCCTCCAGTGCACCACAGTTGGTCTCCATGGCCACTTCTGCTTCCGTATACAACACAGAACTGCAGACAGTACACAATCGCACCCACACACATGCAGCTGCACACACACACATTCAAGCAGGTCCACAAGGGTAGACATGGGCATGGATCTGCACAAGTGGCTTAAAACTTCCAGTGGCTTTTTCTCTCCATGAAGGAAGACCAAGGTCCCAATCTGGCTTCTTTTCTGCCCTGCGTACCCAGCCACGCTGCCCTCCCTTCAGTTCTGTAGTCACCACAGTTCATCACTGCTGTCCCCATTACACAGCCATATATACTACAGGACCTTTGCACAAGCTCCTCTGCCCATCGTGCTCTTCCCCTTACCTACTCCATTTCCAGCTATGACTGGTGGCAGTGTGGTAAAGGGTCATAATGTGACCCCATGAGCAGTTTCTGGGCCGGGGAACAATGTGGTCATCCAGTTCTTGGCCTGTGCCTCTGGGCCGAATCTCATCAGGTTCCAATCTGGGATATGAAGAGTCCCTTAAAGTCCAGTAAAGCTCCAGGTTAGATTCAGGGAGAGGACTGGCAGGAGCCAAACCTCAGAGTGGGCAGGACTGTGTTCAGGGCCCCTTGGACTGAGGCCAGGCCCCTGCTCACAGGCTTTTCTGCATCTGCGCACAGTCCCATACCCCATCCGTTGCACTGCTTCACACTTACATCCCCCAAATGTGGCCAAACCCCACAGAGCTTCAGGGAGGCCTCTGGGTAGGGACTTCAGTTTGTTTGGTTCTGGTGACCTGAAAGAGGCTGCCTCAAGCAGGAAACCTCTCCTTACTGTGACTATTGGTTGCTACGCTATACAGGTCCTGTTATGCCAGTTGTTGTCTGGCTAAAATTTTCCCTTTATTTTCTCCATTTCTCCACTCACACTGATCAGGAACTACATGTACTTCCCACCAGCAGCACTTCAGGCCACAGTATGCCGGCCCATTGTCCCCACCCTGCTCTCCTCATTCCCAGACCCCAATCTCTGTGTTGGGGTGATGGAGCATATAATTCCTGAAGCACAAATCACTGTGCTTAGACAGAGAAGCTTTTCTTTCTGCCACGTGGAGTTAAAGGCTAGGTGGGTACAGTTTACTCTCCTTAAGACCTGGTGCTGTGTGCTGCCAGGGCAAAGCAGGACAGACTCTGTGGGCAACAGGGGTTGTAGGGGCTGTGGAACCCCCGTACAAGGCTTATGCAGGTACCCCACCCACCCAGACCTGTTCAACCCATAGAACTAGAGCCCCTGAGAGGCTATTGATCATCAGTAGGGAGCAGGATCAGCAAGAGTCTACCTCTCTTCCACACACATGGCCTCCATGCTCTTAAGGAAACCCTACTGTAAAAGGAGAGACCGCAGAAAGGGAGGGCATGGCAGCAGAAGGAAGGTGGCACCCTGCTGGCAGGGCGGTGCTGTGTGTGAGATGACCTGTGAAGAGCAGGCAAAGTTCCAGTACAGAAGCCAAGCAAAAGGCACCACAGACAGGCTGCCCGAGGAGAGCTAGATGATAGAGCAAGTCCTGCAGAGAATAGCCTGTGCCACAACCAGTGAGCTCCCCAGGCCACACTGCTGGGGGGTGGGACACAGGTGTCAGGCCCTGAGGCAGGGCACCATTGTGTACTTCCAGAAAGTAGTCAGTGGCTTAATCTTTACAGGTGTCACTCTGCGCCCATGGCAGAGGTCTGCTCCACCCAACATCCAGAAGTTACAGCTCTGGGGTTCCTGTCACCTCCCTGGAATACACCATGTCTCAACAATGAGGTCACTGTAAGGTGTCCCACGGCAGCTAGAAGCCTGCTTTGTTTTCTAGGTGACTTCTGCCTTTGATGCTGACCAGCTAAAGGAACATTTAAAGCCAGATTTTAAAACACTGAAGAAAAGTAGTGATAGGAAGGGACACCCCAAGCTGGGCCTTCCAGGAGAAAGAGCATAAACAGATGTGCTGAAACAGTGGCAGGAAGAGCCCAGTGCTGCTGGCAGCTGCCGGGAAGGTTCCCTGAAAAGATGTCCCACACAGCAGGCTGAAGGTTGTACATACCTTTCCACCCACAGGGTTGTGGGTCATGAGTGGGGATGTGGGAGGAGCTGTGGGTCCCTTGACCTCTACATGCTAACAGTTTATGTCAGAGTAGGCCCCAGGCTTGTGATGAGAGACCAAGCCTTGTCAGTGCCATCACAGTTACTTGCAATCCCTTTTTCCCAACAAAAGTTCATTGACGGAAATATAAGAGATAGGATAAAACACAAACAATAAAACACTTTCTTAGGATTCTACAACACAAACTCATCACTATTTGGGAAGTAGCTTCTAGACCTTTGCTTGCCCAATGTATGCATGCATGTGTTGCTTACCCATCATCCCTAAGCAGGTGGTCCTGGGGCATCTACTGTATTCGAGGATGGTACATCTCAAGGTTTCCATTCTCAGACATAATTTCAGCCTCATTGGGAGCAAGCTAAACACCCTCTAGTCACTGCTTTGTCAGCAGAGATGCTGCAAGAGGGTTCGTTGGCACACTGCTTCATGGCTTCTTGGTGGGTACAACTGCAGAGAAGTGGGAAAGTTCTGCTAAAGGCTAGCTGTGTGCTGGCCACTGCTCTGTTTGTAGGGTGCAAGGCCAGCAAAAGCCTGCTTGCCCAGCACTCCTGGTCCAAGTAGGAGGTGAAATCAACACACAAGGTCATGTAGGTCCCACATTAGCTGATGGTTATTATAGGGGCAGCAGTGAGTTAAGTACAAGACAACTCAGCTGAGGAGGCAAAAAAGAAGGTAGAGGGTGGTGCTAACCGTGATAGGGACAGTTGGGTAGTAATAGCTCCTGGCAGACACTTAAAGAGTACCAGGTGCTGTGCTAGATGTGTAACTCTTCACAGATACCAGTATCAATGAGGGACAAGCGCAGACACATAGAGAATATCCCCAAGGCCACTTAGCTGGTGACAGGTAAGGGGATACCTAGGCAAGGACCATGTGGAGGATGAGACTCATATCCTCAGAGCAGTGGGACAACGTCAAAGTTTGGTCCAGTGAGAAGGAGAACAAAAGAAAATAGAGGTCACAGCCACAAAGAGAGCAAAACCTTGGACCAGGGAAAGATGTAGCAACTGGGGGCCTGGCTCAGAGCAGAACTGCTGGGACTAGAGGTAGAAAGTCTTTAAGAGGCATGGGCAGGGTAAGGTGAGGTGTAGATGACAGAAAGACAGAGTGCCATTTTCTGAGGATCCTGGAGCAGGGCAAGTGGAGAGGTTGGGAGAGGTTGAATTTCAGATGTTGCTCATGCCTAGAAGTGGAGACAAGGAGAGGCTTTGGCTCTAGGCTGCTAGGTCTGTTTGTCCTGGGCCCACCGTAGGAATGCCATGGTGGGAAGGGGGTATTAGAGGGTGAACATTGGCCATGGCAGGATGACAGGGCAGAAAGAGGCCAGGGTGACAGGGAGGGAAGGCGAGAGGCAGGTATCATCCTGGACTCTCATGTGGGGCAGAAACCCGAGTGCCTGCTGGGAGGGGGTTGGCAGGTCTTAGACGTTTCCTGGAATGTACCTGTCCCCCTGCCAGTCAGAAAGTGGCATGAAGGAGTCTGAATCCTACTGCCCAGGCCCAGTCCGAGTCAATGAAAGGTGTGACCTGAGACCTCTGTATTGTCCTCTCTAGTCTGGACTCAGTGATTCTCATTGCTCTTGGGAGTCGTCCAGTCTTTCTTGCCTTTCCTAAACAAACTTCACCATAGTACCTGTTGTGCAGATCCTGTCTCCCTGCTGCTCCCTGTCCCCTGCCTCAGCTACCTCTTCCCATTTCTCAAGACCCAACCCCAAGCTTAGTGTCCCACAGTCTATGGCCTCCACCTTGCTTGGGCTCCTGTCCATATGCTTACTCTGGGGTTGGCCCCACAGAATGCCTTCAAGGGAAGGCAGAGGCTGGCCTTCCTCCTAGTGTACATTCTGCCCAGTGACAGCACAGATGACCTAACTCCTGTAGGAAGCAGTGAGAGCCTAGGAGACACCTAATTACTCCAGGCCTGGGATTGGGAGTCCTGGGACCCTCCAAGCAGGGCCACAGCTAAGACCCTGTTGTAAAACAGTGTGGGAGCTAAACTCCATCAGGACCCTTGAGTAATAAGATACAGGATGCATCATAGTTGGGTCATATAACTGAACCCTAGCAAGATGCAGAGGTTCAGGAAGGGTGAGGTCAGCCAGACCCAGTAAGCCAGGAGGGGTGGCAGATGTGAGTTTAGCATAAGGGCAAGCAGGCGGGGGCCTTGCATACTTCCCTTCCCGCTCTCTTGTGCACCTGGCTTCAACTAAACTGCCTGGCCAAGAGTGCGGTAAGTGGGCATCAACCAGCCTGTTTGTTTTGTTGTACTAACTCTGCAGCTCTCCAGAGGAGTAGGGAGTTGATGGATCAGTCCTGCGTTTTCTGAGGCCCAGTCAGCTGCTCCCTTTCCCCATCCATGTGAGGTGGGGCCAGAGCAGCAGGCGGCTCACACTGTTCTCTGTTTGGCAGGTGAAGGGCCGGATGCACGGCTGGGAGCCCGAGGCAGGGGGGCCACAGGGAGCACTGGGCCCTCCAGCCGTGCTTAGCAGCATTGCCACAGCAACCAGCAACCAGACGGCAGCAGCTTAGGAAGACGCAGGCGGACGGCTTCCCACCGTGACCGTGACCGAGGACAGGGAATGACTACAGCAAATCAGGCCACGCAGCTGACAAGGGAGGTGGAGTGTCACTAGAGGGGAGGGTGCGGTCACCGCCCCACTGCACGAAGCACCATGCCAGCTAGAGAAGAAGCACTGGGGCAGGGGCTGCAGGGTGGCATGGCCTTGCCCCCCAGCCAGCACTGAGCGCTCCCAGGACAGCTGACTTGTTTGCTGAGTGCACTGGCCTACATTTCTGCGTTCCTTACTGAGGCCATCCCTGCTCGGTGGTGACAGGGAGAGGCATCAACCTGTGCTCTACATCTGGGCCTGCCGCTGCCGGACCATGGGATGTCGGCAAAGCTCAGAGGAGAAAGAGGCGGCTCGGAGGTCCCGGAGAATCGACCGCCACCTGCGCTCAGAGAGCCAACGGCAGCGTCGTGAGATCAAGCTGCTCCTGCTGGGCACCAGCAACTCAGGCAAGAGCACCATTGTCAAGCAGATGAAGATCATCCACAGTGGTGGCTTCAACCTGGAGGCCTGCAAGGAGTATAAGCCCCTCATCATCTACAACGCCATTGACTCACTGACTCGCATCATCCGGGCCCTGGCTGCCCTCAAGATCGACTTCCACAACCCTGACCGCGCCTATGATGCTGTGCAGCTCTTTGCATTGACGGGGCCGGCTGAGAGCAAGGGCGAGATTACACCCGAGCTGCTGGGTGTCATGCGGCGGCTGTGGGCTGACCCTGGGGCACAGGCCTGCTTTGGTCGCTCCAGCGAGTACCACCTAGAGGACAACGCAGCCTACTATTTGAATGACCTTGAGCGCATCGCAGCACCTGACTACATCCCTACCGTTGAGGATATTTTGCGTTCCCGGGACATGACCACAGGTATTGTGGAGAATAAGTTCACCTTCAAGGAGCTCACTTTCAAGATGGTGGATGTGGGTGGGCAGAGGTCAGAGCGAAAAAAGTGGATCCACTGCTTCGAGGGTGTCACAGCCATCATCTTCTGTGTGGAGCTTAGTGGCTACGACCTGAAGCTCTACGAGGATAACCAGACGGTGAGTGAGGCCCAGGTTTCCACTACTTATTCCTGCTGTTCTGGGAAGCAGGTGGACTTGCATGGGCAGGGAGAGGTCACAGTCAGGAAAACTGGGACTGAGCCTGTCGCAGCTATCCAGTACCTACAGTTGACTACTCCAGTGAGATGAGGCCTCGCATATCCCTTGTGCTGTGCTCAGAAAACACAGTGTGGGACATGGCTGGTGTTGTGGGTACAGCAGTACCTCAGGGTCACTTCTGCCTGACGTCAATTCCAGAGTGTTGGGCCTCATGGGTCTCCTGTAAGACAGCTCTTCTGGGCTGCCCTCATCTGGAAAGCCTGATTTTGACCTAGATGACTGTGCTTTGACAGGCTATTGGGACTCCCACACCCCCCAAGTGACACCATACTCATGGGCTCCATGGAACACCCATGAGTACACCCATGAGTGCCTCCCCAGACACCCAAGAGGGGCAGACAAGTGATGGGCGTCATGGGACTGTCCTCAGCAGAGGTTCTCTGCTAGACAGAAGCCCTGAGAAAAGACCCAGAGCCTAGTGCAGTGGGGGAATAGGGACAAACAGAAAGTCCCTTAAGGAGCTGTGAGTGGGGCTGTGTGCGCTCTGGAGCTCAGAGGGAAGCAGTGATGCTGGTGGAGGAATCTTGTGGAAATGGAACCTCCACCAGACAAGACCCAGCCTCCACACTTTGAAGAACTGGCCTCTGGGGTTGGTAGCAAAAACGGAGCTCCTTCCTTCATCCGGTCTTGTTCAAGTGTGTGGCAGCTTTATTACTTGGTTTCACCTGAGGTTTCTAACTTTGGGCCTGGGGTCCCCAAGAGAGTCTGTGGAAGGCTCCAGAGGATAGCCACAGTGCTCAGTGCCTGAATGTTCTCTGAGAGAAGGTCTGTGGCCTCTTCATCAGGCAGCTGTGAAAGCAGGAACAGGTCATCTTCCTTTCAGGCATCTGGGTTCTTCCCTAGAACTGTGCCCAGGTATTATGATGGCACCAGTGGCGAGGTGATAATTCAGAGATGCTGTGATCCACTCTAAGGCTGTCTCTAAGTGAATGAGAGGTCTTCAAGGTTCTAGCCCTCTTACTCCTCTGAATGTCCCCTCTTTGGCACTTTATGTTCTTGTTAGAGCTGACATCCCAGCATATGGGTAAGATCAGGCTCCCTTGACTCGGCATTACTGAGAACAGAGAACTTTGGACTGACCAGGCTGTGAGACAAAGTGAAGTATGTGGGCTGGGCCTGGGGACCAGTCTCATGGCAGATCTCATGGCCACACCACAGTTACCAGTCATTCTGGCTCAGGCAGTTGGCTCTCTGTGCTCCTACTTCTGTGCCCAGAGCTGACAAGAAATGGCTAAGGAGCCTTCTAGGCCTAGATCCCAGGGATGCCTCACCTACCATCTCTAGGGCAGGCATGGTGAGTTCCCTCAGTGCCAGGCTTGGCTCCTAGCTCATGCTTTTCAGACTGTATCCATAGGTGTGCCTGGCCCAAAAGCAGAAAGCCTGGGCTCTGAGTTTCATGGCAGCCTTTGGTTATCATCCATGTTCTCTGAAACAGCGAGAAGGCAGCCTAACAGTCCTCAGAGACAGGCCCGAGGCCACACCTTTGCCTGCCCCATGCCCCCTACTTTGCTGCCTCCCTCCTCTCTGCTCTGGCCATTAGCAGCTTGTTTTGCCCTCATAATTGTTTTGTTCAGCATTAAGCTCAGGACCTTACTGTTTCGCCCCACCCTCCTTGTTCTTCAGGACTCGTCCCAGTGATGCCTCCTTGAGAACCCAGTCCCTGACCCCAGCCTAGTACCCTGCACTCTTCCGTTGAGTGTTCATCACTGGGTGGGTCACTGCTCATTTGTGAATAAGCTCCTGAGAAGAGACTAGGGGGGGCCCTGTGGGACTTCCATCTCTAGTTTTCTCCCTGCACTCACCTCCTAAAGAACCAGGCTCTAAGATTTTCAAGGCATTTTTTGAAGTGGTGGGCACCAGTAGGGGCTGGCAGCTGGGCTTGCACACCCCTACCTCCCTAGTTTCTGCAGCCCTGAAGAAGTGATTATTCACCAGAAAAGGAAATTCTTGATGAGAAACCCAAATGAGGCTGGAAATTCACTGGATTCCAAATGGTTCTGACCTTTCATGCTCCACCAGTAATATCTGGGGATGGAAAACAAACAGGCTGCTGAGGAAAGACAATACCCGCCCGCAATTCCTCCTGGGGTGGTGTCAGGAGTGAGCACCACCAGCCTCTCCCTCCAGTCAGGCTAGGACCAGTGCTGGCATAGAGGCTAAGACAAGCCTGCCACTGTCTGTCCTTTCCTCCTGGAATGCCTTGAACTGTCCTTACAGCCCTGGGAAAAGCAAATCAGCCAAGAAGAGGCCATACTAATTTTTGCAAAAGCTAAATGATCCTCAGGGCCAGGTGCCAAGGCCCTAGACATGGCTTCTTCAGCGCTCTCCTTCCCTACTCAGCTACAAGGCCTCATCTTCTCTCTGACAGAGGCTGGCGGTGCCCCCTGCCCCCATGCCTGGCAAAGGAGCCACAGCCCCCCCACACCTCAGCCTGCCTGCTGGCTTCTGCGTCAGCACGTTGCCAAGGAGAGCGTCAGCATCTCTAGGCTCCTGGGCATGAGGACTGCAGCAAGTGCAGGGCAGCACCTTGGAGGCAAGGGGAGGTAGATTCCAAAGCATCCATGAACCCTGTCAACAAGCACATATGAGAAGCCACACCCACTCTTGGCTACAATTCCTACTCTTGCTCCAAAGAGGATTTGAAAGGTGCTAGGGCCTGTTCCCCTTGCAATCCTGGCAAACATGGCGATTCTAGAGCCATGTGAGCCTCTAGTGCCCTACTTGGTACACCCTCAGATGGCATTGGAGGCTAAAACACGGCCCAGTGACAAATGGGAATTTCTCTCGGGCACCGTCCTGACTAATCCTGTGGAACAGAAGCACCTGTTATTCCTGTGGCAGACAGGGGCACCAAGGCCAGGCACAGGATTGTAATGGATAATTTCCCACCCCACCACATCCTTCTACATGAGGACAGACCCTGAAACCTGTGAGGACTCACTCAATCCAACCCAAGGCAGAAGCTCTGCTCCTCTTCTTTAATGAATTGACAAAGGGTCAGTTGACAGAAACAGGTTGCTTTGTGGCCTCAAGAGAACTGTAGACAAAGAGGAGTTGAGATGCCTGCACTGGGCAGTAATGAGCACTGGTGGAGTAAGGAGCACAGCTGTGACCAGAGGGGCTTTGTCTTCACTCCCTTATAGAGGACCCTTATCAGGGAGACCCTAAACATACTTGCCGGGAGTGTAAGGGAAGTGTGGGAAAGTGAGTGCCTGCCACCCAATTTCTGTCCCTGTGGACCAGCTTATGGACTCTGCTGGACACTTAATGGAAGGATCTTTCAAAAGGAACAGATTAAGCAACTTGGTTGTAAAGTGTCAAATATTCTCATGTGGAAACCCACAGGGAGCTTGCTGCCCATTTCCCCGCAGAGCTGTTGGCATTCCCAGCCCTGTGACAGGCTCATTGTGTGCCCGCTGTGAGCCTGCTGAGGGCCTGCTGTGCCAGCACAGGGCCCTGGCTGGGGGCTGGGCATGATTGTGAGCCAAGTCTTAATATTTGCACAGGGAGCTTAGGGAGGGGGGGCCAGTCACACCAGCACATCTGCTACCTGATTTCTACAAAGCTTCATCCCAAGAACACCTGCCCCCTTCCTCTAGCGCCAGCAGACAATTCTCAGGAGTGATCCATTTTGCTTTCACCTGGAACAAATGGTGGCCAGTTGGGCCTCACAGGTGGGCTGGGCTACAACACGGTTCACTCTGGAAGGCCTGGTGTCCCCACTGACATTTAACCAAGGGACAGATGATCAATGTGTCAGAAAGGGGATGGGTGGGACACAGGGACATTGCCTTTGAGGGGCAGGTTTTGTAGGTGGTGAGTACTACAGCAGCCAAACACCAGGCAGATGACCTTTGCCCAGCTCTAGACAATGGCCCTTGTCCTGCTCTTGGCCTCTGAGCAGCCTCTCCTTACCCTTGGACAGGTAGCTGCCCAAGCACAGCCTGAAAACACCAACCCATATTGTAAGCAGGACATTGTCGCACAGCAGACACTGAGTGCTTAGAGTGGGCAGGAAATAGGCTTAGAAAAATCTAGAGTCCCAAGGCCATGGCTTCAGCCTTTCTATGGGGGACTCCACAGTGCTGATTTCTCAGAAGGGTCATGCCATTGAGAAGTGGGCGGCCAGAGGCTGCCCTGTAAACAAACTGTGTTTGTTTTTTAGCCTGAAAAGGGACCTTGTTTTAGTGCTTTAAAAATGGCACTTACACAGCTGTGTCACAAAATGAGGCACTAAGGGATATGCATAATAAAACCAGCCCTCACCTGTTGATAATGGAGATGGTTACAGCTGACCAAAGAAGGGGATTACAAATGGGAAACAGCCAGGGATGGACACGCTCCTCCCAGCACACACAGACTTCAACATAGACTTAAAAATCCCTTAGTGATCTTATACAGCCAGCTTTGCACAGGAGGCCGAATTTACATCACATAGTGCCAGCCTGAGTCTCTAGCTGTCAGCGAGGGTCCATTACTGCCCCTGGGGATTCCAGAGATCCGTCTTAACTATCAGCTGTATATCCTACAGACTACAAAGGTGCTCCATTGGGAGTCTCGGTATAGACTGGTTCTGCCCTGAGGGTCACTGTGTACTAGCTGCCCTTCAGGAAGCATGGAGAGTACCCCAGTAGGGCTAGGGAGACATGAATGGCCATCTCCCCGGCACCATCCCCCACCCATTCGGTGGCTGGACAACAGAATGCTCTGATGCAGCATGTCCCCATCTTGCCTCCTGCTCTTGACCCAGTCCAGGATGTCGCTTCAGTAGTAGTGTAACGCTGAAAACTGCCAGAGAGGTGAACTGCCAACCTGCCCGAAGCTCGCTGCTCTCTCACTCTGGGCACTGATCTCCCAGCAGCTTCTTCTCATCTTTTGTTGTGTCCAGATTATGTGCAATTTATCTGTGACATCCACAAATCATTGTGACTGTGGGACAGCAGAGATCTCCTGGGCCAGAGCCAGAGATGGGACTAGGCCAACAGAGGTTTGTGTTTCTAAGTTCTGGGCAGCAGATGCACAACTTTCAGAGGTTCCACAAAAGTGGGAGACAGGGCCTTACAGTGGCAGGTACACAGTAGGGATGCAGGGATTAGCTGGCCACACCATCTCTCCAGGCAGCATCTTCTTCACTGGATATACATACATAGCTGGACCATTCCAGAGGTGCTGCCAGCACTCACGAATACCCTCTACCACCACCTCAATGCAGACCTCCCAGCCCAAGCTCTCTGGCTATGCTACCTGGACATCATCCTAGTCCTAACTGGTGCTGCAGCCATCTGGTTCGCACCTGAGTGGGCCTTGGGCTGCTCTGGGTCTGTGTCCCTGATCAGTGAAAAGTGGGTACTGCTCACCCAGGATCCTGGCTTCATGTCAGTGCCCATTGGGTACTGACTCTGATCTCTGAAAGGCAGAGGGTAGGCTTGGGCTGGAAACTCCTTCCTGCTCCTACAGGGATACACAGCCCCTCTCACTAGCAACTTCTTCTCTTCCTCTTTCCCTGTCACACTGAGAGCTTCCAAAGGCAGGGCCATCCCTTAGACCCCTTTGTGCAGTGGCTCCTTGCTCTTGTTAGGGCCTTGGTAAAATAAAACCTGGGCCCTGGGCTGCCTCGCACTATGCCTTCCTACACCAGCGACACCTGGATGTTGCAACTTTAGGTTCCTAAAGAGGTGTTTTCATCTATCCCTATCTCCTCCTTGTGAACCTAGTTCTGTTATTCAGTGCATCAGCTGTCCTTCCATGGTGGTCAGTCACCTGCTGTACC
This sequence comes from Hydrochoerus hydrochaeris, assembly GCA_004027455.1. Classification (NCBI taxonomy): domain Eukaryota; kingdom Metazoa; phylum Chordata; class Mammalia; order Rodentia; family Hydrochaeridae; genus Hydrochoerus; species Hydrochoerus hydrochaeris. The sequence continues at coordinate 111,142 of PVLA01001871.1, forward strand.
ACTGGAGACCACTGTCCCACCCCCACACACAGACTGTCACTAAACACAGCTGTGCAGCAGCTGGGACACCAGGTCCCATCACTCTATCTTTTCCACCAAGCTGAATCTGCCACATGGCTTCGCAGAATATGCATACTGATGTCCATGATCATCCTTGGATCTCAGCCTGGTGACCCTACTAAGACGGGGTCTGCCAGGTGGGCCTCAGGCAGGGAGGGGGCACCCTTTATGGCTTGCTTGGCTCAGCCCCTTGACCTAGTGCTGATAATCTTCAAAGAAGGAGAACAAGTGCCTGCCCTCACTGCCTGCCTCCTGCAGAGGAGGGCTCCGAGACCCGACCCGAGACTGAGACCTGGGTTAGGGATTAGCAGTAGCAGAGTCTCCCTCTCCATGCCAGTCCACTGGGGGAGGGGGCTGGAGCTGGCTCATACCAGCTCTCGAGAGCCAATTTTTCAATCTTTAAGAAGATTGTGAGCAGGCTGACATCATGTTAATAGCATAAAATCATCCAAGTGGCAGTAATTACACCACAGAAATTGGCAAACACTACAAATCTGTCTAACTCCCCCTATTCCAAGCCAGTTGTTAATTTCCCAGCATGCTACAGGCAGTGCATCCTCAACCCTGGCTCAGGCTCAGTTTTTCAGTGAATCACTGGAGCCACCGTTTGCATCTTTTTGAGGAGCAAAACAGTGTCTGTCACTGCTTTGTGGTTCCTCAGAGATTCCCAAGTCTGGCCCACCCACCACATGTATTATATCTGTTCTCGTGCACCCCCTTAGAGAGGGGTAATTTTCCAGGGTGGCTGCACACTTATCTGACCCTCACACCTGCTTTCCAGGGACAGATTTAAAAGAATACTACTGCACAGAGAAGCATCCTCAGTATTTTGCCTCCCCTTTGGCATCCCCTAACATGACAGCATCCACTCAAACTGGGGATTCCTCTCCATCTGAAATGACCCCATCCATTCATTCAGGAAGTAATCACACCTGTTACATGCAGATCCTGGCCCTGGCAAGCTCACAGTCCAGGAAGAGAGTAATGTCCTTCCTCTCCTAAGGTCAGCTGGGCACAGCATTGAGCAGCCTCTGGAGGAGCCGAGGAGCTCCTTTACATCAGAGACTTCCCTGTAGAACAGAAGATGGCCCACACACTGGGAGCAGGGCCTGAGTGGATTGGGACAAAGGTGATTAGATCTGGACCTTATAGAACACAACCAAGGGCTGTCAGGCACTGTTGGGGAAGGACCAGGGGGACTGTTTTGCACGGCACCTTGCAGAGAAAACTTGGGCACCAGACACCCTGTACTGGGTGTCAAGGAAGGACCAGGCAGCACCAAGTCCCAGGTACCATATGCAGAACCTAGCACTGCCTGAGATGGGTGGCACTGCCCACACTGCTTGTGTGGCTGGGGCTAACGCAGGTCTCGCTAGTCTGTGCACTTTTCATCTGGCAGGTGATAGCTCTGCATGTTCATAAAGGTGCCCCTTTCCAAGTTGTACCAAGAGCTTCCAGGTGGAATTGCCTCCCGCTCCCCATCCGTTCAGTCTGCCTGGGCCAGCGGGTAATTAATTTCCTGAGCGCATTAGCTGTGCTCATTACGCACACATCAGAACAGCTCTGGGTTTTAAGACACAGATTATTATTGTTTTAAGGGATTTGTATAATCCAAGAACTGAAAAACAAGTTTTCTACTTATCAGGAACAGACTCCAGGGTGGAGACTGATCGGGAAGCCTCACTGATTTGGAGAGCTCCTGGTCACCAGGGTAGATGCTGGAGATCTGCCACCCAGGAGGAATTCTTTAACTGACCTTGAACAAGAGAGTGGGTGGGGATGAAGACAGGTCACTTAGATCTGGCTTTGTATGCTAACAGGGTTCAGAGCCCTCTGCACCCATCTCGGGTTCCCATCTAATCTCTGGAGGAACTTGAAAGACAATCAGCCAGGGGAGGAGCCCTGAGCATCTGGGGGACACCCAGGGTTGCATGGGTAGAGCAAAAGGTACCACATTCCTTTCCTGCATGTGGCTCTGAACTAGACAGGGGACAAGTCCAGGATGGCCAGTACCTGGGCTGAAACCCTAATGCAGTCTTCATTGCACATTTTGATGAGTGTCTCCTCAGTCCTGCACTTTCTCTAATTTCATTCATAGTAAAACCAGTCAGCCAGGGCCCTGGGCCTCAAGTCTTAAGGTTCCTTGCTGAAGCCAATCTAGAGCTCTAAACCCATACACACTTGCCTAGATTGTGGTGACCCACAATCACCACAGGAGGAATTCAACAGCATCGCACCCCCAGAACACTTACAGCCTCTGGGGCAGTTGGGCCCAGCCACCAGTGACCGTAGACAAATCCCTTCCCCACATGCCCATGGGCCTTGCTCAAGCAATTAACAGTTAAGAGCTATAAAACTTGTACCCTCTCAACATTCCCCAAGAGCCAGTGGCTCTGGCTTTTGTGTCATGGGACTCCAGAACACCCATTTGAAAGAGCACCCCAGAAATGCTGACCAAGGCAATCTGTGGTTATTGAGTGGGAAGCCATACCCAGCAGAAGAGGACTCTGCATTCAGTACCTGAGGGATCAAGGCACATATGCTTCTCTTTGAGCCTCATCTTCCCATGGGTGGGGCCACAGCAGCCTAGAGGACACAGTACAGGATCACATGTGGCCTCTGGCCCTGGCTGGGCCTCAGCATGGATGAATTTGTCCCACCTTTTCTTCCTTGGCTGTAAAGTGGGACTGACTGTGGCACAGGTTAGAAAAGGTGATTGTAGAAAAAATGGACAGAAAACCTGTAATGGTGGGAGTGGGGGCCTTTTCTTCAACCCTTTTGCGGTCATGACCCATTCTAAGCTCAGCATAGGACTCAGTGCCTATCTGCTGTGACCTATGCCTGCACGTGGCCCCACAGAGCCCAGACCCTGAGCATGGCATGGAGATAGAGAAGAGCACCAAGCCTAGGGTGTAGACCTTAAGAGCCTCTCAACCCCAAGGACCTCACCCATGAAACATGCCCCTTCCTGGTTTGGGGTGGCTGGGAAGGCTTTTGGAATTATTGAAGGCAGACAGGTACCTTGGTCCTCTCATGGGAAATTGCTATGAGTCTACACAGTGTGAGGCTCAGCAAGGCCAGTCCAGAGCAGGCCAGGACAGACAGGAACATGTGGTTCAAACTACTCCCAGGTCCTCAGAGGGGCTGACCCTTCCCACAGACCTGCCCTGAGCTATGTGAAACCAGGCTGCAAGTGCTGTCAGGACCTGGGATCACAGAGAACCAAAGACCCCCAGGGAATGGGGCAGTGCTTACTGGGCAGGCATTCAGCGCTGGGCCTGTCATGCTGTCCTCTGAAATCCACAGCCAATAGGCTGGCCATTTGTACCTCAGTTGTCTGCTCAGGACCTGGCAGCAGGGGTGGAGGAAACTGAGGTACCACTGGCCCTGGCACAGGATGAGGTCCTCCCAGGACATCCCAGGCCTTTGGCTGAAGTAGTGGGGCCCATTCAGAGTAGGCGGTTTTTACTAAGCAGTGAAGAGTCCATGGGGGCTGGAGGACTAATTGTGATTCCCATTCTCCACTCAGGGCCTTGTCTGCCTCTGCCCTGATAGTACCTGCCCCCTAGGGTAGTAAGGAGCACTGGAGCCCAGCATGGACTCAGTAGGACCAAGGCTATGGCCTGCTGACTATCCTGGCCTCTGGATCCACCCTTTCCCCACTGTACTGTCTACAGGCACATCTGTCAAGGCAGCCTCTGTTGTCTGCCTCCCATAGCTCAGAAATCATAGCAGGGGACCCTGGCCACCCCAGGCCACGCCTTCTATGAGCACTGTCCTTGGTGCATGGTAGTCTCTCTGCCTGGAATTTGGCCCAGCCTGGGTGGTACCCCAGGTTGTCCCTTGAAGTCCTCTTCACTGCCTGTCCTGGGAGGATGGGTTTACACAGCCATAGGATGCAGCAGGTAAGCACAGGAGTGGAGGTGGGGTGGAATATTTATGGATCTCTCCCCAGGAAGCAGTGGTGTTTGAAGGTCAAGAGCATAACCCCAGTGAAGAGTGAGAACTCAGGAACCTCCCTGAGAATGGAGCAAAGGGAGCTCAGAAAGTGCTGGCCAGGCCAAGCGACATCATCTGCTGGGAACCATGTGAGCCTGAGACATGTCCATGACAATAGTGACGCCACATAAAGGGTGTTCTGATACCTTGTCTGTTTTCTCAAATTTCTATGGCCTTTACAGTGTTCCAGAAGGTGGCAACCTGCAGTGCAGACATGGTGGCCCTGAATCTAAGGTTTGATCACTGTCCAGGAGGCTTCATTTCAGAATGTATTTAGAGATGACCCTGGCACCTCTCCCACTGAGACCCAGAGAGGACATGAAACAACCCAGAAGTTCTCAGCCAAGGGCCACCCCAGGTGTTACGAGAGCTTGAAAGTGACCGTATCATACACCAGCTGCCCTATATGACCTGTAGGCTACTTTTTCACATCTCATGACCAGGCTGTCAGCTAGGGATGTAGAAGTAATTTTCTGTCCTAAAACAGCTGCTCAGGAGAGGCAGGAAACATCCTTAGTGCTGTCATCCTGTCACGTGTGTGCAACAGACCCTCAAAAAACTGTGCTGAAGCTGAGGTCTTTTAGCCTGCTGGTCCTCACAGCCTGGGGGCCACTGCTTTCTGGGCAGGATACAGCCACCATCCTCAACCTCAAGACATGCAGTGATAAGCACTGGTGCCAGAGCAGCCATTCCCAGGATCCATGGCCCTAGCGGGACAGTGCTTAGGAGCCAAGGAGTGACTCATACCCAGATTGTGTGGCTGCACGAGCACCCATGTACATTCTTTCCAGGGGAGATTGTGTCACTTCATCTGGATTTCAGAAGAACCTGAGGTTGGTTTAGCCTACCTCCTGCAGATGGAGTTTGCTGGGTGAGGGTGGTAATGATCCAAGCACTATTCTTTTTCTAAATAAAGTTTGAGCCTTGCTGAAGTCCATCTTATAGATCATAAGCACCAGTTGCCCACTGGGGGTGGGGGTGGGGGTCTCTTCTCACCCCCAGTTTCTCATGTCCATCCCAGGAATGGACCAGGGCTTGCTGCAGTGCTTTTACAAGCATTGGCACCTACAGATGTAGACTGGGCCCCAGTACCAGGAGTGCAGAGAATATACCTCACTAAACAGTGCTAGGCAAGATGCTGAGCTGTAGGTCCAAGGAGGTCTTCTGGAGCTGCAATAGGAGTCTCTGCACACACTGCACTTTCCTTGTGCAAGCCTGTATTGGCGTTGACAGCCTCCAGGCTACAAGGCACCTGCATCCTGCTGTCTGTTAATTTCCTGTCAGTGACTGACAGCAGGGGGACTAAGATCAAACCAGCAAGATTTAACACAGAAGCAAATAGGAGATGGTCCTCATTTCAGCTAAGCAAACACAGATGGAGACTAGGAGAAGCGCCTCCCCGCTGCAGGCTGGGCAAACTTGTGTGCTGGAGCAGGACCCACAGTCTGCACTGCATCCCCGTCCTGCCAGCCTGCTGAGTGTGAAATGGGGAGTGGGGGCACCAACCTCAGGAGCTTCAAGTCCATGCAGGCAAATGCTCCCAGCATTTTATGGGAATTTTTTGTCCCAGAACTGGGAGTCTTGGAGTGTTCCTAAATCACCCCCACTGGGTACATGATGCACACTGCCTTGTCACACCTGCTCTGAGGCTCTGCCTTGTGGGGACTTTGACCAACACCTGTTGGAACGGGAAGGTCTCATTAGACTCTAAGATCCTGCTAGTCATTGATTCCAAGGTCTAAACAAAAAACCCAACAGTGAAGTGTGAGATGCTGGACTTCGCTGAAAAGCCATTACCACCTGCATGCAGACTTAACATGGCATAGTGTCTTGGTGCTGCACTCAGACTCTTAGAAACACCTGCCGGGACAAGAGAAAGTGCTCTGATACAAAGCCATCTCTAGCTCATGCCAAAGCTCGAAGGTGAGTAGGACCATGACCCAGCAGTGGTCCCAGAGTTATGTGGCCACCTCTGTCCATCTGGAATGCCCAGATCCGGACTGGCCCAAGAGCACAGCTCTGAGTCTTCACACTGCTCCTGGGGACTTGAGGAAATTCATGAGGTTCAGAGCTGTGGAGATCAGGGGGTGGGGGGTAATTGATGCCAGAAGAAACAGAAACGGAAGGGTCATGGACATGAGCATGCCAGTGCCCTAGCTGGGCAAGGAGTAGCCCTCCGCTGTGCAGAAGAGGAAATTTGAGTTCCTAGAACCCATTGCCTAGGCGGCAAAGCCAGAAATCTCCTGACTTGGAGGTCTCACCACCATCTCTTGACAAAGACCCTCAGCTGTTTCTTCCCCAGGAACTACGCAGGGTTAGGAAGCAGTCTGTCTTGCTTGTCACTTTGGATCACCCTATTGCTCTCTCCCTATTCCCCTCTCCATGCTGTCCTGGCAATCAGGAGATGGCCAGAGGCTGAACTGCTGTATCAGGCAGGAAGTAGCTCTCCGCTGTTTCTGGCAGGTTCAGAACAAGGGCTTTTCAGGATATTAGGGCCTGAGTTAAGCTTTTGCTGCAGCCTGTTATCTTGTTTAAATAGCCCTTTCTGTTTGAAGTGGCAAAGCTGACCTGTGCTGTTCCTATGAGCATTGCACTTGTCATTGGGCATAGCTGGGGAGGTAGGGGCACAGGTAAGCAGAGGCTCTGACTTCTGGACTTGATCAAAACACATCCCTAGCCCAGGAAGTCCCATCTATCATTGCCCAAGACCCACAGGGCTGAATGCCTTATAAAATGGATGAGTCTCCTTCCCTGTCTGGGTGGCTGCTGAGCAGCCCCTGGCTGGGTAGGCAGGGGCTGAGCAGAGAAGGTGATGGCGAGAAACATCAGATGAGGCATGAGAGAAACAGGGGCCCCAAGGGAAAAAATGAAGGCCCTGTTAATACAAGAAGTCTTGAAATGTCTTGAGTTTACAAAGTGCAGCCACCAAGTTGCTAATCCTTCTGTATCACTCTCTAATCTCCACTGGCACAGGTGGGTTTTGAGGATTCCAAGCTATCTGCTTGCAGGTGGTAGTAACAGCTGGGAATTGGGGAGCAAGAGCCAGGCAGCTGGGCAGTATGGTATTCTAGCAAGTAGCACATGAAACCCACCAAAAGTCAGGCATGGTGGCTCATACCTCTAATCCCAGTACTTGGGAGGCTGAGGCAGGAGGATTGCTGTGAGTTTGAGGCCAGCCTTGACTACAAAGTGAGTTCAAGGCCAGCCTGAACTGAGTATTGAAACTCTGTCTCAAAAACAAAAAAGGAAAAAAGAAAAACCCACCAAAGGGAATGCAGCCACAGAGTTGAGTTCTGAGGCCTCTCACGCAGAATCCCAATGTGCTAAACCACGGAAATAAAATGCAAAGCTTCACCTGCCAAGATGCAGGATCAGATAGTTCCTGGTCATTCTAAAGCCAGAACAGCTGGTTATCAAACACCCTTTCAGTCTGTTTTGCCAAATTGACCCACTGAGAGATGAAGCTATGGTGGAAAAGTTTCCAGGCCACCTGTCACCAGGAGGCCAGGAATGCTGCAGAGTAGGGAGGCCCAGTCCCACTACCTTCAGAGCCTCCGTGGGTGCCTGTCACCTGCCCCAAGCATACCCTAAGCATCATTAGAGAAGCTCTTGGACCCCTTCATCCCCACACTCTTATCAGACCACTTGTGGGATGGGACATACATGCCAGTGCTGCTATGCACTTTCGGCCATCCCTGTAATGTACCCCATTCTGAGAGCAGTCCCTGTCCCTCCTGTGTTCACAGGTAAATGACTGGCAATAACAGGAACAGGGTCCAGTGGTGCTGCAAGCAGCTCAGTGAATTAATTAAAGGATTGAGGTCGTGACAAGGAAAGACTTTACAAGCAGGAACCAGTGAGCTGACCAGCTATGTGAACCCAGAGAAAGAGCAGTCCACACAAACGGACAGCATGGCAAAGGTCTCCAGGCAAAGTGGCAACGTGGCTGAGGCAGGAGGTAGGGAGACATTGGGGTCATTTAGTCAGCAGCACAATCTTCTGGAGGCCTTACCATAGAGGAGTTGTTGCAGAATACATGCAGGAATGTGGGTCCCAGCAAGAGAACCATCGGGGCAGAGACAAACTCTTTGAGGGTCATGGAGGTGCATACGGAACAGATGCAGGCAGAGCTGATTCTAGACCTTTTCTGTGCCATACTTCAGGGGTTGTACTTGGCCTGGGTGCCTTCTCTCATCTCCAGGGCCCAGTGCAAACGTCACCCTCTGTGCCATCTGCCATCTGACTTGCACAGTGTAGCATGTGTGGTGCTAGGTACTACTTGTGTTCCCTCTACTTTGCTGGGCAGCTGCTGGCATGTGCATCCCTCCTCTGTGAAACTCAGTGTGAGCCAAAGAATGCTCCCTGTTCTTCTGTGTCCCTCAAGGCAGGGGAGTGCTTTGTATGCAGCAGGAGCTTTGACTATTTGGGGCCCAGCGAAAAGACTCTTGAAGGTCACCAAGATGCCTGGGGAGGATGGCCTTTAATCTCATCCTTGAGCCTCTGTATCCTCTTAGGGAAGAGCAATGTCTTTCTGAGGTCTAGTTAGCACCCAGTGGGTGGGTAGGAGATGCTGGGCTCCTGCTTCCTCATTACTGCCTGTTGACCATGTCTTTATTGTGATTCATTTCACACTCGCCAAAAATAACTGATGCCTCACAGCTAATAGGACTCAAGGATCTGGGGTAAGGTACAGTTCAAGGAGAACCAAGGCAGTGTACAGTGTTGGTAGCCCTGCTGATACAGCAGGGCTCAGAATGGGCTACCCTGCCTTGCTAAGAGACCAGCTGCTGTCTTTCCAGACTATCCCCCACCTGCCAACCAAGGGTTCTGAAACTAAAATGAGCCAAGGAAAGGGAGTCAGATCAAAGATGGGTGGACACTGAACTAAGTGGGGGCCTTCCCAAGGGGACCTGAAGACAGAGGTACCCAGCTGTTGGATATGCATCCCTCTTCTGCTTGGGAAGCCCCTGGTCCTGTGGCTGAATCAGGAAGCTGAAGAATAAGGCAGGATGCGGAGCTAGGTGCCATGGAGTGGCTGGGATTGCTGGCAGTGACACATAATGGAAATGGAGGCCCTGAGCTGAAGTGGTTGGACCCTGAAAAGCGCTCCACGGAGCCATGCCTGGGCTACCTCAGCATTCTGAGCACCCAGCAAACCACAGGGACAGCAAAGTTGTAGGGACTCATGGGCCAGGCTTGGAGAGTGACTACGCTTCCCCAGCTGAGGCAGTGAGCATCCTGAGGGAGAAGACCCCACGGTGAGGAGGCAGTCAGGAACTCTTCCCCACCCACAGCCTCACGTTTTCATGCTAGCCACTACCCCCACCCTTTCTGTGTTCTCCCTGCAGACTATTTTCAGGGTCGTTTGGGCTTAGAAAGTCATTAGCCTCATTAATCCCATTCTCCAGGCCATCAAGGCAGCATTTAGTAACCCCTTTATGGCCACCTCTCCATGGTAAGATTGGGAGCCACTTATATTCACTTCTCCAAGATGAACAGAAGTGAAAGGCATCATGGCAGCCCACGCATAATGGGAGAAGCCGAGGTCAAAGTAGCCAGAGGGAGACATGCCCTGAGACTTTCCATTCAGTGCTCTTCTTGCTGGCTGGCTCACCCCACCCACTGGTGGGATACCATAAAGCTTTCCTCTCTTTCCTGTTCCTCAGGACAAAGCAGGCTTGGCCCTTAAAGAGACCAAGGGAGAGCCAGCTCTCCCCAATCCCTAGAGGCCCTCTCTCACTACCCCAAGTGGTGGAGGAGTAGACATTGGGCTAGGAACCTGCTGCAGCTCAAGGACCAGCAGCTTACTGCTGCCTTTGGTCTGCCTTTGGTTTGTGTTGCTGTGTGAAACTCAGGGTGGAGGCATCCTTCCCAGTTGTCATGGAAACAGCAGTGCATCTGCTGAGAGTCTGGGTGCTAAGCTAAGCAGAGGGAGGGGCAGCTGGGCCCAGTGGCAGCTGCTGTTACCGCCTCCTAGAAAAAAAGACTTGAGGGGCTGCCATGCATCTGAGTACATCCTGTGCACTCAGGGTAGCTCAGAGCCTCCTCACCTGCTGTCACCCCATGGGCAGCAGGACCATGAACACATCTGTCTCGTCAGTATAGGGTTAGCTGTGATTCCATCCAGGCACAGAGTGGGTTGAACACATAGGCCCTGCCCCCAGGATCCCTTCCACTAAGGAGACAATATTGGGATTCCAGTAGGCAACAGCTGTAGCTGGGACTGCCTGGGGAGGCCTGAACAGAGTGCCCAGCCCCGGGAGTGTGAACAGAGATGATGACTCATGCCTTCTCCACCTGCTCCTGTGCAGGGCCTGTGTTGGAAAGGAGTGGCCTCACTGCCTGATTGGGTTTTGTCTGGCTTTCCCTGCCTTCCTTCCCATCACCCTGATGTGCATAGGACCCTTGAGGACAGGGAAAATGGACAGCACCCTCTCCCACAGGTTCTAAAGCAGAAGAGTGGTAGAGCCAGAGAAACTAGTGGCAAACGAAGGCTCCAAAATCTTAAAGAACTTGGGGCAGGGTGCAACTGCCAAACCTGAATCTGATAGGACCTAGAGACAGGAAGGTCTCTAGAAAGACTTCGGAGGAGTGAGGGGCAACTTGTCAAGAGCCCAGGGCAGAGCCAGTTTCACAGGGACACCAAACCAGGTTACTACAATAGACCCGAGTAGCCATCTTAGATGAGCAGCATCTCTTAAAAGGCAGGAGCTATGACCCAGAGGAGGACGTGACACACTGGAATTACCACAGCAGTTTGGTGATAGAATCTAGACTTCTAGAATGAGGTCTAGAACTCAGGTCAGCTAGTACCTCCCAGATCCCTTCTCCAGGGAGCTGGCTGGGCCATGGGAGAACAACCAGGCCCCAGAATTCACACAGTATACTCAACAGAATCCCCTCTGCCTCTGACCTGTGGGTGGTAACCTTAGACTCCCATGGGCCTCGCTGGGGAAGTGTCCTGAGAAGCCAGATAATCAGCTGGGTCTCTGGCACCTAGGTTCACATCCTCAGGCTGGCCCCTGCCTCTGGCAGCCTTAGCCTCATGCACGGCATAGTGGACCCCCAAGGAGACCCAGGAAATGACAGGCATTCCTCCTGGAATTTGTATAGAACATTATCCCCACACCTTTGGGTTTTGTTCCTTCTCTAGCTCCACAAAAGGGCATTCTAGCTGCATTTATGGGCTCTAAGGGGCCCCTCTGCTGCTACCCCAGCTGTCATAATCCCAAAGCCTGCTGTGCGTGTATCTCTGGAAGAAGCAAAAGAGGTATTCTTGTGTCTCCTTGACCCCTTTCCCCCAAATCAAGCCAGGTGCTTGATTCAGTGCCCAGAAGGCCATCTACTCTTTAATACGTCCAGCCACAGCAGTCCAAGATCCTGAAAGGTCCAGGAATCCAGTTACACAAAATAGCTCTTCCATAGGGTATGTTACCAGATGCCCACATCCAGCAATATGGTGGACCTGGGCACAGCTAGTCTGCGGTTAGGACAGAGGAAAGGAAAGATGACTATTCAGTGAGATAGTTGGCCTGTACCCTGCTGGAGCCAGGTTGGACAGTGATGTAGAAGAACTCACTTCTGTAGAGGCAGGAGCACAACACAGAGGCTGGGCTGGTCCTGGAGAACAGGGAAGCACCCACAGGCGTGGCACACCAGCAACCATAGCATGGCTAGGATGGGAGACAGAAAATCCATAAAGGCCAACTCCTAAAGTATGGGGATCCTCCCTTTGGGAATAGGGACTCAAATGTAGGGTAGGGAGACAAAGTGGGGACCGTGGAGAGGACTTGAAAAGCGGGAATGGGCCTGATTGTGATCTCCAGAGCTCTAGCTGAACCCAGGAACAGCAAAAGTAGCTATACACGAAAGCAAATTCTACTGTCCCACTTTCTGAGCTGGTGTAGCCCACAAAGGGTCACTCTTTAGCACAGCAATCCCTTCTTCCAGGTTGACTTGGGGCCTCGAAGGTGTCACTCCTGGCTAAGCACCCTGGCCCCAAGGCCAGCACTGGCCAGGAGGTACATGGTGAACAGCTTCTGAGCCTTGGTGTCCCACTGTGATCATACCTTCAGTAGAAGCAGAGCTGAGTTCTCTGGGCCTACATGAACTTTCTGTAGCAGCCTGGGGCCCAACAACACCTGCCTTTGTGTCCAAGTGCAACTTTGCTGTTCTTGGCCTCTTTCTACCCACAGTTTCTTCCCAGTTCCACACAAACTAAGATCTCAACTGCAGCCAGTTTCAATAATCTGGCACTCCTGCCCCCAGCCCTTTGGTTTGAATATAGGTGCAGGACAGCTCTGGCATCCCCTGTGAGATGAGCTTGAAGTCCATTAGGAAAATGAACTCAGGAATTCCTGACAAGGAATCTCAACTGACTGGCTAGGGAAATACAAGGCTCCAAGCCACCAAACCCCCTGAATTCTGGGCCCAGATGGCCTCTTTTCCACATAGCCCAAGGCCAGGAGCATATATCTGTCTCCTACATCTGACCAGCAGGGCTATATGAGCAGTCCCTGAACACCTTACATTTCGCTGCTGCTTTGCAGTGAAGAGAAACACACACACCCTACTCTCACCCAAAGACTAAACTGTTTCCTAAATGGCTGACATTGTCCTTGGAGTAGTTCCTTCTGGTGTCTTCACACAGCTGGGGGCATAGTTAACATGGTTTCTAGGCCAGGGTATGGATGTCACAGGCTCCAACCCTCTGTGCCTGCCAGGAGCCTGGAGCACAGATCTGACAGTGGGGTCCATTTGCTCTCTCTCCACTGGACAGGTTGGGATGCTTGTGTCTCAGACATTCCCTCAGCGGGGCTCAGGTTGGCTCAGTGCAGTGGCAGACACTTCCTACTCACCAAGGCTGTGGGCCTCACCTGCTCCTGCCAAGCAATGGAAAGGAAGGGCAGGTAGTGCCACACTGAAGCTACTAACCAGAATGTGTAGATCACCACAACAGCAGTCCCCCTGCACCCCTTTGGCCACATCCTGCCTAGTGGCCAGGCAGCCCTACACCTTGGTACCTCCAAGGCTTTCACCAGACGGGAGGTCAGAGGCTTATCTCTTACTTGGTTAAGGCTGTCAACATGGGGTTTAGGCCTATATGAAATATGTGCCTTGGCCTCTGTGGTCAGGGCATTGTCCTTGGAGCCTGGCACTCTGTTGCTCTGGCTGGCTCAGCTGTCTAGTGAATGGAGCTCATTCATGTCCTCTGTCCAGCCTCACTTTCAGGGTTCAAAGCTGGATTCACTGTTCTGTGAACAAACACTCAAGGCTGTTCTGAAGTGGACTGTCTTAAGCTTCTTGGACTGTTCAGCACTGAGAAGCTGACTTACAGATAAGGAAACTGAGGCCCAGGGCGACAGTTCTAGTACTAAACCCCTGGTCCATCCTTTCCAAGCATGCTTATACTGTGTTCCCAAACCTCTGGGGTCCCATCCATCTCACCTTCTTGAGTATAGTATTGTCACAAAGAAGGCACATAGCTAGGGAGGTGAGCCAGATATAGGGCTGTGGGGAGCTCCACAGTCAAGGGGTGGCACGACTAGGACTTCCAGATCATTTATTCCCTGGACTTATACTGACACCAGGAAGCTGAAATCTTGACATTGTCTCCATTTTGTATGAGATCTGGGGCTTGAGACCCTTCATTGGGCCAGGTGTTCCTGTCCTGTATTATATAACCCAGTGAGTCCTGCCCTGGGTCCCATGGAGACCTCGTAGAAAGTAGACAAGGAGACAGAATAACAGGTCAGTGTGGGCCATGGATTTAGCTCAGCAGCAATAAGCGCCTGCCTGGTAAGTGTGAGGTAGAACCTTTCCCAGCCTCACAGCATGGCATTCAGCCACCACTGGCACATTCCCCAGGGACCTTCACCTGACCGCGGCATTTGATAAGGGCCTTAGTTGGTGGAGCATGTTCAGCAGGAGTAGGAAGACGAAGGTCAGCATCTGGTGTGTGTTTGCACAAGAGATGGCTTTGACTGAACCAGTGTTCCAGAGGACTAGCTATGTGCTAGTAGCCATCGTGGAAACCAAGGGAGTGTTCCAGGCTCCTAGATGGGGTGGTTGGTTTAGAGGGAAAGTGTCCCAATGAAGACAGGGCCCACCCATAGCACTTCTTGGGATAGGAGGTGTCTGAGCCATCCACCTCACCCAATGCTCAGGAGTCAGTACTGATTTTTACTCACATCTTTTTCAGTTCTACAGGGAAACTAAAATTTTGCTTTCTAGGGTCCAGTTTACTTGAAGCATTAAAAAAAATGCTCATTTTGAAACTTCTATGCATGGTTTTATTTTGTCAATGCTGAGATTAAACCCAGAAGCAGCAGTGCACTACTGCTGAGTTACACCCCCAATCTTATTTTCATGGCTCTTATGGCATTTATTTACTCCTTTAAGCAGGAGGGAAAGTAGTAGCCATCATCACTAATCTGAATTTAAGGCCCTGTGTGATGATATGAGGGAGTATAGTTGGACCCCGGCCTGTACCAGCCAGGCACACCTAGACAGATGTGCCAGATGGGGACCTGAGGTTGCATAGGTGAGTGAAAGGCCCAAGGTCCCACAGCAAAAGAATAGAGTAGTTGCCAGCCTCTGTCACATGCTCAGTGTGCATGGTGCACATGTGTGCCATTTGCACAGTTACAGCCGTACCTTTGTGAGTTGTGGTCAACGTGGTGTTGTCCTGGGTGAGGGTATGTGAGGCACAGAGATGCCAGCGTTTGCTCAGAATGATGGTGAAGAGCTCAGCAGTGTTCTGGGTGGTGAGCTGGCCCAGGTGTAGGTAACTAACTTGGAGAAGGGGTCGAAGGAACAAAGAATACATGGGTCATGAAGGGCCAGTGTAGGGATCCAGATTTTGTTCCTACAAGCTGTTAGGAGACAGGGAGGCTGGGTGCTGAGTCACCCTATGTGAGACTTGGGTGGCCTGTGGGGAAAGAATGGGAAGAACGCTGCCCTCTGGGCTCCTCCACAGACAGCAGCACAGGAGGTTTTCAGGACACAGCGCTGCGCTGTCTGCCGAGAGATACACTGGACTGAGAGTCAGAGCACTGGCTCTGTGAGGCCCTGAGCCAGCCTCCTGCCTCCCTAGGCAGCCCCCTTGTGACCCAGCATGCTGCCTGACCTGTTAATTAGTGGAACAGTGGTAATGAACAGGTTGCCCAGTCCTTGGGGCTGTTCTGTGCTCCATAAACTGTGGGAACCTACTCGAAGGAGACTGGCCTAACATGGAGTGAAAGAGACTGAGCACAGGATGACCCAGTGTGTCATAAGACCCAGGTGGCCAGTGGTATGGGGCTAAGAGGTCACAGCCTGATGAGCCAGCGTGACCTGTGGCCAGTACACAGGTGTATCACTAGCTGAACTCTGGTCTAAAGAGTCAAGGCCGATTCCCTCCATCCTGCTGCACCCTCCTCTGTGTTCACGGTCTTCCCATGAGAACTTGCTGGTGAGAGGACATCCTCATACCAAGGCAAGGGCCAGTGGCATCGCAGGGAAGAAACCCAAGGGGCACCAGTGGCAACCAGGGTCATGGCCCAGCAACTCCAGATTCTTTTCACATTGCACTTTTGTATCTCCTCACACTAGTCCTGGCACCTTACAGATAAGGAAACTGAGGCCTAGAGAAGAGAAATGGCTAGTCCAAAGCAAAGCACACACTGATGCTAAGAGTGAATCCCAGAACTCATGCATATAACCAGGAACATCTGCCCTTTCCTGTCTCTAAGAGGGAACTGAGATGGACAGTCCTCAGCCCCTAACTAAGCACATACAGCATCATCTGCTCCTCACCTCATCCCAGCAGCTGGCTTCAAAATCTGTTTCAGAAACTAGTCCTAGTTGGGCTCCCACAGGCGCTGGCACCTGGCATGTCTGCTCATGATGAAGATCCCAAACTTTAAGATCAACAGGCTGGAAACCCCTTAGGGACAGTCCATCAGGGCTCCTCCTATTGGGAGGAAGCTGAAGCCAAGATGAGTGCCATCCTCTGGTAAAATAGGTACAGTGGCTTGATCTTTTTGCAAATGGCAAAGAAACGACTGCAGTATCCTGGGGATTGTACCCAGCATCTGGGTGGCTGACTCGCCTTGTTACAAATCACTGGTTTCCCACAAACAAGCGGTGAGATTCCCACTGCACAGACTTCAGACAGGAGTCTCTGCTCCATGTTATTTATATAAATGGATCCCAGCCTCCTGAAAGGTGCTATCTTCCTGGGGAGCAGGCCCCACAGAGAGCTGAGTAGGCATCAGAATCCTGAGCTGGCATCGCAGCACCTAATGGTGGCTGTGTTTCCTCCCACAACTGCTGCTCCATGGGCAGCTGGAGAGGTAAAGGGAAGGGGGACTATGGTTGGTGGAAAAACAAGGTTCTCTGCTGAGCCCTTGGAGGAAAGTTGGCCTCACTCTAGTGAGTCTCTATGTGAACTAGGAGGCCTTTCTCTGGGGAATGGGATCATAGCTTACAGAGCCAGTTCCTCTGACTCCTAGGTGTAAGAAGAACATGTTTGCTTCAGGTAAGTTGGAGAAATCGCTTAGGACAAGGGGAAATGCTATAGTTTGGCCACAGTCCTGGCACTCAGTGGCCCCAGCCAGACTCTATGGATGCCACCCAGCCCTGTGATACTACCTCCAGGTTCCTCTGCAGTAACTCTGACCCATAACACCAAGCCAGCAGAAATAGAGAACATGTGGGAGGCTGGGACCCCACCCAGTTGAAGGAGGGTATCAAAAGGATTTGGGGCCACAGGTAGCACCCTAGAGAGGTGGGAGATATTAGGGAAGCTCCCAAAGCCAAATTGGGGACAGTGATTCAGTCAAAGCCATCTCTTGTGCAAACACACTCCAGTCGCTGACCTTTGTCTTCCTACTCCTGCTGAACATGCACCACCAACCAAGGCCCTTATCAAATGCTGTGGCCAGGTGAAGGTCCCTGGGGAATGTGCCAATGGTGGCTGCATGCCATGCTGTGTGACTAGGGAAGGTTCTTTACTGACCTGTTAGTCTGTCTCCTTGTCTACTTTCTACTAGGTCCCCACAGGTCCCAGGACAGGACTCACTGGGTTATAACACAGGACAGGAACACCTGGGCCAACGAAGGGTCTCAAGTCCCAGATCTTATATAAAATGGAGACAATGTCAAGATTTCAGCTTCCAGGTGTCAGCATAAGCCCGGGGAATAAGTGATCTGGAAGTCTTAGTCATGCTACCCCTTGACTGTGGAGCTCCCCACAGTCTTCTGCCTGGCTCACCTCCCTAGCCATGTGCCTCCCATGTGACAAGACTATACTCAAGAAGGTGGGATGGACAGGACCCCTTTTGGTGCAGGGTCACAGTCAGATGCTGTAGGCAGATGGGTGGGGCTTCTAGGAAAAAGAGATCTGACACAAGTCCTTGCCAGGGGAACAAAATTAAAGAGATGAGAGGCACTTCAGGAGCGAAGGCCAGACACAAGGCATGTCTGTGCTTTGTCCCCCCCACCTATCCGTACTTAGACCTATGTACACCTCGCACAGTTTTCAGAGTTACAACCAAAAATAGCCTAATTCCTTCTTATAAGGGTTGTGAGTTAAGATGTCAGGATGCCATTCCACCCACCTGTCTGCATGTGGAGCTGTGGGAGCTCAAGTGCCACAGTGACACCAGCTCTGAGGCCAAAAGGCATCCATGGGCAGGCATAGCAGGGTGGGCAGCCTAACAGCTCGGGGCTAGGACAGGGCTTCTGCCACCGCCTCTGTTATTGGTCATTTGGAAGCAAACATGAGACTCCTCCAGGAGTATGAGGTCCTCTTGTTAACTTGAGAAGGGCAAAATCCTGACCGTGACCACCTGTGACCTCTCCCAACCTGCTCCCCACTTTTGAGAGACGCAGGCCTCTGGTGTAGGGACACTTGATAATGAGACACAACTCCTGCCTCACTTGCTAGTCCCTCAGATGTTTTGAAAGGGATCCCAGGGAGGTATTCACATCCACTTCGGCAGTATGGGACCCGTAGGTAGGGAAGAGAGCCAGCAGCATGGCTGTGTGACAGGTGGCAGTGGTTAGTACAGGGACTCCCCGCTCCCCTGAAGCACCACATCTCTGTTAGCCCACAAGCCAGGCTCTTGGTTGGTTCCTGCCATAGGCTCTCCTGACTCCTGCCAGGCGGAGCTCAGGAGATGGGACCAGAGCAGAAGGGACTGGTGTTTACACAAATAGAGGTTTGGTATTGTTTGAGGCCTGTCATCTCCCAAGAGCCCAAAAAATGATGGTGAATGTGGTTCCCCATGGTTTGTCCCAAGTAATAGAAAAGAAACCAGGATCCTGGATCCTGGGCCCCAAACTACTAGCAAAGCAAGAAAACCTGGGGTATGGAAGTGGGCCTGAAGTGAGGGAGGGTCCTGAGCTCCCGGAACGCCTGACTGTGCCCCTACCATGTCTGCCACACAACTGAGAAACCGATGAGCACACATGCAGCACCATCCCATCAAGGACTGCCGTTTCTCCTCTGCACTCTGCTTTTGAGTGTCCATGTCTGAGTCAGAAAGTGACGCTCTGAATTGTTCAAGGTCCTCAAAGTCTGTTGGGAGATTTCAGCAGAAAAGCAATTCAGTCTGCTTGGGTAGAAAGGACTCTTGGTGCTTCAGAACACGAGTGCGCAGGACACAGGAGGAGTGGCTAATATGGCATCATGGGTGGCAGCTGAGCTCTTCCCATGCACTTGTGCCCAGAAGAGCATGGAGCTCTTCCTGAGTGGTGGCCAGCACTTGTGCAGCACTGCACCATGTTGAGATGACCTCCTGCCCCTCCTTTTGCCATATTATACTTTATGGCCAACAGCTGCTGGGCAGCTGCTGGGTGCAAGAACCATGCCAACTGTCACCCCAAGTGACCCAACAGGAATGAGGGAGCCAGAGCCAGGTCCCTGCCCCACTCTATGCTTGTCCGTCCACCCTTGAACCCCAGCCCAAACCCTGCTGACGATCACCACCACCACCACCCACACAGGCTAGGGAAAGCCTCCCTTGACCAAGCCTGCCAGCCCTATCATGCCTCTGTTCCCGCAGTCCCAGGGCATCCAGCTGTGGGGCCCTATCACCTGGCTTGAGAGCTGTAGGCTTTTTACTGACCTGTGGGCCCAGGACATGCTCAGCAAGCACCTGCTCAGTGAATTGATAGATACATGCTAATGGCCACATTGGATACAGAATTTGGGGTCCAAATCACAGTTTTAATTACAACATCATTCCTGTGAAAAGTGACAGCTCCCTTCCCACAGTCATCTTTACGATGTGGCTTCCAAGAATCCATTAGAGCTAATTACTCTCCCAGCAGAATGTGACGTTCCTAGACCACCACCAGTTTCTTCTTTGGGAACACTGCATCCAGATTCAACTGTGGGGGTGCTGACAGCTCTGGGCCAGGGTCCTGCCTCCCGTTTCTGCAGAGAAGTTAATTCTTCTCCTGCCTACACCTGAGGCAACTCACTTTTCAGTATTTCTGTTATTCTAAGTTCATTCTAAAGGAGGAGCAAGATTAGATTTTTAAAGTATGATCTCTTAGGTAGATGCAGGGTTTCAGAGCAATAACACTTGCTTCCCAACACCTGCTTCCTCATCAAATACTGCCAAATCCTGTACCTTAGATAACTGGGGCTCTAGAGTGGTGCTTCTGTGTGGCATCCCCTTAGGTACCCTAATCTAGGGTCCACCTAATAGAGCAGAAATCTCAGAGCTCTTGGCTGAGAGACTTGGGACACATTTCCTGTCTTTCCAATCTGTAAAACAGGACCAGGAAGGTGAGAGGGTCGAAAAAGCAGAACCTCATGTCCAGCTGCAGTTGCTGTGGTCATTGTCTCTATGTTGCTGATGCCTTCTGTCCTCCTTGTCAACACTAGCTACAATTACCATGGTCAGTACCACAGCTGGTGATATAATCTCGTCAGAAAAGTCCTTAAATCCAAAGCCTCTGATCCTGACTATCCCCAGACTTCTGGACCCTTGGCTAGTTCAGCTGATCTTAAATCGAGGGGCAGCTTTCCCCACCAGCAATCCCGGTAGTAGTTCCAGGGGATTATTCCTTTTAGAAAGCAAGACTCATTAGTTCTGTGGGGAAATAGTGGGTTTGGAATCAGACAAAAACTATTATGCTCCTTAAAAAAACAGAGTAACAAGAACACATTAAAGGTCCTCAGAGGAGAGGGAAGGAAGGGGCTGGGGGCTGTCCTCTGATCCGGTCCCTGCTTTCTCCTGGGGAGCTGCTGTCAGTCTGTGCCGAGCCTGCCCACTCAGCCCTGGCCTGTGAGGCCAGATAACCTGCAGCAGTGCGTGTGAGCCCTGAAGCCAGGGAGGGCAGGGAGAGGATCCTGGTGCAAGGCTGACATTTCATTCCCAGCTCAAAGAAACTGGATTCTTTAGTTACGGAAGTGCGCACTGCCCCCTCACAGGTACCACGTGGCATGACTGCGGTTTCAAAGGACTACGTTAAACCTAGACTTACGCTGAGGGAGATGTGATCTGACAACAGCTCTGCGGCAGACTTGAGCTTTCCTGTGTGGGTGTGGGGCAGGCTGAGGTCCCCGGGGTGCGGTCCACAGGTAGGAGGAGGCTGTGCACTGCTACAACCCGGAAGCTACATGTTGAGGTCCCTGGATACTCATGCCCAGAGCAGGGGCCCAAAAGGGGCAGGCGAGCCCCGCCTAAGCATGTGCCAGATTCAGGGTAAGGTAGACAGAATCAACTGTTTCTGTGGCAAGAAGGTGAAGGCAGATTTGATCTGACAGAGGAGACTCCCCAGCAGAAGGGGGGGTGCATTCATTCTTAGGGCAGGCATTGGGCCAGCACGTCTGCCAGGGGAGCGGAGCTGCACGTCTTGGGTGCCTGCTTGCTGCCTGCCCTAACACCAGCATTTTCCTCCCTCCACCCAGAGTCGAATGGCAGAGAGCTTGCGCCTTTTTGACTCTATCTGCAACAACAACTGGTTCATCAACACCTCACTCATCCTTTTCCTGAACAAGAAGGACCTGCTGGCAGAGAAGATCCGGCGCATCCCGCTCACCGTCTGCTTCTCTGAGTACAAGGGCCAGAACACGTACGAGGAGGCTGCTGTCTACATCCAGCGGCAGTTCGAGGACCTGAACCGCAACAAGGAGACCAAGGAAATCTACTCCCACTTCACCTGCGCCACCGACACCAGTAATATCCAGTTTGTCTTTGATGCAGTGACAGATGTCATTATACAGAACAATCTCAAGTACATTGGCCTTTGCTGAGGAGCTGGGCCCAGCCCGCTTGCCTGTGGTGAAACCTATGGGGTATCACACCCCACCTCGTGCTAGAGAGGCCCAACACAGGGGCAAAACATGGGGGCCCTGAAGAGTGTCCCCCTGTCCCACGGCCTCCACCTCCTTGGCCCCACATTTCTGCAAACATAAATATATATGAATAGGTTGCTAGGTAGGTAGACACACTCACACACACACACAAACACAGACACACAAGCACGCACACACATCTGGAGATGGCCAAGTCCTCCAAAGTGTTGTCGAGGTCTCTTGAAACTTGAGGCAATGCTGTCACAAGTTCGCTCCAAGGCCACCCTGCCTCTTCACTCTGCCTTCTCAAGTTGGCTCCACTCTGCATGGGGGTCCACACTGGCTGGCTGGGGAGAGGTGGCCGGGCTAGGGCCAAGTCAGGCCAGCTGTGCCCCTGTCGCCTGGAGGAAGGCCAACTTGCCACCCGAGCTATGTACTGGGGACATTGCCACCAACTAGGAGTGAGAGCCAGAGCAGGGACCAGGCACCTTGCCTGCTGGCCGCACCCTACACGCAGTCACACTGCACCATGTTTGCCCTGGACCTGGACTGAGGAGCCAGGTGACAGCACTAACCAGACCTCTAGCCACTCACAGCTCTTTATAAACAGCTTCAAAATATGCAGCAAAAATCAACACAATAAAATGAGTGGCACGATTTATTTCAAACTAGGCCGGCTGGGTTTCCAGCTTTTCTTCTACTGGTCTGACATTTTATAAATTCAAATTTTGTTTTTCCTTCTCTAATTTTTTTTTTTTTTTTTGCCAAATCTTGTGGTGTTTCGCAGGAAAAAAAAAATACAGAAAATTTCAAATGCAGTTGAGTATTCTTTTTTAAATGCAGATTTTTCAAAACTTATTTTTTTTCAGGTGATCCTTTTTGTGTCTGGCTTGCTGAGTGTAAAAGTTGTTATCTGGACGATTCTGTCCCTCTGCTCCAAAGAATTCTGGGGCGAATGGCAGTCCTGCGCCAGCCTCGCAGGACACATGTTGTACATAAGCCTCTGCAGTGTCCTGTTATTGGTGCAGTTTTCTGCTTTGTTTTTATTTAAGAAAAATAAATGTGACGTATTTAAAGAAGGTTCTTCACCTAGGAGCGAATGAACAATAGCTAAATGTCTTGGTATTTAAAGCATAAATTATCTGTGGCTTTGCTGAGAAAAATAAGGGGAGGCAAGAGATGGCACCCCCAACCCAGGTCCCTGCACACCCAAGCCTGAGATGGGCGGGGAGCTGCTATGACTCCTCTGAAGGCACAGCCAGTGTTGTGGTCTGAGGGAGGCCCTGCTGGGACCCTACACTCTGGGCCTTTTTGCCCCAGGGCCCAGGGAGGGCACTGGCCTTGAAAGGACTCTGGCTGAGGGCTGTGTGTAAATATGAACCCCTGCTGCTGAGGTGGGAGGCACTGCCAGATCCCTTGCCAAATCTCCTCTCTCACCCTTGTTTGGTACCCAGGAGTCCAAGGTCAGTGTGCAGAATCACAGCCAAGGACTTGAAGATGTACAGAGAGAAAGAGAGGAGCTGGTGACCATATGAAAGTCAAAGATTGTCTACTTTAAGAAAATAAAATACCCTGAATGAAGCCAAGCTTTGCTCCAGTGTGCTGTATGTGGGGCTGACTTGTGGCTGAATTTAGTGTCGTCTAGGGGGCGCTGGGACACCTTCTACACCAAGCCCCCTCCCAACATCTCCACACATTTATGTACAATCATTTCAAATTGAATGTAAAGAATAACTTCAAAAGAAGAAAAGAAGGTAGAAGTTTGGGGGTGACGACAATTCTGGCTCCCTTCTAACTGCCCCCATGACCCTACTAGCTCTAGCCCAGTCTATACCATCATTCTACACCCAACCTTGCTAAGGTGTGACTCATCACCCCAGAGCAGGAGTCATCAATATATTGGGAAGGAGCCAACTCCCCATAATAGTGTAAGGCAGGAGCTGGGGACCCACTGCTCACTAACAGGCCTGTGTGGCTAGAGGCTGCCAGGGTTAGTGGGAAAGCACTGGTGAAATGTCAAGAAGGTGTCCACCAAGTGCCTGCTTCAGGTGGGACACAAAGCCAGGCTCTTTACAAATGATTTCATTAACAACACTCTACCTCTGCAGGTGAGCAGTGCTGACCCATTTTGCAGATGAGAAAAGGTGTCCAAGATCAGGGAGCTGCAGAGATGTCCTGCTCCCTGGGAGGAGCACAGGGGTGCTGATACCTTCTGGAGGCCTGGATCCCTGCCCTGTCCTGCATCCTGTGGAGCAAGAGCCTACAGGGAACAGTACAGCAGCAACCTGCAGCCTCTTCCTCAAAGTGACACCTCATGCAAAGCCCCGAGTGAGGGGCAGCAAACGCACATGCATACATGTGCACACATACACATGCATGCATGTGCAGATACTCGTACACACACACGGACTTGGCTTTCTGGCTGCCCCACCCCCCTGGAGTCCACATGGAGGTTTCCTCACACCTTCCCACATCACTAAATAGCAAGAACCTAAAGGAGCTTTTGTTTAAAAAGAAATAATGTGTGATTTAAAGTCATTGAGACTCACTTCATACTTGTAATTGCCAACTGTGAAAAAGAGCAATAATTTCACCCGTAAGCATCCTTAACCTAAAAATATAAGGGAAAATATAAAGGCTCTGCCTCCTTTCCTGATGTGTGTTAAGGTCCAGAGGAGAACTTCTCTAGGAAAGAGAGCTTCCTCCTGGTTGCGAGAGCTGGGTCAATGCATGACTTTCCACGGTTCCCACAAGCTACAGTGACACCCCTGCCTCCTGAACCTCCCTGCAGGGTTCCCTGGCCCTGTCCATTGCCGACCATTTTCCCCAAATTTGCCCTCCTCCCATGGCCCCTGCTTGCCCTCACTGATCTCTCTGCCCTAAATACCCCTTCCCAGCTTCATAGTTCAAGATCTGTCTTTCCGTCAGGATCCAGCTCAAAGCCACCTCAGCCTTGTTGGAAGTCCCATCTCTCCCCACACTCCACTTCCCAGAGCACCCACTCTGGGGCACAGTGGGAAGACAAATTCCATTGAATGGGACAGGGCAGGGCACTGCCTGACCCACCTTCTCCCCAGGAGAGCCGCCAAGGGCAAACATCCCCCAGAGTCTTGGCCAGGGGAACAATGGGTGCCAGAACTCATAAAGTAATTTCTGAGAAGCTGACCAGGGTGGCTGAAGGGGAGGAGCTGGAGTCAACCAGGCTGACCTGCTCCCTACAGGAGACTGTCCCTAGCCCATCCTCTACATGGAACCCCAGCCCACTCTCCCAGGGCACACCACCACGTGGCTCCCCCTGTAGGATTGCCATCTTCCCCTGTAGCCTATGTGATCCCCAAGATGGGGCTGTGGGGCAGTAACAGTGGTCACAGTAATCCCATCTCCCCACAGTGACTGTCCACAGTGCACTACACTTCTGGGAAGCCAAGATTATAGATTCTACTTTACAGAAGAGGAAGGAGAGATCCTGAGAGGAGACAACTTCTCACTATCGAATGGTGTGTGACAAGTGACAGGCCAGGACTAATGCCTGAGGGACTGTGCTCAATCTGTCCACACTCCCCAGAACCCTAGGCCAGACATGCCAGATCCTGGACAACCCCGACTGTCCAGGACAAACAGGCACAGGGATGTAGATCTAGCTGACACTGCACAAGTCCCAGAGACTGCGCTATGTGAACATGGGACATGCCAAGCCTGGACGGCACACTGAGGAAATTGTCTCACTGAGACAAGTCTGACAAAGCTTCAATAATGAGGCAGGTCCCAGGCCAGTGCAGACCAGTCCTCTGGGAGGACTGTGGTAATTCCATTTGTAACAGGCTGTCTCAAACTGCTAGAAAACCTGTGGGAAACACTGGTGAAGGCTGTCTGCCCCACCAGAGATGCTAAAGATAGAGTCTGGAACCCTGGACCGGTTTAATACGGCCAAACAGGGAAAGCTTGTCTCCTGGTGGAGGAGCTGGGGGAGAAGGCTCAGAGCAGACACAGCAGCCAAGAATCAAGCAGAGTGTCCCTGTTATTGGGAAGCATTGTCACTGTCCAGGGATGGTGGCAACTGCCCACCAAAGACTATCAGCCCAAAAATGTGCCTAGGACCCTGGGGCACCTGCCTCAAGGATAGATCAGAAAAGACTGGCCCCGACCCTTCATGGGCAGTGTATCCTGCCTCTGTCCTGTGGTGTCAGAGCCAGGGGGAGCAGGACCTGCTTGGGGCCATCTCCCAGCAGCTGGGCATCAGGCACAGCTACTCCTGAGGGACAGGGGTTGCCTTCCTGGGGCTGAGTCACACTGGTAAAGGAGAAGAACATCTGTTTTTCTTCTGCAGCAGCCCCTCTGCGTGGGAGGGCAGCCTACTGTCCTGGCTTGAGCTCCATATCTGTCTCTAGCCAAGACCATATAATTCCAGGGAAATCCCTGGGTTAAGAGGGATACTTACCTCCACATCCAAGGCCTGACCCAAGTCAGAGCTGCATATAACATGGTCAAGAGCACAGCAGGTCACACCACACTGCTGTCAAAGCAGAGCCCATTGCTAGAGCCTGGAAGCAGGAGGTGGTGACAGGAGGAAGGGTCAGGCCACTCACAGCTGTGCCAGTGAGTACCTGTGGAACTGGTGGTGAACACTTCCAGGGGAACCTGGGGCTGTTCGGCCGCACTCCAAAATCTACTTAGAATCCTCAGTTTCAGCATTGCTACTCTTTCATCCAGAACACCTGGCCATAAAATGAGACCTGCTTCTTCATGGCTTTAGCAGAAACAGAGGTTGAACGTGAGAGAGGTGGATGGGAGCAGAGGAGAAATCCCAGGTGGTGACTCAGGGCCTGGCTGACCAGGAGTCTGGGCTGGCAATCTTTATCTCTGTTATCTGATTCCCTTACCAGCACCACTTCAGGGCAGGAGAACCTGGCCTGAAAAGTGAGGGCCCTGTCAGGGCAGTCCTCGATCCTGGGACGCCCCCTGCTGGTTTCTCTGGGAAATCATACAATCATACAGCAAGTCCGACTTCAGAAGGATTCCAAGGGATGTTGGAAACTTTCCACAGAAACCTCACATTACAGGGGAGGAAACCAAGGGACAATGACCGGAACAGAGCAAGGGCCCAGTACATATTTGTTCAATGACTGAACAAGCAGGTAAGTGAACTGTAGTAAGAAAACAACAAATGATCTTTTAAAATATAACATAAGGGGCCGGGAGTTTAGCTCAGCAGCATAAGTGCCTGTTTGGCAAATGCAAGGCCATGAGCTCAAACCCCAGCACAAAAAAAAAAAAAAAAAGTAGTATGACATAAAACCTGTTAAACAGTATGTGTGCTAGTCACATGCCAGGTGTTCTGCCATGTGTTCCAAGAATGCCATAGTTTAAAGGGGGGGGGGTACTTCTGCTGAAGGGAGAGAGAGAAGGGAGAAAGGGATGGAAAATGATCAAGATATGTTACATACATGTACCAGTTCCCCAAAATAAACGTCATTCTTTTGTATTACAAATGTACTAGTTTTTAAAAAGTCTTTCCAGTGTGACCAAGAATAGGAAACCCATAGTAATGACCACCATTGTGTGCTGAGAGTTGGCTGAGCCCTGTGTACAGACTGCCCCTGCAGAATAGCTTCAAGAGCTCAGGCAATGACATCCAGGCTCTCAAGCTCACACACAGTAAGACTAAACCCACTGAAATAGAAGCCCATCCCACCAAAGACCCCCATCTCAGAAGCCTAGCAAGGAGATCAAGGAGTCATGGCCATACTGGTTGGTCTACCCAGAATATGCAGCATTGACAGTCGCCTGGGATGGACTCCAGGGCACCCACCACACTGCCTCCTTCCCTTCTCCCATTTGCCCAACCCCTGCTGTACATCCCTCCACAAGATGAAGAACAGTTCCCAGCAAATTCTGTGACAAAGGGCGCAGGCTCAGCAGTGAGGTTTTCACTGGTCGGGCTTGTCAGCAGCACAGGCCCCTACCCCCTCACAATGTACTAGTGTTTGTGGGTTATAGAAAAGTCCTCAGGGAGATGGGCAGGGCCAGGGAAGGGGTGAGGTCCACCAAAACCCAGATCACTATAGAGCTTTTGGAAACCAGGCAACAAACAAAACTCTGTTCCAGGTTTCTTCCCAAGCTGAATGCGAAAAAGCCAAACTTCTTACATTTCAGCAGAAAATATGGCACAATATCTGAAAAAGCTCAAGGGAAAGGTTTCTCTCAGTGCACACATACACATACGGAAAAGATAGATGAAACTGACTACTCTATATTATTGAAATGGAAAACTGTGGGGGCAACGAATCAATAAATAACAGGGAGAAGCCACAGGGATCAGCAAAGATACACATCAGTGAAACACCACAGCAGAGCTTTGGGTTTGCGGGCAAGGTTGAGGCTGCAGGCTCTCTTTCCTGCTGGAAGAGCATGGACTGAAATCCTGTAAAGCTGAAGGTGAGTGTGTATGTTTTGAGGGCCATGCTCACCCTCCCCAGTAGAGACCCTAGAGCAAGTATGTTCAGTCTGCAGCTCATGAGTTGTCTATAGCCCTGGAGAGTCACTGAGTAATGCAGCCCCCATCAAGGTCATAAACTTTTAACATTATTGTGTGATTTTTTTAGTGATATTTTTCATGACCCAATTGCCCAGTGCTCAAGCATTGATTGTGCAGGAAATAACAGAACACAGCACAAGGGAGGGTACAGTACAGCGCTAATACACCTCCTATGTCTGCCGCCCATAGTCAAAGCCCACATATAACAGATGTTACAAACAGTTGTGTGACTTGGCGAGTAAAATGCAGTGGTTGGGCTGGGGATTTAGCTCAGTGGCTTAAGCGCTTGCCTGGCAAGAGCGAGGTCGTGAGTTTGATCCCTGGTACAATAAAAAAAAAAATGCCGTGGTTACCAATGATAGAACTTCAACCCACTTACACACCTGTGTGTGCTGTGAAGACAGGCGCTTATTGTTACTAAGAAGGCATGTAAGTTTTCTTATTTAATGATTAAACTTGAACTTGTTGTTTCATAAAGTGAAAACATAAATAACAAAGGAATTTTTGTGACTTATATACATTAACTGTTATATATTTTATGTCCAGCCCAAGGCAATTCCTCACCATTCCACTGATACCCAAGAGCAGTGGTGCCAAACCTATGGCACATGTGCTGCATCTGCTTTTTGTTATCACTGAAAGCTCTGAAAGGTTTGTCATTGCTCCTTAGAAAAATTCACCCGAGCAAATGTTCTCCCTGTTCATCCCGTCTGCAGCACAGGAATAGAAACAACCAACACGGAAACACATTGTGATACCTTCAAATGACAGAAAACTGTACCGGATACAGTGGGAATATAGTCACTAAATTATTGGTGGCTCAAGGGAAGGCAGGATGAAGGTGCTAGATAGGAAGAGATACACAAGATGCTTGGTTGTATCTATGATCTTTTTCAATAAAACTCGCAAGCAAATATGAAATATAATAGAATGTTAGGATTTTGCAAAGCTGGGTGGTGGTGCTAATGTTTGTAATTGTCATCTCCAGGCTTCTCTGAATGCTTTGAATAGATCACAGTGATGGTAAAAGCCCTGGGTGAGATCAGTAAGTCCCCTAGAAGCTCTTACCCCAAGGAGGGGGGACCCAAACCCTGGCTCATACCTTGGGTTCCTACATGGTAAACATGGGACACTCATTTAATTTAGCCCTAGATCTGGTCCTCCATGGAGACACCCAATACCTCTGTAGCTCTCAACTCCTGGCAATGTGAGGAAGGAGCCAAGGTGCATTACACAAATATATGTGCAACGGCTGACCCCCAGAGACTGATCCTGGGGGCCTGGGATAGACCCACCAATAGAGTAGCCTTTTAAGAGCATGAGAGCCTTCTATTCTCTGGCCTGCTCTCCAACACCTAGCCAAGCCCAGCTGGAAGAAGACATACCTCAGGGAACAGGTGGCAATCCTAGGCCTTCCTGGGCTCTGCTCTGTTGGGCTTGCATTTCTGCACCTGATCCCATAGTTAATTTTTCTCTGGACCTTAACTCGAGGAGTACTCACAGCGGCCCTTGAATGCTTATATTTGTTCCTTCATGCAGGATACTGAGCTATGGTATATGCTTGGGTAGTGCTTGCTCACTTCATCCTCAGTTTGTCTTTACTTTAGACATAAAATCACCTGCTCAGGGAAAGGGCAGAAAGAACCCAGGTTCATCTGACCCCTGGGCTACAATGCCTATTGGTCTGTCTTCATCTAAGGTACTTCTTCCAGGCCTATCTCATCTGTTGAAATGAGCACCTTGTTTAAAAACGTTTGTCACAGCCCTGCAACCAGCTGGATGTCGCCCTGACACAAGTGTCAGCCCTCTAGCTGTGGCTGGTGGGTAGCTGGTACTCTAGACTCCCTGTTTGATTAGCAGGTGCTGACGGCTGAAAGGGACCACAGGTCAAGGGTGGAGTGACCCTTGGTGAATGTGTATGCAGCACTGCCTTTGGGGCAGTCCTTCCTAATTCCTAAAAACCTGGCATGGCACTTCACAGAAAAGAACATTTAAAGGGTCTCAGTTACTCAGGAGGCTGAGGCAGGAGGATCAGTTGAACCCAGGAATTCAGGCCAGCCTTAACAACATAGCAAGACCCCCATCTCAAAAAAATAAATAAAGGGCCTCCCTTGTGATGGCCAATAAAATACAAATTAAAAGCAAAATGAGATACTGCTACACACTCACTAATATAGCTAAGATAAAAAATCAAAAAAGATCAAACGTGGTAAGGATGTAGAGCACCTGCAATACTCCTATACTGCTGTTGAAAGTGAAATTTGGTTCAACTAATCTAAAAAATCACTTGGTAGTACCTTGTATAAAGCCGAACAGGAATTTATACTATTCTAGCCATTCTATTCCCAGGTATATCTCAAAATAAACGTACATATGTCTATCAGAAGACATTTATAAGTATGTTTACAGCTGCTGTGTTCTTGGTAGCCATAAATAGAAACAACCCATGTGTCTCCAGCAGCAGAATGGATAAATAGTAGTATACGGTACTCACATAATACAAATATCAAATTCTAGCACAAATAAACAAAAATCAGTAATACGCAAAGCACATGGATCTCAGAAAGAAAATGTTGAGTGACAGAAGCTAAAAGCAAAATATTGCAGGCTGTATGTTTTCATTTCTGTAAAGTTTAAAAAGAAAGAAAGTGGCTGGGGTGTAGCTCACTGGAAGAGCACGTGATTAGCATACGTGAGGTCCTGAGTTCCAACCTCAGCACCTCACAAAGGAAAAAAAGGCATGAAAAAGGGTATAGCTTTATAAATTGACGATATGGTTTCCCTCAGATAAGGAGTAGACCCACCATATGAGATGTGGGGAGAGTGTCTAGTGCTGCTAATAGACAGTTCTTGACCTACGCGGCTGTTACATGGAACACTCACTTTGTACAGTTTAATCAAATTGTCATTTATTTGTGGGGGTTTTATTTGTGAGGAGATGGATGCTGGGGATAAACCCAGAGCCTTGCACATGGCATGCTAAGCATATATTTACTCTACCACACAGCTACACACCCAGTCTCTAGGTGTTTTTTACAATATGTAGGTTATGACTTAATAAAAAGGAAGCTTTTTATTAAATTATAGTTGTTATTGCTGTTGTTACTGAAACAGAATCTCCTATGTTGCCCAGATGTATCTCAAATTCCTAGGTTCAAATGACACTTCCACCTCAGCTTCCTCAGTAACTGGGACTACAGGAATGCACCACCACACCCAAGTGACAGGAAACATTTTTTTAATTGTGCTAAGGACTCTGACCTGCATCCTACATGTACATGACCAGGAGGAGAAACCAGGGGCAACCATAAACCCACAGGATTCATGGGAGGGGTGTGAGCCTACCTGCAGGTAACTGAGCCAGTTGCTTGTATACCTGGTGCAGGTTCTGCCGGCAGACTGAGTAGGGATCACTCAGCAGAAAGGACAGGGCAAGGATGATGTCGTGCTCTAGAAAGCTGGTTCTGGGGAAGGGAAGGTGGATTTAGACATAACTAAAACCAGGCAAGGGGAGGATCAAATAAGAGCAGGTCAACTGCTGGGTGTGGTGGTACATGCCTTTAATCCTAACAACCTAGGAGGTTGAGGCGGAAGGATCACAAGCGCAAAGCCAGCCTGGGCGACTCAGCGAGAACCTATCTCAAAATAAAAAATAAAAAGGCTCAGGGATGTAGCTCAGTAGCGAAGCACTTGCTAGCATGCACAAGGCCCTGGGTTCAATCCCTAGTACTGGGCAGGGGGCAAAAAAAAAGAGGTCAGCAGCCCTGCTCGGAGTCAGTCGGAGTTTGAACCCGGACTAACTGGGGCAAAGGGCAGAGGTGGACACCGCGTTCCAGAATCTCCAGAGGCCATGAGAGCTGAACAGTGTGGTTTGTATGGTTGCAAGAATCACAAAGCCCTGACCTTTGGTAGAAAGACGCAGACTCAGGCTCTTCATTCGTGCCCCCGGATTCTTATTTTCACTCTCCTGTGTCTTAGTCCCACCATCAGCAAAATGAGAATGAATAAAGCAATGGAATCCTACAACCCACCCTGCCTAAACTGTGAGGCTAAGCTCCATCCCTCTGCGCCTCGGAGGAACAAGCTCGGCAAGCCCAGCCCCTCAGGGCCCCTGCTCCTCGTGTCTTCTCCCAGCTGAGTCGTGAGCTTGCCAACAGCCAGCTGCTGCCTCCAGACCTATGGATGCCTGTTATGCTTGTTGTTATAATTATATATAAGTTAATTAAATATTAGGTAAGCCAATTAGATGAGAAGGGTTTTTTAAATTTTCTTACAAAAAAGAAAGAATGCTTTTCAAAGACTCAAAATTGAGTCTCTAAGAAAAAAAAGTAAGATGATGGTAAAAGATTCTAGAAGGTTTTTTGCATGCAGATTTCTTCACAAATGTCTTTCGGAGCTTGCTCTGAAAGCTGCAAATCAGATATGTGGTTTAATTTTAAAAAGAAAAGGGAGACAGGATATGCCATCTAGTGGACCCATAGCCAAGACAAGGCTTGGGTCCCACATTGGGATTGGCATGTGCCTTATTTATTATTTGTGTTTTGGGTTTAAAATAAACCATTTAAAGAAAATATATAATTTCTTTGATTCTCCAATTTTTAACCATTTGTTTTAAGTAATTAACTGAATTTGGGTCCCAACTATATCTGGATAAAAGGGCTAATGAGGTCACACCTGTCAGGATGGGGTTTGGGAATAAATGAGAAGTCAAATGTGAACCTCTCAACTAAGTATCCAGCATCCAGGACATGCCCAGACAATCACGCTACTGTAGCATTGGTTGAAAC
Source organism: Hydrochoerus hydrochaeris (assembly GCA_004027455.1). NCBI lineage: Eukaryota > Metazoa > Chordata > Mammalia > Rodentia > Hydrochaeridae > Hydrochoerus > Hydrochoerus hydrochaeris. The sequence continues at coordinate 143,819 of PVLA01001871.1, forward strand.
ATCCTTATGGCATGTTTTGAATTATTTTGGAAGAATGAAGAAATCACAGTGAGACACACAAGTTGCAGGGACCTTACCTGACCACTGGGTTTACCAATGACCCCCGCTATATCACTCATGCTTTGAAAGCTGGTTGGTGCACACCTATATTCTCAGCTACTCAGGAAGTTAAGGCAGGACAATTACTTGCACTCGGGAGTTTAAAGCCAACCAGGAAAACATAGCAAGACATTGTTTCTTGAGGAAAAAGAGGCTTGGGGTGCTATGTAACTCAATAGTGAAACAGGTGCTTAACATGCAAGAAGCCCTGGGTTTAATCCCCAGCAACCAAAATAAAAAACAAACAAACTCAGCATGGTGGCGCATACCTGCAATCCCAACACTCCAGGAGGGGAAGGTGGGAGGATCATAAGTTTGAGCCCAGCCTGAACAACTTAGTGATTTAATGAGACCCTGTCTCAAAAATGTGAAAAACGGCTTGAGAATGCTGCTGAATGCAAAATCCCTGGGTTCAATCTCTGATATCAGGAGGGAATAAGGGAAAGAAGGGAGAAGAGGGAGAACAAGAACAAGAACCAAGCCATCAAGCTATGTGTGGTGGGACAAACCTATAATCACAGCTACTCAGGAGGCTGAGGCAAGAGGATGGCTGTAAGTTCAAAGCCAAACTGGACTCTGGAGCAAGACCATCTCAAAAGAAAAAAAAAAATAAAAGAGGCACTATGTTTGCCTATGGAGTAGTATGGCCACTTCACCAGCAGCAAGCAAGACGGGAGGGACCAACCACCCAGGAAGCTCTCTTGCTTATGTGAATTTCATGTGAATTAACTAACTCCTCAAGGTACCAAGATGCCAGGTTTGGGCTGCCACCCTCATCCTCCTTTCTGGTCTGTGTGATGGTGAGAAGGTGGAAAGGTTTCAACACAGGTGATTCGGGGCAGTTACTTAGGATTCAAGGGGGTTTTAAAGCTGTTGACTTTAGTTATAAGAGCGCTGCTGAATTCTGGGGAACTTTAGAAATGGGCTGTGTTTGTATTTTGGCCTTTGGAATCCTAGACTCTGGGTACACAGCAATGCCTCTCCCGGCCTCTTCTCCTTACCTCACGGCCATGGTGTGAGGAATGGCTGAGAAGGCTGAACAAGGTTGAGGGCAAGACTCTAGCAAGCCTGGCCAAAGATGATTCTTCATCTGGCCCTTCCGTTTTGTCAATGTGGGCACAGCCAAAACTCCCCCACTAGGCTCTCTTCCTGCCGCTGAACAAATCTACAATTACCCTCCTCAGGCATTTTGTTCCTTTGTAACTGCTTGGATTTCTATCCTGTCTCTTCTTAGCATCCATCAACCCTCGGTGAGGGATATCACCTTATTTTCCATATAGGTCCAGAAAAGAGAAGGGAAAACAATAGGAAGAATGAGAAATACTTGACACCTGTATACTCTGTGGGGTTTTATGTGGGTTTTTTTGTTTTGTTTTGTTTTGCTTTATTGAACATTGAAACTAGGGCCTTGGCACTGAGATACATCTCCAGCCCCTTTTTACTTTTTACTTTGAGACAGGGTCTCACTAAATTGCCCAGGCTGGGCTCCAACTTGCAACCATCCTGCCCCAGCCTCTCACAGTTCCGGGACTGTAGTTGTTTGCTTCCATATCTAACCCTAAGGCTGTTTGCTTGTTTGTTTTCAGATGTTTCATTTTGTTTGAAATAGGATGCTCGGTCGCCCAGGCTGATTTTGAACTCCTGAGTTCAAATGACCATCCTATCTCTGCCTCCTGAGTAGCTGGGATTATGGAGTGTACCTGGCCCTCCTAAGGTTTGGTTGGTTTGGTTTGGTTTGGTTTGGCCTGGTTTTCATTTTGGGGGATTGAATTCAAAGCCTTGACACTGAACCATAGCCTCAGTCCTTTTTATGATTTATTCTGAGACAGGATCTCATTAAGTCACCCAACCTGAGTTCAAATTTGCAATCCTCCTATCTCAGCTCCATTATCCACAAGGTCTTAAAGCACCTTCCTCAGGTCATTTCAGATAGACAGTGTAAGATTTGGATCAAGATGCTCAGCCAGAAAATGAGGCAAAGTGGTACACACCTATAATCTCAGGGCTTAGGGAGGCTGAGGCAAGAGGACTGCAAATTGGAGTCCCACTTTGATAACTTACTGAGATCCTTCTTCAAAATTAAAAAAAATAGTAATAAAAATAAAAAGGACTGGGGATATAGCTCAGTAGTAAGGCAACCCTGGTTTCAACCCTCAGTATGAGAAAAAAAAAAAAAAAAAAAAAAAAAAGACCATCCAGGTCACAGAGCAGGAAAAGATGTCCTCCCCCGCACAGGACAGGCCCACTTCACTGTTCTGTGCATAGCCCTGATCCAGTCTACGTGATGCCAAGGCTGTGAACTACAGTGCCAACTGTACAGCTGCCCCCACCCCTGTCCACTTCCTCACACACTCCCCACTCACAGCACCTGATTAGACCAGGGCTGCATGCAGGCTGAAGCAGGAACCAAGGAGGACAGCAAGGCTCTGAGAACGTGGAGGCATCAGGGCCCTGTGACTTGCTATGAAGCCTCTCTGAATGGTGCTTGTAGTTTACACACAAGCCTGAAGGCAGTTGGTACCTTTCCCTCTGAGTTGTCCTTGAACACTAGACAGGGGAGTCCTTTAGTTTTGTTTTGTTTTGTTTTTTAACCAGAAATCCAACTTAGATCATTGTGCTTGCCAGGCAGGCACTTAAGGGGGTCTTCTTTATACAGGAGACTGGGGGAAGAGCTTGAATTAGTGATCCCAGGTCAAAAGAGTGAATTCAGCTAGTCTGAGAAAGCACTTCCGACCCCTGTCCCCTGCTACCACCTCATCCCCTAACCAAAATGCTAGGTGAAATAGGGTTTAAGGGAAAAAATGCAAAGCTTTATACAGGAAAGATATTTAATAGAAAAGCAAAAGAACCTCAGCATGCTGATGCTGAGCAAAAGGTGAGGCTACCAGCCCAGAACAGATGTGTACTTCGAGGCTGGTGCTTTTAATACCTTCATGGGGGACAAAAGCCAAAGCCACAGGCCCTGTGGGGATTTAGGACAGGAAACTCGGCTCCCTTTAAAAGGATAGGAAAAGGCAAAATTGCTGCAGATGTGGGATATGAACTTTCTTTCCCTGTTCAAACTGGGAAGCCCAGAGCTAGACACTTATGTAAAAATTAGTCTGGAACACAGGGTTCCATGAGGCTCCCACAGAGGCGATCAAAACCACCCTACAGAGAGGATTGTTCTGACAGATACAAATCCCACTGAAGACTAGCACTACAGACAAGATTTCACAACACTCAAGGTCATCTGAAGACATCCACACAGGAGAGGAGCATGGCTTCTGCATGTGACAAGAGAGCTGCCCACCTGCCCACATTATGGGTCGCCATGATGTGGAGCGCCTCGGTGGCCTTTATCCGAACCAGGGTGTCACTGTCCTTCAGCAAAGCTGTCAGACTCTCCAGGCAGCCTACAAGGAAAAAAAAAAAAAAAAACTTTGAATATTTGCCAGTCCCAGAAATTGACTAACCTAGAAGCCCATATGTGAGCTGATGCTGGGCAATATGAAAGTACCATGGGTTCTCTTGCTTTGGAGTACTGGAGAATCAGGTCGGTTACATAGCATGTGAGAGCTGCTGAACGCACTCATACCCTAGGATCATCTCATCTAATCCTCCTTACTGTGCACCTTAAATGCTTCCTACTAGTTCCTTCTCTTGAAGTCTGCTATTGACATAAGAAAATGTCCTTTGATATTTCATTGATCCCTGGAGAGACATGTGGTCAAATTAGAACCCTGTCCTACACTAGTACCATGACCTAGGTAAATGGACTATACCTAGGGATGCAAGATTTAGCAGGTAGGAATCCTGCTTAACTCATTAATCAGGCAACCTTATAGTCATACCCTTTCTCTTAAGGTATTTTTTCTCCCCAATACTGGAAATTGAACCATCATTGAGCTACAACCCCCAGGGCTTAACAGTTTTTATTTCGAGGCAGTGTCTCACTAAATTGCTCAGGATGGCCTCAAACTTACAGTCCTCCTCCCTCAGCCTCCCAAGTAAGTGGGATAACAGGTATGTATCACCATAGTGCTTGGATGGACATTGGTTTCTTATTTTTAGGTTGTGAATTTTCTCTCCTTTGCAGGTGGGCACTGTGCAGATTAAAATAAAGCAGATTTAGGGGCTTCTGGCCCAAAATCAGGCTCATTAAACAGCAACACTTATTGTCGAAGCTCCACCTAGTGTCTAATCCATGCCAGGACCTCAGTCGTGATCACTGTGGTAGTCTCACCTATATCAATGGCCTGGCAGACGTACTCAGGGTCATGCATGAGGTCACACAGGGCCATGAGGGCTTTCTGCCTTGTCTCCAGGTCCTCTGATTGTAGCTCCTTGTTCAGTTTGGGCAGGGCCCAACAGCCATAGGCAATATCAGCCTTAGCAGGATTTATGTTTGGAGGCAGGTACATGGAGATACGAGTATGAGCCATCTTTCCCATTTGAAGGGCTTTCAAAATGAAGTTCTGCAGAGACTGTTGGTTAAAAGAATCCAAAAGGTTGTTGTTATTACTACTGTAATTTATAAGATACTTTTTATCTGATCCTCAAAAGCATGAGTGCAGGTAGATAAGCATTTTTATGCCTGTCTTACAGATGAAAAGAGTCTAAGAACAGTGAAGAGATGTGTTTAAGGTCACAATGAAATTTCAATAGCAGCCCAAATTCCAAACCTCAGAGTTCTCCCATGCAACAGTTCTGAGTTCTCCCACGCAACAGTTCTTAATAACAGAAGAAACCACGTCAGTACTTAGTCATTGGCACCAAAAAGACAAAACGGATCAAACACCAAAATGATCTCTCCATTTGGCGCTTATCTGATGCCAGCAATTGCTAGGACCTAATTCACTTACCACAAGTCAGACCTCAGCACTCTAGGAAGCTGATGCGGGATGACTGTCATGGTTATTATGATAATTGTTATTGCATTTAGTTACATGGGCAGGACACAGCCCTGCAGAAATCTCCTCAGTAAAAGATGAACCAGATTCTGAAACCGACCACCAGACAATAAGGAGAGGAGCAAGACTGGGCTGGGAAGGATGCTGCCATATGTACTGTGGACCCCCTTCACAGAATCACAGGAACAGTGACAAGGGACCTCCCTCTGAATGCGGCGCGCTGAAGGAGCACAGCCACAGAAGTAAAGATGTGACTTGTGGTCCGAGGACTTGGGCCCGTGTGAGTGAGACTGGGTAGGTCAGGGAGTGCCCCTGTTTCCCAGGCCCCTCACTCGCCGCCACCACCTCACCTGCCACCGGGCGGGCAAGGTCTCCTAAACCCCGCCCGCTAGTTGCCAGGCAACTCTCGAGCGTCAGCGGCGCCCAGCACAACACAAGCCTGTATCCACTGCGCAGGCGGGAATAGCCGGGGGCTGAGACCGGTTGCAAAGGGGAAACTAGTATTTTACAGGGTTACAAAGTCTGCTGAGCTTCAAGGTACAGAAGAAAAGTGATTTCTTTACCCCTTTCTCTGTACTGGGCATTTGCATGCCTTTAATCATTAGAGCAAAGCCTATGCAGTTTAGAGATAAGAATCTTAAGACGTTTCAGTGGCTTCTTCCAAATCACACGTATCTCATCTAGAACTGCCTAGCCCTGGCCCACGCTTCTTGCTCTGCAAGTTAAGCACCTAGTAATGACAAAGACTGCAGTGAACCAATGCACTCCTGCCAGACCCACCCACCAGCTGCTTAAAATACTCCTGTGACTCCCCACTGGACTTAGGCCTGAGTCCCTGAGAATGAGTGGGGGGTGCTATGGGGCCTGTCCTCCCAGCTACATGGGAGGCTGCAGCAGGAGAATCACTTCAGCCCAGGGGTTCATCACCTGGTGAGCAACGTGGTGAAACCTGGGCAACATGCTGAGACTTTGCCTAAGTCAATCTCCCCCCACCCCAGTTTATACCCAAGTCCTTAACCGATGGCTTCTTCCAGCCATGGTGGACTCACTGTTAATCCCTGAAATAGCCAGCTGTCTCCACAGCCTGAGCCCAGTAATTCTAATGACCTCTTGGTCCTTCAGGAAGCAACTTGATATACACTTTCTCCATGAAGCCACCCTTCTCAAATCCAGGTTAATAGGAATCTCATAGTTTAATTATCCCATTGGCAAACATCCTTCCCTCAACTCTCTAATTACTTTTTCCCCCAGGGTGCTGGGGATTGAACCCAGGGCTTGGAGTATGCTAGCCAACCATTCTACCGCTGAGCTATCACCTCAGCCCCCTGTTTACTCCTAATACCTGCAGCAGACTCTAACTTCTCTGAGAGTAAAGTCTATGTCAGTTCCCGTTCCCTGCCTCCCCAGTGCCAGGCATATACCAGGAGGCTTTTGGTAAGTGCAAAACAAATGAATAGTTAATAACTTGAATAGAATTTTACAATCTAAAAGCACTTTTACTATCTCAAATGATCCTCACAAGAAACCTTTGAAGTAGTCGGGTCCGTTTTATAGCTGCTAAGTAGACTGAGATGCAGAAAGTAGAGCAACTCACCTAAGTTCACCTTCTAAGCCTGACACCTTAGCAGTAAACGCATTAGTAAAAGCATCAGACATCACCCTCTAACATATTTAGCTATGAAGTGAAGAATGCTTAGATCTGTGTACCAAGAATCCAATATTGTGATGCTGAGATCTGCCCCCTCTTGCTGTCCTTCAAAGGATCAAGTTCTAAAGGGTCTCTCCAAACCAAAGCATCCTAATTTTTTAAGGAAATTGCTGTAAAGAGCACTGGACTGGGAGTCAAGAAATAGGGATGTTAGCCAGGGGGTGGCACAAACCTGTAATCACAGCACTAATGAGGTTGAGGTAGGAGGATTACTGTGAGTTTGAAGCCAGCCTGGGCTACAAAGTGAGTTCAAATACAGTCTGAACTGTATAGCAAAATCCTGTCTCAAAAAGACCAGAGAGAGAGAGAGAGAGTCTCAATCGTAGTTCTAACTCACTAGACAAATCCCTTTCAGTGTGTGTCATAGTTTCCTTGTTTAAAAAAAAGCGGAGTTAGGGGGTGCTGAATCAAATTGATTCTCAAAGCTAGGAACTCTGGACCTTTCTGAATCTGGTTATGAAAATAGGAAGCTCTGGAGACCATGTAGACCCACAGCACACACCTCACTTTCCAAAACGTAACTAATTCATAAGAGCTCAATGACTAGAGTCGGCACCAACTTTAAAACCCATTAATCAAGGAAATTAATTTTGCAGCATGAGCTCTAGAAGCCAGGCGTATGATTTTCAGAGAGCATTGGATTCAGAATTATGCTGTAAGGTCAGTAAGGTCAGTAGATGCGGACACAAGGCATGTCCATGCCTTCCCAAAGCAGAGTCCTTGACTCTGACTAAATACCAAGACAGTATAGTATTATTGTACTGCAGTACAGCAACAGTTATCCCATGATTACTACCAGTCCACCAGTCCTCCAGTCCAATGCGACGGCGAGTGAGCAGCTTCGCGAACACCTCCACGGTCAGCCCCACACAGACACGCTCTCCAGCGCACACCTCCACCCACTGGACTCTCTGGTCCCACCCACCGTCCGCCTATCAAGCTATCGTTGCCATGGTGATCTCCAGCGCCGCCGCCTCAGCGTCCGGAAGTGTTTCCTTTGGCTGCCCGGCCCAGACCCCTGGGACGCTCTCGTTGCTATGGTGATCCCTTGTGCAAACTGCTTGCAGGACTTTCCAAAGTCAGTCCCGCCCACACACAGCCCCCAGCGTCCTGGATTCGTCAAACGCCCGCGGGTCCCGCGTGGCCCATGTTGCCGTGGTGATTCCGTGCCTCTCTACCGTACTAGGCCGCGCGGAGCCCTGAGCCTTCGCAGGCGTGGTAAGTGAGTCCACCCGCCTTTTCTGTCCGACCCTCTGCCCGCCTCAGTGCAGGCACAATGCAGAGGTTGTGGTCTCGAGACCGCCCTATCCCCCGCCCAACTACTAGTGCCAGAATCTGAATATGGCCTACAGCCCCGGAACTCCTCATTTCTTGAGCACCTACCCCCTGCCAGGGCAATGCTGGTTCAGGAAGGCAATCAGGTCTAGGGGAGGACAACAGCTGGCCTTGATGAGGCCCATTGTTGGGGGAGGAGGAGCTGGACATGAAAAGAATCTGCGTGTTGAATAAGCTCAAGGGGCCGTGTGGGTGAGGACAACAGAAAAAGCTTGAAACCTGAAGCCCCCAGGCCACCCAAAGCCATCGCCCTTTACGGAGTTTAAGCTGTTAGAGGGAGCCCCACCTGCTTAGACGTTTGTTTAGGAGAGAACCTCGTCTTCAGACTCCAACCGAGGATGGAGCTTCACTCCTCCCCATGCCACCTGCACCTTGAGATAGCCTGACTTCCTGTCTCCAGATGACCTCTCTCCGATGTTCTTGATAAAGAGGGAGGCCAGATCTAATTTTAAAGCTAGTGAAAAGTTAGGCAGAAACTTATAGCTGCATCTTTGGGGATTTGCACAGCTCTCTAATTCTTGTCGAAAGATAAAATAACAGGGCCCCGGATATAGCTCAGGGGTACAAGCTCCTGCCTGGCAAGTGCAAGGTTATGAGTTTGATTTCTGCTCCTTCTCTGCAAAAAATAGCAATTAAATTTTAAAAACTTAATTGGCTTGATTTGTGGTTCTAGAATCGGACAACACATCATTCTGTAAGATGCACTGAGTATTCTGATGCACTAAACAAAGATTAGTTTTATAAACAGAAAAAGACTAAGGAAAGTAGAAACAGAATGAAAAGCAGACTGGCTTTAGAGTTACTAGGTTTAAAACAAACAGGATTTCTTTATCATGCTGGCTCAGGTAAACTGGTCCCTTTTGATTAAATGCTGAGAACCTGTTGGTGTTTTGTTTTGTTTTTTGTTTTTTTAATTGGCCCAGTTCAGAGTTCAGTTTGATCATGTGACACCTAGCCTGAGTGATTCCATCTGACTTAACCTGGTGTGTTGGGGTCTAATGTCATAGGCTAATCCAAAACAGTTACCACCTAAAATTGCATTTAACATTCTCTTTTCCCTCATTGGCTCCATAGGGCTTTGGAAGAATGAGATCCTCCCTGACACCTCTGGGGCCTCCCGTGAGCAGGGACCGCATCATTGACACCTTCCCTAAGGTAGAGTTACTAGGCTACCCATTTTTTATTTGTACTCTTCTGGTACTCTTGAGGTCATATCCAGTTTTCCCAGTTTATCCTCACCACCACATATAAAGCAGATGAATCAGGAGGTCTGTCTTCCTGAGAAGGTAGAAGACTGGGTCTTCACTTTGTCCAAAGTAGGCCAATGGTGAGACAAGGCAGCAGTGTGACTATAAGTTAGATGGTCCTACTTGTAAATCTTCATTCTGTCATTAAGTTTCATAACCATTAGCAAGTTACTCACTCTTAGAGCCTAGAGGATATTAGCTCTTACATGTCTCCCTGGCCGATTGGAAACAGGAGCTTCCTTGAAGTTTTGTGCAGTTATGGTTCTGATTATTATTACTGTTATCCAGGAGCTAGAGGGATAGCTCAGTGATAGAGCCCTTGTGTAGCATGTTCTAGGTCCTGGGTTTGTTCCCAAATGCCACAAAAATAAAATTAAAAATTAAACCCCAGCACTCTAACTTCTGGACTCCAAATTGAGGGTTTTTTCCCTTTGCCATATTGCTAAAAAAATAAAAGTTCACAGCTCTCCTCTGTCTTTATTAAAATACAATATTAGCTGGAGCTGGGAATGCAAATCAATGTGACCTCTCTTGGTGGCTATGGAACTATGTTTACCAACTTTGCAAAAGCCTCTGCCTACTGATGCAGCCATTCCATTTCTAAAAATTTGCTCTGCAGACACCCTGGCACGATGGAGAATGTGCACAAAGCCAGGTATTACAGCAATTAGTAAGAATAGGTCAAACATGTCACTGTCCTCAGAGAGGAGGCTGGTTGAAGAGGCAGTGCCACTTCCTGACATGGACAGAGCAAGAATGAGGTACCTCTTCAGATGCCAATGAGGGCCAAAGTAAATTGTTAGGTAAAATGCAAGGAATGGAGATTGTGTAGTCAAGTGTGTGTAGTATACTCTCATGAGTGTAAAAATGATGAGCTGAGGGTACAGCTCAAAAGTAGAACACATACTTAGCATGCACAAGGGTGTGGGCTTTGATCCTTAGAACTGAGAAAAGAGGAGAAAGAAATATGTGTGTTATTAATACATGCATAAAATATTTCCGAAGGTTACATAAGATGCTGTTGTCAGTAGATGCCTACATTGGCGCAGGGCAGGCAGGCAGGGAGACCTGTCCACCAAATGGTCTTTGTGTCTTTTAGATTCTGTGCCCAGGTTGGTAAGGAGGAAGGAAGTAGCTGTAGGCTCTGGGTGTTTTGTGTCTTCCACCATTTCCCTTTATCCTCCTGCTGAGTTCCTTCTCTATACCCTCACAGGGAGGGTCTTAATGCCTCAGACCTGTCAATAATTCTCCCACATTTTCCATTATAATACAACTTGAGCGTTGCCTTTCCCATGGAGCTTAACAATGATAACTAGGAGCTAGTGTAGGAGCTAAAAGGAAGGGAAGCACAATTGGCGCAGAACAGTCTAGGTCTATGAACAAAACTCCATTTACAGAGCAGGATAGCAAGGCTCTAAGAGACAGGAAAGATTGTCTGATGTCACCTAACCAGGTTTTGTGGAGCTAAGATTTGACCTGGCTGAATCTGGCTCCAGAACTCCCGACCCCAGGGAAGCAGCCTTAGCGATCCCTCTTGCTTCCACAGAAAGTGGGCTTCTGTCCCTCTTATCTGCAGTCATCGAGGATCACAGGCCACTGGTAGCCAAGTCTGTCCTGCACCCCAGGGCCACACCACTTCAGACCTGAGGAATTCTCAGTCATATCAGGCTGAGTCCCCATAGCACCTCCCAAGGCAAATCCTTCCCTTTACTTTGTGTGCCTCATGTTCCCTGTCTCTGAAGTTGACTCACACTATCTACTCTGCAGCCTGCAACGTGACAGGAAACAGGGAAAGTTAATGAGGCTGACTGCCTAGAGGCTCAGCAGAGAGCAGGCGCGGGAAGACTGGGAAGTAGATACCACCATGGTCTCTGGCTTGGGTAACAGGGCTGCAGTTTTGCAGGAGGACATGCCTACCCATTTGTCTGTCTCTCTGTAGGGGTACACACCTGATGCCTCCCTGCAGCTTAAAGAGCACTTCCATGAGCAGGTCAGCGCAGCTTGCCAGTGCAGGAACACCGGGACTGTTGGGTAAGCCTGTGGACCTGGAACGTGGAGGAGAGATGACCAAAAGGAATAAGCAAATGAGTGTATGAATGAGAAGTGAACAAATGAAACACACAGACTGGGCAGGTGCAACCCAGTACTGGGGTTTTTGTTTGGCTCGACTTGACACACTCTGCCATGTGAACTTTTCGTTTTCTCAGAATACACGGGACTCTTCAGCCTGTGGTCTCAAGATAGGTCTGTTTCCTCTATCTGGAACATCTTTTTTTTAACTTTCCTTCTTCAGGTCCCCGTGTGTCGGGTTCTCTGACAGCCTTGTCTAGCCCATGCTGCCCTTGCCCCTAGTCTGAACTGAGCAAGGTTCCTTCTTGTGTGCTCCTGAGCCCCAAAACTTGTGTCACAGAATAACAGTTTTGCTGTCTAGATTCCCTGTCAGGGCCAAGGCTGTCTCTGCTGTTTGTGCCTCAGCATCACTTGTCACCGCTGGCACAGGGATTTTGCAATAGTCCTTTCTTTTAACAAACAGATACAAGGGTTTGCTTTGTCCTTCATCCTGAGGAGCTCAGTCTGTTTAGGAGCCCAACTTGGAGGTTCCCAAGGCTGCACAAGGGAGGCAGAGCTCCAGCAGAATGCTGGCTGCAGCAGTCTTGCTCATGGGGTGAGAGTAATAGCATCAACTGGAGAGTATGTTCCATGTCAGGGACTTCACATGGATAATCTCCCTCGCCTGTCACAATAGCTCTGGAGGTAGAAAAACTGAGGTGCCAAGGTCCCCCACATAAGACCCTGGCCATACCTTTACTCCTTCACCTGACAAATAGAGTCAAGGCCAAGCTGTTCCAGGAGGTGTGGATAGCCTGGGAGCAGGGTACTCATATCCACTGTCTTCACAGATGTGTCAAGGTAAACTGTCAGCCAGGGCACCAGGTGATACAGAGGGACCCACTTGTAGCTTATGTAGCTTACACACGGAGAAAGTGCCTGTCAGTGTTTGCCCAGGTTTGTTGCTTCAATCACTGAGGTCCTTTGGAATGAGCTGTAGAAAGTGTTTTGGTTTTTTTGTTTGTTTGTTTTGTTTTGTTTTGTTTTTTCTTCCAGTACCGGGAATTGAACTTCAGAGACTACTAAACTACATCTCTAGCCAATTTTGTTTTTTTAATCTGAGACAAGTTCTCACTTAATTACCTGTTGGCCTTGAACTTGCAATCCTCCTGCCTCAGCCATCTGAGTAGTTGGGATTACAGGCACGTGTCACTGTCCTCCAATTTGTCAAAAATTTTAGTGTTGTCAGCAATCCCAGAAATGCTAATCCACAGAGTGTAGGACTCACATCCACAGAGGAAAGGTGGCAGCTTCTTCCAATGAGCAGTGTCCCCCCCAAGCCCAAACACCTCCCAGCTGGTTTGCTGTGTGTGTTTTGAGGAGCCAAGTTCACACAGGTGGACAGCACCAGGGGATCGGGGTGGGGTGCAGAGGCTGCTGCCTGCCTGCCTCCCCCTGTGCCTGTGTCTACTACACATGTTGCTCTTGATTATTGCAGCTCTACCTGTGCTCCTGTCTCTGCCTCTCATGCTGATTTTTGATTCTTAAGACAGTGACTTTGGCCAAGTGAGATCAGATGTATAGCCACAGAGAAAGAAAGTCCTCAGGAAAAAGACATAGGTTTTCCCTTCTCCTAGCTGAAGGGTCTTTTGTGTTCATACATGTCTGTAGTACATAATGTTTACATTCCTTGTGGGGATGTATGTAATATACCTTAGTGCCTTTTCTTAACTCCTTTCCCTTCTCTCCTTCCCCCCTCCACTATCTTTTGATTCCCTCATCTTTATTTTTGTTACATTTTTGCAATACATAATCGTTACATTCCTTGTGGGCAGTGGGCACATGTACATAACACATCTGACTTCCTTTATGCATTCCTTATTCCTCTCCTCCTCACCTCCGTCTCTTGGTCCCCTTCCCCTATGAAGAAGATCTCACCCCCCATTTCCTGCTATCTATCTTTTATTTTTACTTTGGGTTTCTCATGTAAGAGAAACCGTGTGCTATTTACGCTTGTGTGTCTGACTTATTTCACTGAACATTATAGACTCAAGGTACATCCATTTTCCTACAGATAACTCAAGTTTATCTTCCTTTATGACAGAATTAATACTCCACTGTGTGTAAATACCATGATTTCTTTATCCCTTCATGTGTTGACAGCCATGTAGACCACTTCTAAGATTGAGCTATTATGAATTGTGCTGCTAGAGTAGGTTCTGTCTCATATCTAGAATTGAAGGGTGGGTCACCACAGAGTTCAGAGAAGGAAAGGTCTGCATGTGCTAAAAAAATGCTCTTGAAACCATGCTCGAGGGTGACATGGCCATACTTCTTCCAGGCTCAAACTCTCCAAGGTGGTGGTTGTTGGCGATCTCTACGTGGGGAAGACCAGCCTCATCCACAGGTATGCTCTGCTGGCCGCCTTCCCCCAGTCAGGTCAGCCACACCTCACAGCACCAGCACCAGCACCAGGTTGTCACGCCTTCCTGGGAGGCCCAAATAATATTATCACAAGGGGGACCAGGCAGATGCTAGGAAGTAGGCCACTGCCTCAGCCTGGTGGGTGCCAGAGAAGGGGCAAGAAATCAGAGAGATGATGGGTTGACAGACAGGAGAGCATCCTAAGAGACTGGCACTGATCACACAACCCCCCTGGGACCATGGCTGGCCCCTCTACCGGGCTCCTTGGGAACAGACTCAGATATTGTTACAGTGAAGAGGGATCTTAGGGAGGCAAACTCACAGTGTTTGCCTTCCAGACTGCCACAGCCCATCTTCCTCATTACCTTGTTGTCTGCCCTGTTGTTATGGGTTAGATAGAAATCCCCCAAGGTTCATGTGTTAAAGGTTTGGTCCTCAGTGATGGCAGTATTGGGAAGTTATAGAATCTTTAAGTGGTAGAACCTAGTAAGAAGTCTTTAGGTCACTGAGAGCATGCACTCGAAGGGGACACTGGCACTCTGGCCCCTTCCTCTTCCTCCTTTTGCTTCATGGTCATGAGGTGAATGGTTTTATCCTGCTCTATGCCACCACTGTGCTGGACTGCCTTACCACATGCCTGAAGCAGTGGGGCTAATCAGTCACAGACTGAAATATCTGAAACTTAGAGCCCTAAAACCCTTTTCTCTTTATAAGTTGATTGTCTCAGGTGTTTGTTACAGTGACAGAATGCTAAGTAACACACCTGGCTATCCATGGCCTCTGTGAGCCATCCTTCCTTAATTCTCTTATCAGTGGATTTTATTTGCCTCTACACTTTCACTGGGGAGCAAACCTTCCAAGGCAGTTTTTGTGAGGACACCTCTCTGATGACACCCTCACATCCCACAGGTTTTGCAAGAATGTTTTTGATCGGGACTACAAGGCCACTATTGGAGTAGACTTTGAAATTGAACGCTTTGAGATTGCTGGGATTCCATACAGCCTCCAGATGTAAGTTCCCACTGTATAGTGTCATTTCCAATGTGGCTCAAGGGTGGGCTTCCTGGAGTCCCTGGGGAAAGGTCTTGGACAGCTCCTTCTCCACTGTCAGCAAGGACCTTTCTAGACAAGCAGGACCTAGGCTGGTTGTGAGAAACCAGGCTTCGTGGCTCCCAAGTTTCCTGGTTGCTCTTTGATCTTGACACATCAGGAGAAGGTCTTCACACCCTAACCTGTCCACCCATCCATGATGGCCTGCTCCCCACCTGGACCTCCTGTGATCCTTCAGGAGGCAGGTGGACTTCAGCAAGTTGTTAGCTCTGAGCAGCTGTCCCCAGCTGTGAAGTGGGACTGGATTAGTCCTGGTGTGCTAGGCTTGGGTGAGGAGGGTTTTGGTAGAGGCCTTGCCATCCACCCCCTCCTCATGCTTGATGTGTTCATCTTCCCCTTCACACCTTTTCCCTCAGCAGGGAGGTAACTCCCACTCCCCCCGCTGTTCTTTCCTTCCACCCCTGCCTTTTGGTTCTCTTTCCTTTCCTCCTCACTGGGTTCATTCTTCAATAGTTCCTGCTCCGCTGAGTCTGCAGTGCAGTTCTGGAGCCAGATGCCACCACATCTTTTCCAAGGGTGAGGATAAGGTCAGCCCAGAGCAAAAATGGCTGTGAAAATGCCAGGCTGTGGGACTAAGGGATCTGGACTACTGAGAAAGGCAAAAAGTCAGGGAGAACCATCCAGGTGGACAGCCAGGTGGACAGTGCCTGGGCTGTCCCTGTGGCTGAAGGCTGTATTCAATTATAGAGAGACCAGGAGAAAACAGAATCACTGTTCTGCCTCAGTCTCTCAGTGTCTTAGATTGAGGTTATTGCTGTCCACTCAGCTGGCCTCATCTCCAGGCCTACCCCCACCTCTCCACCCAGAGTATTCCTTTGAGATCAAAGGAAATATGAGTGCATTAGTGAAGGGACATAACCAAAAAGTCTGGATCATACCAGATCACTTGAAAAAAATCTCAGACCATTGATGTCATATTCACAGTTTGTCTCCTGTTCAGTTTACTGTGAAAAGTTAAATTTTGACCTGGCAACTTTAAGAAAAGATTAAGGATTGGATTTCAGACTCATCCCTACATACTGACCACCCACCTTGTTATAAACCAGAGCAAATAAATCTCAGCATGTGTGCCATCCCATTTTCTCTACTGTGGCTGTGGCAAACAGCATAAATCTAATGTTGCATTTTTTTCTGTGAAGCCAGGGCTCATCTTCTAAGTCCTTCTTGATATGTTACTCCAGAGAGCCAGGGCCAACTAAAGAAAGTCACCCAGGGGATATAAACCATGTCCTTGTGAGGCATCCCCACCCTTCACCCAGGAAGTGACAGTGCAGAAGAGGAAACAGCAATATGAGCAAGTGGTAGAGCCACAGCCCAGAGCGCTAGTACCATTCAAAGGGAGCGAGTCACACCGTAGAGCATTTGTTCCTTTTTAATGTCCCAATTAGAAGAGACTGAGCTGCAGCTCCATTCATCTGGCAACGGAACTGCTAATGCTATGCCCTCTAATCTATAATCACGGTGAATCCAACAAGAGAATTCCTCCTGGGGCACTCCAGAGGGATCACCAGGAGGAGCTGGAGACGGGTATAGTTGGCTCACACAAGCACTTCCTGGAGCCCACACAGCTGGCACAGCTGGTGCTTGTGTTCGAATCTCCCTCCCGTGGTCTCACTAACCTATTGACTCAGAATACTGTGATTGCTTAACCTGCCACCACTGTTTTCCTTTCTCCTGCTTCACGGCTCAGCTGGGACACAGCCGGTCAGGAGAAGTTCAAGTGCATCGCATCTGCCTATTACCGGGGTGCCCAGGGTAAGCAGCTGTGTGATGGTGGGATGTGCAGCAGGGGCCTCCCCACTGGACACAACAGCAGGAAGCCTAGGTCCTCTACACAGGCAACAGGTTCTGTCCTCCAAGAACCACCCTAGCCTGTACTTGGGAACAGAGAAGCTGCCTCCAAGCTGGGGGCCTTGGCTAGCTTTGACAGTCACACCCTTTGGAGTCTGTCGTGGTGGGTTCTGGCTGTACCTCTCAACCCCAGATTTCATATCAGGAAGATTCTGAGAGAAGGATGTGTTTATCCTGGGATTCTGGAAAAGAATGACAGTATAGCATTCCAAGAGGAGATGGGCAGAGGTTTGTCCTATCTTAGAAGGAGGAAGCTAAGCCAGACAGGAGGAATGAAAGGTGGACCCTTGCAGGACTGGCAAGTCCCAGGTGGGAGCCAACAGAGTTCATTGCCTACCACCAACATAGCCGAGTGCAGTCTTGGTACTGGGCAGGTCTCACAGTAGAGATGGCAATATAAGCTCACCACTCTGACGCCAGCCTCCCAGAAGCAGACAGAAATGGATTTCAGTGGGATGTGGGAGAACTGTCAAAAGGATTTCAAACCAGACTCAAGGAACAATTACATCTACTCACTAGTAGTATAAGAATTACAGTGATTTCATTCAGATTTGAAAGGAATAAAAACAGGTACTAAACCCTGAGTACCTCAGCTGAGGATTGGAACCTCAGCTGAGCCGCATCCACTGTGACCTCCTTCAGCTTGTGCTCTCCAGGCAACCTTGTCTTAAAATACAAAATAATAGGGCCAAGAATGTAACTCATTGTGAAGGCCCTGCAAGCCTGCAAGTTAATTAATTAATTATTTAATCCATCCTAGGTCAGGCCTTGGACTACAAGCTTTTCAAAATAGCTGCCTTTAAAAAAAAAAACAAACAGAAAACTTTGTTTATCCTGGCTGCAACCCTGAGAGCTAGGCATGTCATTATCATCATTTTATAGACAGGCAAACTGAAGCTCTCTGCATTTAAAACCCTTTCCCAAGCTCCCTTGACTGTAATGGCAGAGGGTCACTGATGCCAAAGTTCACATGATCCACATTTGCCTCATCTGTCCTCCCTAAAGTCTCTACAGCTGGACTGTAAGGTCCAGAGTTGAGTTCCAGGGACCACCTGAAAGTTCCTCAAGACCTGAACAGGTGCTTGAGGGGGAAGCTCTCCTTTGTCACAGTGTGTTGGCCTCACCTGTCACTGACTGACTATTGGCTTTCCCCCATGTGTCCAGTGATCATCACAACCTTTGACCTCACTGATGTGCAGACTCTAGAGCATACCAGGTAAGTAATCCCAGACTCTGTGACCCCTTTGGGGCACCTGGGTTCAGGAAGCTGCCCTTAAAGGCTCTGTAGATCCATTGAGCTAGTCCCCTTATGGTGGCTTTGGGATCAGTGTGTTAAGATTGATTGCCCATAAGCTGTTTATTGTCCCATTGTCTCCTTATCCCTCAAGGGGACATTTGCACCAGACTAGTGCTCTGAAGGACCTATGCTTGTTTTGTTATCCTGCTGTCACCATCTTGGAAGACCTTATAATTTTTGAATGAAAGATGCCAAATGTTCACTTTTCCCTGGGCTCTGATAATTTTATAGCCAGTTCTGTCTGAAGAGACATGACTTTGGCCCTTGCTGTTTTGTTTCAAGGGTTTTTTTTTTTTGTCATTGTTTTTGTTTTTTGGTACTGGGGATCAAACTCATGACCTTGTGCTTGTCAGTCAGGTTTTTATACCACTGAGCCAAATCCCTGGAAAAATGTGAAGTTTGCTACCAGGGTTCAAACTCATGACCTTACACATGCCATGCCATGATGTTACACATGCTTATGCCACTGACCTAAATCTCCGGCCAACCCTTGCTGTTTTGAACAGTGCAAACAATTCCAAGAGGCCATCTTGCTTCTGTCAGGAATCTAATGGACCAAAGGCTACCTCACCACCTCACCTTAGGTTTGTTTGGGACATTCACATCCAATTTCCTCCATACCCTGAGAGGGATTCTAGGGTGATCATTCCAGGTGATAAAGTCTCAAAGGATGAGGACAGGTCTTCCAATGCTGTTGTATTCCCACACCCCTTAGGTCCCACTAAGGCCATTCTGGCTATAAAACTAGCATCCCACTTAGCCATTGTTAGCCAGGAACCTCCCTCTGCCTCCCAGCTCAGTGCTTCCAGCCCTAGGAAGGACTTGAGTCTCTATGTGTATTAGTTACTTTCCTCTTGTTGCTGAGATAAAATACCCTACACCCAAAATTAAGGAAAGAAAGCTTTATTTAGCTCAGTTTGTGGAGGTTTCAGTCCAAAGTCAGCTGGCTCCAAGGCAGTATGGTGTGGCAGAGGAGCAACAGTTCACGGTGGCGAAGGATAGCAAAAGGAACAAGAACAAAAAGGGAGGATCACATAGAGATTCTTTCTGTCACCTAGGGTGGGTGTAGCACTCACACCCATAATCCCAGCATTGAACCATATCAGTCACAATTCTAGAAGCCTACCCCCATGGCTGCATGAGGATTTGAGGGGACATCCATACACAAACCATAAAATTCTACCTCTGGCCCTCCAAAGACTCATGGACATCCTTTCTGCAAAAGACGTTTAGTCCATCTCCAAGAGTTGCTAAAGTCTTAATAGTTTCAGCACTGCTGAAAAGTCCCAAGTCTCCAAAATGTAAGGCAAACTCTTAGCTATGAGCCCCTGTACAAATGAAAAGAAAGTTAAACATTTCCAACGTTCAATGTCACAAGGTAAATATTACCATTCCAAATGGTGTGAACAGGGGAATACAAAGGAATGGTACCAAAGCAAGTCTGAAATTCATCATGACAAACATTAAGTTCTGTAGTTCCATGTGGAACATCTGAAGCAATCTGTGTTAAGTTGTGAGCTCCAAAAGGCTTGCATGAGTATGCCCCTATGGCATTGCTGGTGGTTGTAGCTCCCAGGGCTTCTCTTTTAGGCCCACTCTGCTCAATCCTTGCAGCTTTCCTTAGATTATCCATGTTCCTGGCTTATCCAAATTTCCAGGTTCTCCGCTACACTTTTGACTTCAGACTCACAGCTTTATGCATTGCCCTCCCAGGGGTACACTACCTGGGCTCTAAGGCCTAAAATCTGGGTAGAAGCCTTTTTAACCTCAGAACTCACATTCTGCATGTGCCTAAAACCAGCAATATGTGGATGATGCCAAGGTCTGTGCCAGCAAAGCTGTGGCCAGGATTTTTTCTCTCTTGGCTGTAGGGATCAAGTGCCTGGATCACTGGGCTCTCTGAAACTGTTTCTGGTGAACAGATTCTCTATGCCACCACCATTCTGGAAACATAATGTGACTACTGCCATTCTGGAACATGGTGCTCTGCAGCTTTCTCCTCAAAGCAAAGTCTTTCACTTTTGTAGTTTTGAGACTGCAAAGGGTGGAGACTTGCTGCTTCTTGTGATGCCCTCAGGCCATCTTTTATATTTTCTGTTCCTTCTCAGCAATTGAGATATCTTCAGCTCTACCTTTGGAGTCCACAGCTTTATTGGAGCTTCTTTTCTAGCCAAACTCACAACATTTTAAATCATTCTTCTGGGCTCTTTGCTCTTGATTCTCAACATAAATGAGGCTAAAAGCCCCCAACAACAGCCATAACACAGCCTCAACATTTGACTGCCTTGAAATTTCTGCCAGATTAATTAGTCAACCACCTTAATCTTAGTCTCAGGCAAAGTCTTTGGATATGAGCAAAATACAGACTTCTTGACAAGCCATAACACACATCATCTGAACTCCAACAACCAATGCAATCCTTCTTCCCAGCAAAAACCTCCTAAACCTGGTTTTTACCAGCACAATTTCTGTCAGCCTTTTGGTCTTCTGAGCTCTGACCAAATCTCCCATACACAACAGCCTAAGGCATTCTAGCACTACTCTTTCAGGTGACATCGTCAAACCTTTCCAAACTCTTCCCACAAGCCATTCCCAAAGGCTCCTGAACCACCTGGTCAGGTATAGTCACAGCAATGACTCCACTTCACTGGTACCAAATTCTGTCTTAGTTACTTTTCTCTCATTGCTGGGACAAAATGCACAACACCCAAAATTAAGGAAGGAAAGATTTATTTAGCTAACAGTTTGTGGAGATTTCAGTCCATAATCAGCTGGCTCCAAGGTAGGATGGTGTGGCAGAGGGGCAGCAGTTCATTGTGGTGGAAGACAGCAAAAGCAGTAAGAGCAAAAAGGTAGGAGCATGAACAAAAGACTCTGTCTCTTGTGTTGTATGTAGGCCACCCACCCTAGGATGGATGTAGCATTCACACCCATAATCCTAGTATTGGACACAAATTCTAGAAGCCTGCCTACATGGCTGATTGAGGCTTTTAGGGGACATCCAAATACAAACCGTAACACTGTCTCATCCTATTGTCCTCATGCCTCTTGGGTGGGTTCAGGTGTCCCTCAGGCTGTCTTTCCTCTGTGCATTACAGGCAGTGGCTGGAGGATGCACTAAGGGAGAATGAGGTGGGATCCTGCTTTGTCTTCCTCGTGGGAACCAAAAAGGACCTTCTGGTGAGCAGGGCAGAGCTGGAAGCCTGGGTGTCTCTTGGAAAATGCCTGTGCTTGCAACCCAAATGCAGAGAACAGCGTGTGACATTGACATGCCTAGTATTAGCATTCAAAGACTCCAGGCCTTGGAGCTGCAAGTCAGGAGAACTCAGGTTCCCTGATCTATCTCCTAAGAATGGGACTGTTAACCCCCAAATTTGCCTGTGGATCACTGAAGTGTCACCTCTAGGCATGCAGCATCACTGCACCAGGACTGCCCTGCCTGCCCCGGGCAGGAAATGGGAGTGAGGGTGGGGAGGGAGATGCCCATGGTGAGAAGAGTGCATCTGAGACCCCAGGGCCACCTGTAGGTCTGGGCACTGGGTCAGCAAGGGCTGCTTCTCCCAGTCAGGGGCAGCATGTGAGCAGGCTGAAGCGGAGGCTGTGCACCTGGCCAATGAGATGCAGGCTGAATACTGGTCAGTGTCGGCCAAGACAGGTGAGTGGGGCAAGGGGCTTAATAAGGTGGGGGGCATAGGCTGTTGTGTGGGGCCCAATGTGCTGTGGAAGTTCTTGCCTTTCCTTCAGTACTGGTTCACAACTTGGCTATGCTGGTGACTGGCAGCACCTTCTGTTGCTTCACAGTGGTCTCCTCTAGGACAATGGGAAGCGTGTCCCATGGATGAGAAGAATAGTGACCACTGGCCCTTACCAGTCCTAGGCTAGATTCCTTATATGGGAAGCAGGATGACAACTCTCTGTTTCTACCTCTACCACTATCCCTATCCCTACCCCTACCTCTACTTCTAACTCTGTCTCTATCTCTCTCCCTCCCAGCCCATTTGATTTTAAACTAGGGTCTTGCTGGGTTGTCTAGACTGATCTTGGACTTGCAATTCTCCTGCATCAGCCTCTCAGATAGCTAGGATTAACAGGCATGCATGTGCCACTGTACCCAGTTTACCTTATGTTTAATGAGAACATATTTTTTATTATAAAGGCTATATGTATTTACTGAAAGGAAAAATTAGTGCAAAAAAGCAAAGAACAGACTTTGAATACACAGGTCACGGGGGAGATTAAATAAAAGAACACTTAAGATGTGTTATGTGCATGTGCCAATACCCCATGATGAATACAATCATTATGTGTTGTAAACATGGACTAATAAAAAAAATAATTAAAATAATGTGCAGTACTTAGCATATGGTATGTCCCAGAGGTTGAGGGGACTCAGGGTTGGGCCCAGTGGCCCTAGCCCCAGGCAAACAGGCACATCAGGCATTTGGCCAGGGACTGAGTGACAACTGAGTGTAGAAGTGCCACCTCCCCCCACCACAAACACCCAGCAGTTTTCATTTCTGGTGCTCTCTGCTGCTTCTTCCCAAAAGCTTCCCTCCTGCTCTGTGAGGACCCATCATCCTCTGATCAGAGTAACAGGGACTCACTGATATCTCAGTATTGGTCAAGTAGGACCACAGTGTAGGCTGTTTGTGCTGGATGCAGGAACCTGGCCTCCTCTCTGATAGCTGGAGGAGGCGGCTCAGACTCCACTTAAGAGCCAACAGTGCATAGAA
This sequence comes from Hydrochoerus hydrochaeris, assembly GCA_004027455.1. Classification (NCBI taxonomy): domain Eukaryota; kingdom Metazoa; phylum Chordata; class Mammalia; order Rodentia; family Hydrochaeridae; genus Hydrochoerus; species Hydrochoerus hydrochaeris. The sequence goes on from PVLA01001871.1 coordinate 166,564, forward strand.
AGTTACAGGAAAGCAGGCACATCCCTGCTCTGCCAAGCCCAGCACTGGCCCATAGTACAGGAGGTGCTCAGGAGCAACTCACTGGAAGAGTATCTTCAAGAAACAAAGGCTTAGAGGTCTGAGGGAGTGGCTAAGGCAGGCAGCAAGAGCGGGCGGGGGGGGGGGTTGAAGCCAGGTTTTGAAAGATCCTACCCCTGTCACTGTACTGCACCTGTGGGTGGGTAAGGCTGTACCCTCACATGTCGCTGTTACTGTCAAGAAAAATCTAGAAGGAACCACACTCCTGCCTGAGGGTAGGCTGCCCTGGCTGTGGCACCCATACATGTCTGGAGGTGCAGCTGGGGTCACAGCTGTCCCATGGGTCCCCAGGAGAGAATGTGAAGGCGTTCTTCAACCGTGTTGCTGCCCTGGCATTTGAACAGTCAGTACTGTCGGAGCTGGAGAAAAGGAACAGCACTTGGCCTCAGGTCGGCGATGGAGACCTCATTCGTGCGTACAGGCATGGCTGCATGGGCTGGGGAAAGACTGGAGATCAGAACCCAGCGTCCCATCCTCCCATCACCCCATACCCTGCCATTTCCTTGTTTCACTCTTTGGACCCTCTTCAGTGGATTCCACAGGCCTATAGCCTCCCTGATTCCACCTGCTAGTTCAGGCACCTTCCCTGGCCCTCCCTGTCCTCCATATAACCTCATGGGCCAGGCTGGGGATCACAGGCTCTGCAGAAAGACCTGGCTCTGGCTCTGCAAGCTTGGGCTTTTGTCTACTGTATTCTACCATACAGAATATCCTCTGGGCCTCTTTTCCTGTGTATGGTTATCCAGGCCTCCTGTCATAGATCTGGGAACTCAAGCTCAGGGCTGTGCCCGTCAGGATAGGGGTGCCCCTGACAGTGTCAGCTGCAGGATTCTTGACTGATGCCAGCTTTTCTTCTCCTTACAGGAATGGAAGGAAGTTCAACCGAAACTCAGGAAAGCAAGAGGCCCTTTAGCCTGGGCTGCTGTTAGCTGGACTGGCACAGAGGCCCCCCATTCCCTGCATACACATGGGTATAGGCTTTTGTGACTATGGAGAAGGACATGAAGCCTATCTCCTTTAAGGTGTGGAGAGCCTGTGTACCCAGGGCTCAGCTGCTTTTCTTTAGCAGGCAGCTAGTGGGTGGTGGTGCACCCTACATTGCCTGCTCGGGCCTGGCTAGTGAGGACACTGTAGTGATGACCCACTTGCAGGGTCATCATTGTAACCCGTGACGTTGAAAGACCTCAGGATACTCCTGCAGTAGCCCACATCCCTCACCATGGCCCTGTTTCCCAGAAATTCTAGATGTGGCTTCAGACTTCTTCTCATCACAGTTGGCCTGTGAGGGAAAGCACATCTGCTGTCTCACCTGGAAATTTTGTTACCAACAGGACATGCAGTTCTAGGCTTTAGAGTTTGAGGCCTCCTGTCCACTGCCCCTCTGTCACAGACTCCCAGGTTCCCTGGGCAGCCCTGCTTCTCTCAAGGGCACTGGACAAGAAAGAAAGTCTGTTGGTCCCCTTCTGATCAGGGGACCCTCCCTGGCATCTCTGAGAGCCCCATGGTCTTGCCCCCCAGGTCAGTGGGCAAGGAAGAGCTGAACAAGTCCCTTGCGCCTCTGATCCATCTGGAGGATACATTTTCCTGGCCGTGAGAGATGAAGATTGCATACCTGCCCCGTGGGTAAATCACTGTACATCTACTTACCTTGGCACTGCCCCATGACTCATACAGTATGTACTGTTGCTTCTCCAACCTTCTCTGCCACTGGCCTGTGTATTTCTCAGGACTTGTATAATGGCATCCACATCTTTAGAGGACTTTGGAGACTGTTCAGTCAAGCATGTTCCTGACCACCATTCCTCCTGCACAACCAGTGCAGACAGGAATATCCTCCTCACCCAGCTCTCTGCCCAGAGAGTCTGCCCTCCTCTCTGTCTCTTGTGTTGCTCCTGCAGGAGGTCTTCCCGGACACCTTGTCACTGATACTCACTTCCCACTGCTGCTGTGGCCATGGGTATCTGCCCACTCATCCCCACCCTCTTGCCATAGGTAGGTGGGTATGTCCAGCATCCCTATCTGCTTCTGGGAGATGGTGAGCATTTTGGGGGCAGCCTATGCCAGTCAGCACCCTTCTGGTCTTTAGCACATTAGTTGTATTCTATGAATGTTCACTGAATCATAGCAATTGCCAAGTATCACACAAGAACAATGGCATGTTTTTCAGTGCATTATTCTTTTGCTTATATATATCATGTCTTTATATAAATTGCTTTTAAAGGAATTGTGTGCTTAGTGTGAAACAAGATAGTTCAAAGCATATAAAATATACATTGGCAGTACTACCTCTGATTGGTCACGTGCTCACATACACTAAAATCTGATTGGTCACATGCCAAACATAAGGATTGTTAATGGTTGGTACATTTCCTTTTGGGCTATGTTGCAAACCACATTTGTTAGCTTATTTCCCCAGAGTGACCTTGTGTTGTACATACTGCCTGACAGGCTACTTTCCCCATGGACTGCCTGGGGGATGCACACAGCCCCCACACTCCTTTAGCATCTATTCTCCTTGATGTAGACAGACTATACTTAGCCTGTCCCATATTCAGGTCATTTAGTTTGTGACCAGCAATTAGCTTTTACTGATGGTGCTGCAATGACCATCCTTGTAATTATAGTGCACACTCAGGATTTCCAAAGGAGGTCCTCCTGGCCTGGTCACTATGGAGAAGGAGACACGCTAGGGGTGCATTAGGGAGAACCAAGTTTGTCAGATGCAAACAGAATGATGGTGACCAATCATGATGGGGTAGGATGGTGGTGGTGAAGGAGAATATGGTGCCTTGCAGTTACCAGCTCCTAAACTGGAAATCCAGTGTCTCATGTACACCCAAACTTCTGTAAATGGTACTTTATTAAACTCTCATGTTACCCACTGTAGTGTGCTAGTTAGTTCCTGAAGGTCCTATCTGAGTCATGATCTCTCCAATTTCAGTGTTTAACCCAGAAGGCTGGGAAACTATGTACACCAGGGGAAAGCAAGGGACTCATTGTTTCCCAGCCAATTAACACGCTGTTATTTTAGTATATTTGTGCAGCTATAACTGAAAACCACAGACCAGCTAAATTATGAACAGAAAAAGTTTATTTAGCTCATGGCGGTGGTTGAGAGGTCCAAGAAGCTGATAATCTGGCAAGGACCTTCATGCCACAGCGTATCATAGTAGACACACCAGAGTGAGGTCAAGAGGAGGCTTGAACGCAACCTTTGTAACAAACCCAGTCTTGTGATAAGTCACATTAATGCATTCATGAGGTCTAAACACCTCTTAGTAAGCTACACCTTCCAATATTTGCATTGGTGATTACGTTTCAACATGTATTTTGGAGGGGGACATTCAAACTACATCAAGTAGGCCAGGGGCATAGTTGAGTGGCAGACTGCCTGACATGTGTAAGCCCTGGGTTTAATCCCCAGCTCTGACAAGGGGAGGGGCAGTAAGCATCACCTGAGAATCACTTCAGTGTAGCTTCTACCCCTTTCCTTTGATACAAAGACATTCTCTTCAACCATCTCGACATTCCACAGCAAACTTCCGGGGCAGAGAATCTGTGGGTCTTGTCTTGCAGGTCCAGGTGAAGCAGCTGCTCGCCTCAAGGTACAGCAAATATCTATAACCAAGTGCTCAGAAGCATCTTTCCCCTCTTCCCTGGTTCCCTTAGCTCTTTCTTTGCTCTTCATTTCTCTATCCGTCCTTCTATCTGTCTATCTCTCCTGCTGGGGACACCTTCCTGTCCCCATCTTACAGAGGAGGAAACCTACAGCTGAAAAGATGAGACATGTCTGACACCTCCACCTCCTCCTCCACACTTGTGGCCCAGCCTCTGCCCCTACCTCAGCTTGGAATCCTACTCTAGGTGGCCTTACCCCTGGGGCTCTGTCTCTTACACCTGTGTGCCCCAGTCAGGTGTTCCCATCCAGAGCCTTCCAGGATTGACACTAAAACAGGGGTTTCTATCCTCAGTACTGCAAAACAAATCAATAAAAATTTAAAAATAAAAATAAAATGGACCAGGATGTATTTGCATTGGCCCAACCACAACTTCAGCATCCACCAGCCTGCCAAGCCTCCCCCCTCACAGACTGCTCCCTGTTGCCCATTCGGTGCCAGGCCGTCTCCTCCAGACGCACAGGCTCTCCAGTGACCAGAACAGGGTCCTCACTCCTTGCCTATTGGAGTCTTGTGTCTGGGGTGAGGGCCTGTTCTGTCCTGCCAGCTCAGCTGTGGGCCTCTGGAGTGGAGGGATCATTCCAACTCACACTTTGGCCTGCAGCATGGGTGAGATCTAATCCCAGATACTCTCCAGGAAGGCCCAGGGTGGCTTTACCAGGAAACCTGAGACCATCTATCACTAGGTAACTGAAAACAGAGGTGGACTGGTTAAATTCACATGATCACCATTCACTCACTAATTTTTCCTCATTCATGAGTTCCTAGAGCCTCTTTTCTAGGCTGGTGTCTGTATGTTGTTGTTGTTATTGTTGTTGTACCAGGGGATCAAACTTATGACCTCATGCTTACCAGGCAAGTGCCTGAGCTGCTGAGCTAAATCCCCGGTCCTGCATTTTTTCATGCATTCCTATCACAGCCTACAAATAAGGTGTTACATTTCACAGGTGAGCTGAGGATCAGGGAAGGAACCTCTGGGGCCACACAGGTGCAAGCTGGGATAAGAGGACAGTTCTGTCCAATACTCATGGTTTTCTCCCCCACCACATACACCTAGCAGATAGACCTGGGGGAGATCATACTGAGACTGGAGAAGGACGTATGGTGCGTGCCTATAATCCCAGCACTGTGTGAGGCAAAAGCAGGAGGATCAAAGTTTGAGTCCAGCCTGGGCACTTCAGTGAGACCCTGTCTCAGACAAATTTTTCTAAAAGTGCTGAGGATATAGTCACTTAGTGTAAAGCCCCTGGATTCAATCTTCAGTATTGCTAAATAAATAAATAAAAATAAAATGAACCAGAATGTAACTCAGTGCAAAGGACTTGCATTCAATCTGTAGTATCACCAGAGAGAGAGAGAGACACACAGAGACAGAGACAAAGAGACAGACAGAGACAGAGAATAGTAACAGAGGTCCAGAGCATGGGAGGGCAGATTTTCAGAAGAAACACATAGTTCTGAGAGGGGTTCCTTCTCTTATGGGCAAGATGTGAGTCTGGGCCCCACCCGAGAAGCCCATGGCTTGAGGCAGTACTCTGCCCCCCCACTTGGCAGCTCCCAGGCTCCTCTGCCATCTGCTGTGGTCTCCCCATATCACCTTCCATATGTCTGGCCTTCCCCTGAGGGAAGTTGGTGGGCAGATGGGAAGTGTGGCTGTCACACTGCCTCCTTCCAGGCAATACAGATCCTTCCCAGCCTCCACCCCCCTCATCCAGATGCCTCCCCAGCATTCAGGGCCACCAGCCACCTGTCTGAGCCTGTGTCCCAGGTGGGTGCAGAGCCTCTGCCCCCGGCCTGCTGTGGGCAAGCCTTTCATTCAGCTTGCTCAACCCTAGTCTTCTGGAACACAAGGTGGGTAAGGCTGGGAGGCAAAACAGGCCTGAGGCTCCCTCCCCCACAGGTGGAGGCAGCTCTTGCTGAGGGCGCTCTGCTCCTCTCACCACTGGAAGACAGAGTCTGGACAATCTCACTGGCTATATCTTTAGAAACAAGCTCATCTCACCTCATCTAAGCTGCTCCTCTCCCTGCAAAGGCTGGAAACAGCACTTAGGAGACTCCACTGGGATCATATTGGCTGTAGGGGCTTCATCAATAAAAGATTCTGCAGCAGGCAAGATGAGTCACAGGAAGTAGGAGCCTATAAGCCCCAGGCCCCAGGCTTGGGAGCGCGGATCCGTGCCCTTGGTCACTGAGAATTGCTGCAGCTCCACTGCAGGCTCATTTCTCACTGGCAAGGATGTCTTGCAGATGGGCCAGGGTCAACGAGCCTGGAGGAGTTGCCCAGTCAGGCATTATCCAGCACAGTGCAAGCAGGCAGGGCTGGAGAACAGCTGTATGGATGACCTGTTTTCTAATCTTGCCCCTGGCTCCCTGGACTGATAGATGACAGATGATGAATGACAGATGATGGATTGGGGGTGGGGTTCATGTTTCCTCCAGCCTCCAGCTTGGATAGAGATGAGGGTATAGACAGAAAAAGCGAAGGAGCAAGAAAAGGCCTTTCCCAGTCAGCCTTAAATAGCTCTTAGGGCAGAAAGCCTGCCCACTTTATAATGCTCCATCTGATCATCTGCCTGGTGGCACGCTGGTCGAGAACACTGATCAGGGACACAGGCAGACTAGCTCTCCCATTTATGGTTGTGATGAGGGATCACCCCTTTCTGAGCCCCCTTCCCTGTCACTGAAATAATGGATATGAGGCTGTAAAGAAGCCCCAGCTGAGCACCTGTCAAAGGCTGGGTGCATAAAAGCCCTGAAGACTGATACTCTCACAGGCAGGCCACTGTGCTCACCCACATGGTATCTTTGGGTGAATTAGGAAAAAAAATAAAATAAAACACTTGTGCAGTTCTTTAAACAGTGAGACATGGAATTGCCATATGGACCCAGAAATTTCATTCCTAGATATGTTTCTCCAAAGAACTGCAGACAAGTATTTTGTCTTAGTCTAGTCCATTTGGGCTGCTATAACAAAATATTTTAGTCTGCCTTGCTTATAAACAGCAAAAGTGTATTTCTTTTATTTTCCTCTGCATCCCTCCTCCCCCGACCCAGTGCTACAGAATTAAATCCAGGGCCTCATTCAATCAGGAAAATGCTCCACCAATGAATCACATCCCCTAGCCTAGAGGTTCCTCATAGTTAAGCTAGAAATCTAACAACAGGGTCCCAGCATCAGCAGGCTCTGGTAAGGCTGTGTATTTCTGACTTCTCATTTGATCCTCCCGTGACAGAAAGGAAGCAAAAGAGCTCTATGGAGTTCCTTTTAGCAGGACACTAACCTCATCCCACAGGGCATCCACCCTCACAACCTAATCACCCTCTAGGCCTTACCCCAATACCATTACACTGGGGAACAGCATTTCAATATGTGGATTTTAAGGGGAGCCTGGTAGTGTAGCTCAGTGATAGAGCACTTGCCTAACCATTGACTACTTAGAAACCCCTATAGATCTCCTGCTGAAGCTCCTCTGCTTGCTGAACACCCCACAAATGCTCAGTCTCATCTCTTCTATGCTGGCTTCAACACAGTGACAGATTGAGCCAGAGAGCACAGCAGCTATCGGCAGAGGAGCTCTGCCCTCCTTACCAAGTCTACCCTACCAGATTCTTAAGTCCCTGTCCCCTGGGCAGTTCCTTTTCAGGCTCTTTTTCTCTATTTTCCTAGTGCAGCCCCTGCCCCTTTCCCATACACTGCCCGGCGGACAGAAGAGTCTTCAGTCCTGTGGCTATAAACACCAACTGTTCGCTGACAACCTCCAATTTCTGCCTGTGGTCTTGAATGTCCCTTGGTGCTGCAGACTCACCTTCTGTCTATCAGATTCCTCCCTGTGGGTGGCCCATGGGCTCCTGAAGCCTCACAGGGCAGCTCTGCTTACCTGTTACAGACTGCATCCCACTGTTACCCCATGGCTGGTCTTCCTTCATTACCCACACTAAACCTGTCTGCAAGTTCTGTGAGCTCCACTGGCCACACACATATGCTGAGCATTTAGGAACATGGGAAAATAATGGACTGTGTCTTTGCAGAGTTTAGATCTAGCTAACATCCCCACAGGCCATTGGGGGACACAGACACATAAAAAGTAACAGATAGTGTATCTTCTCACTCCTTCCCCCTTGGGAGGGATGGATGGTAAGAAAGTTCTGCAAGGAAGGAAAGAGAGCAGCAAGGTAGGACTGAAGAAGAAGACTATAGAGGACCAGGGTGGGAGCACTTTCAGGGAAGCCTCAAGGATAGAAAGTCCTGGGGGCCAGAAGAGGACCAGTAAGCCACCATTTGGATGTGTAGCTTGTACCCAGTAAGCCATTCACTATGCATAGAGAATGGAGCCTGCAAATCCAAACTACACAGGTCAGAGTTTATGAAGTGAATTTGCTCGTGTATAAAATATTAAAAGCCAGACACTGGCTAAAGCCCTTGCTATTCAGGAGGCTGAGGCAGGAAGATCCCTGAAGCCCAGGCAGGCATTCAAAGGTAGCCTGGGCAACATAAGAAGATCCTGTCTCAAACTAAATAAATGAATAAATAAGATGGAGCTGAGCAAGGGAGCATGAACCAGAGAAAGGGACATCTTATTGATAAATGAAACCTATCTTCCATAAAAGTACCCCTTTCTTTTCCAGGCATCTAATGGTCATATGGGTCCTGATGAGCTCTTAGAAACTGAGGGGCCCAGTTGGCAAAGGAACAAAAGCATTTTGTCCTTGGGGGTATCCTTTTGCTGACAGCAAGGGAAGGAGGCCTGGGTTGTCATCTTGCCTGGTCCACTCACTAGATGACTTGATCAGCTCATTTAGAAAGGGAAGGTAAATTAATCCTGTTAATAGACCAGGATTAATTTCTTTTATGTTTGTGGTGGTGAAGCTCTAACCAAAGGCTTTACACATGTAGGCAAGTGCTCTACCACTGAGTTACATCCCCAGCCCTAGTCAGGCTTTATAATACCGACTTTAAAGGACTGGCTACATAAGATGAGAACACTGTTCATTATTGCACTGCTGGGATCCCTGGCCTTTTCTGTGCCACAAGCCCCAAAGTCAGGTTACCTCATCGCGGTTTCCTCCTTTGCAAATAGGACTGTTTATGAGATGAGATCGGTTGGGGGAGAGCGAACACGTAGCGCAGGAGATGGGAGAGTCCTGCAGAGGGCAACAGTGAGCTGCGCGAAGGCCACAGAGCTGCAACAGCAATAACGTTAACAGGCAATGACGGATGGAAACCCAGAGGCCAAACATTCAGATGTGTTTTGTTTAGTTCATCCACGCACTTCACACGTGCGGCTCACGTTTTACAAATGAGGACAAAAGTGAGGGCCAGAGAGGGAAAAGGTATTTCCAGTGTCATACAGCCCAGGTGTACATAAGGAAGACCTAAATTGGAGTCAGGCCAGCCAAGCTGCTAGCCCTGACTGAGATCAGTTGCTCCAGACTGAATGCCAGGGTATCCACTTTCAGTGGTATTGGAACTTGGGGCAAGGCATGGTGACCCTTGATATCCACATAGGTACAACAGCTTTTGGAAGCAATATTCTTGTTCTTATTTAAACGTTCAGGAAATTGAGGCATGAGAGAGAGAGAGAGAGAGAGAGAGAGAGAGAGAGAGAGAGAGAGAGATCCATTTCTTTGGTTGCCACATCCTGTTTCCTTATCCCTTCACTCAGCAGGCTGGTTTAGGTGTTTGCATTTTGTATTCCTCAGACTTCCTACAGAGAGTAGCTCTGCTGTGTGTCACAGCTCTCCCGGTTTCCCTAGGGAACCATCAAAGACTGTGTTGCACTACTTGCTCTAGGCTGTCCTATCTTCCACTCAGCCCTGCTGTCCAAGGTTGCGACTGATCATCCTTTTAGAGAGATTAATCAGGTAATTTCTGAGTCAGGCAGGGAAAAATGACACAGGTTTCTTCAACTCAAGGGAAGCAAGGGAGCTAAACAATACAGCCCAGGACATGGGAAAGATGTGGTGCTGAGTGACCTGGGGGACCAAGTCCTATTTATTATGCAGTGGAAGGTGTCTCCATGACAGCCCTGTGTGGGAAGTGTTGCTTTATCACCCACCCCGGGCCCATAGCACTGGAGGCTTATCGGCAGCTGTGCTCTGGCATTAGAGACCCAGCCTGGCCTTTGCTGTCCCTTGGAGGGACCAGTTCTGTCCAGCACCTCTCTGGATTGGGTCATTAGGCACTCCCTAGTGCGATCAGCCCTGACACAGGTGAGTGGCAGGGCTGTGGGGGAAATAAACCCAGTATTCCTGTTCCAGATGGGCACACCTGGACAGGAACTCCCCTTGGCTGGGTATCTCTGGAGCAGTAAGCCAGCTGTCGTTTTTTACTAAGAGTAGAACAGCCAGGGTGGCCGCAATCGGGGTGTGGATTTCCCCTGGCGTACACAGGAGAGAGGAGAGTGGTTTGGTGGTGGCGGCGGGGAGTCCGGCCCAGGGCCCCCGCTTTCCCACGGTGCCCCCAGCCCGTCTCCCGCGGAGCGGTCCCTTTAAGAGGCGCGCCCGGCTCCGTCAGCCGCGCCGCGGCCACCGCCCCCGGACCTCCCCTTCCTGCGGCGCCGAGTGCGGGCCGGGCGGGAGTGCGGCTAGAGCGGGCCGGGTCTGGCGGGGCGCCCGCGGAGGAGGCGACGACCGGGCTGCGGGGCAGCGCAGGAGGAGAGAGCAGCGCGCGGTCCGCGGCCACGAGCCAGTGGCTGCCCCAGACTGGAAGGCAGCGCCCGTCCCGCACCGCCCCGCGCCGAGAAGCCCCGCACACAATAGCGGCGCGCGCAGCCCCGCGCCCTGCCCCCCGCACGCGCCCCGCCCCCACGCACGCGTCCCGCCCAGCGCCCCTGGCCGCCGGGGTAGCTGAGCAGTCAGCCTCACCTGCCGCCCGGGAGGGGGCGGGCATTGTTCCCCGCCACTGCCGCGCGGGGCTATGGGGGCCGCCCTGCGTCCTGGGCCGGGCCTGGCGGGGTCGCCGCGCCGCCGCTGACGCGGGCACCGCGTGCAGCCGGGCGGCGCAGGTGAGATCGGCCGCGCCATGGTGGACCCGGTGGGCTTCGCGGAGGCGTGGAAGGCGCAGTTCCCGGACTCGGAGCCACCGCGCATGGAGCTGCGCTCGGTGGGTGACATCGAGCAGGAGCTGGAGCGTTGCAAGGCCTCCATCCGGCGCCTGGAACAGGAGGTGAACCAGGAACGCTTCCGCATGATCTACCTGCAGACGCTGCTGGCCAAGGAGAAGAAGAGCTACGACCGGCAGCGTTGGGGCTTCCGGCGCGCAGCGCAGCCCCCCGACGACGACGCCGAGCCTCGTTCGCCAGCGCCGCGCCCGCCGCCCCCGCCCGCCGATGGCACTGATCCGCCGCCAGTTGAGGAGCCCGAGGCCCGTCAGGAAGGAGAAAGGTCCCCAGGTAAAGCCAAGCCGGCGACTGCCCGCAAGCCCGGGGCCGCCGCACTCGCGGACCGAGACGACCGAGGCCCCCCCACCAGCGTGGCGGCGCTCAGGTCCAACTTCGAGAGGATCCGCAAGGGCCATGGCCAGCCTGGGGCCACGGACCCTGAGAAGCCGTTCTACGTGAACGTCGAGTTTCACCACGAGCGGGGCCTGGTGAAGGTCAACGACAAAGAGGTGTCTGACAGGATCAGTTCCCTGGGCAGCCAGGCCATGCAAATGGAGCGCAAGAAATCCCAGCAGAGCACCGGAGCTGCGCTGGGGGATGTGTCCAGGCCCCATTACCGTGGGCGCGCCACGGAGGGTACCTGTGGCCTCGACGGTGACTATGAGGATGTAGAGTTGAACCCCCGCTTCCTGAAGGACAACCTGATCAGTGCCAATGGCGGCGGCAGGCCCCCTTGGCCGTCTCTGGAGTACCAGCCCTACCAGAGTATCTATGTTGGGGGTATGATGGTGGAAGGGGAGGGCAAGGGTCCACTCCTCCGCAGCCAGAGCACCTCAGAGCAGGAAAAGCGTCTTACCTGGCCCCGAAGGTCCTACTCCCCCCGAAGCTTTGAGGACAGTGGAGGCGGCTACACCCCAGACTGCAGCTCCAATGAGAACCTCACTTCCAGCGAAGAGGACTTCTCTTCTGGACAGTCCAGCCGAGTATCCCCGAGCCCCACCACCTACCGTATGTTCCGGGACAAGAGCCGCTCACCCTCACAGAATTCCCAGCAGTCTTTTGACAGCAGTAGTCCCCCAACACCTCAGTGCCAGAAGCGGCAGCGGCAGTGCCAGGTCGTGGTGTCCGAGGCTACTATTGTAGGTGTCCGAAAGACTGGGCAGATCTGGCCCAGTGATGGGGACAGCACCTTCCATGGAGACACAGGTGGGTACCTGGAGCCAGGTTGGGTGAACACCTGTGCATTTAAGCAGGAAACTCTTAATGGGTAGAGAATACCAAAGGAAGTTTCTGAGGAAGAAATGGTTAGGTACTTTGTTGAAAGATTTGCAAGTGCCTTTGTGGCTTGTGGTTGATCTTGCTCCAGAGCTAGAACCTCTTCGTCCTGAATGCAAATTCTCAGTGTTTGGAATGGGATTTTCTTGGGAGAGCTGGTACGATGGATGGCAAGTGGCATGTTCCTTTGGTTATATAGATAGCACTGTACTGCTAGCGAGAGTATGTGTATCAAGAGGGAGATGCTCTGTCATGTGCAGTGCTCTATGATCTGTCTGCAATGGTAGGTAAAGACGATAGAAAGCCAGAATCATGTCAACCACCTAGATCAGATCCTTTCAGTGGAGACTGATCTGGGTTTTGGACACTGCATCATTTCTTCCTGGAAGGTTACATGACACATTTGGGAACCCATGATGTGTTTTTCCAGGCCATAGAGGTCTCAGGTTCACTTGTTAGCAAGTCAGAGAAGGTGAAGGTTGGAATTGGAAGGAAGTGATGCGATAGCTAGTTTTGACTCGGGACCCTGAAAATCAATCAGGTGAGGATTTTATCTGGGATTGGAGCAGATCCATACCTGTTTTGATCTGTCTAGCTTTGATAGGAGGTGTCACCCGATCTCACCTACAGAATCCTCTGTGCATGTTAACCCACTCTACTTTCTGATCTTTCACTGTTCTTCTGCCTCTCAATCTACCAAGGATGATCACCCACAGGTGCTTATTTTGACCTCCCAATCTGTCTGTGGTCTGACCCCAACCCTGAAGTGAAACCTATTGTACAATAACTTCTGTGTTGTGTAGAGAGGTCATGAAGTGTTTGGGATTAGGTTTTACAATCCAGGCACAGTTTGCAGCTGGGAAAGAGGAGCACTGTAAGCTGGTGGATTTGGGTAGTGTAGGAGTCTGTGAGCCTCTTGGGACTCTCTTGGAGTCCTCCTGTTCCCTGTTGGTCTGATCCAGTTTTCTGCTTCATTGATTTTTTTTCTTTTTCTGCTGATGGAGTTGCTTGTGCTTGATTTGTTAGAATCCTCTTGAAACAAGTGAGGCTATTTTTGGCTCTGTGGAGCTGCTTTTTTATGCTTAGCACTCTGTCCTGTTTGTTTTAGGTACTTGCAGTTGCTGATTTGCCATTTGCAGCTGGAGTTGGCTGTGGTGTGTGGCTGGGACCTGCCCAGGGCCTGGCCCAGCTGGATTCTCTAAGTCCTCAGTGGGGGGATGAGAAGCCATAGTATTGAGAGGCTTGCTTTGCAGGCACATTAGTGCCTTCAGGGTTTGGAGCATTGCCCTGTGGTTACTGGGCACCGGCTGTGTCCTGCCAGCTGTAGGCTGGGTGAACCAGCTTGAACTGGTCCTCAGCACTTTGGTACAGGAAAACATTATTAAGGGAAGAAAATAAGGTTTTTCCAAAGACCTACAATCTGAAGTGATATTCTCTTACTGGCAGGGAATTCTGAGTTTCCAGAAAGTTGAACCTGGCCTTACCTGCAGTTCTTGTACATATGGCCATGTTGCCCACCGTCATCAGGCTTTAAGGCAGTGAGAATTAGGAGGAAGTGAGGCCCTGCAGGAGAGGCATGCGGTAGGTTTTAAGAAATAGCTGAGGAATTAATTTTACAACTTTTAGAACTTCTTGGCTCCTTCTTTGAATGTCTCCAAGGTCCCATGTAGTCCCTCCTATTAGGTGTTTTTTTTTTCTTTTTTCAGATATTTTTAGTTTAAGAACCACAAGGTTTTAAAACAGCTGGCTGTGATACCGCACACCTGTGATCCCAGCACTCAGGAGGCTGGGGCAGGAGGCTCATCGAGAGTTCAAGGCCAGCCTGAACTGTACAGAGAGACACTGCCTTAAAAAAAAAAAGAAGAATCTTACAACAACATCATTTAAGAGACACTGCAGTATTTTCCAGAATTTCTTTGTATTCATTTGAAGGGGCTAGTACTGAAGATTGAACCCAGGACCTTTGCACTAAGCTGTATCCTTAGCCCTCTTTTCATTTTTTTATTTTGAGACGGTGTCTCACCAGATGCTTTGTTGCCCAGGCTAGGCTTGAACTTGCCATCCTCTTGCCTCAGCCTCCCAGAATATTGGCATTACAGTTGGGTACCACCTTGCCTTTTAAGACTTTTTTTTTTTTTTTTGGTTCTTTTCCTTTTTGTACCAGTAATCAAACTCAAGACCTCGCACTTGCCAGGCAGGCACTATGCTGTTGAGCTATATCCCTGGCCCTAAGTTTTTTTTAAAGAGTATTTTTAGGTTCACAGCAAATGTTTGTACACAGTTACTCTCTGCCCCACCTCATCCCTTGTAAATATCCACCACAATCTGAGCACACTTGTGACAGCATTATCATCCCCAGTCTGTAGTTTGAGTTAGGGTATGTCCTATGGGTTTGGGTTCTCCTAGGTTTTAAAACTCATATTCTTTTAGCCCCAAAAACCTTTATACTGTTCCCAACAGTCTCTTCTGACATGTGGCCATGTGTGGCCGGTAGGGAAAGGGATTCTGCGCCGGCTTGGCCATCTGTCTCTGGACTGTTTACTGATGTTCTTTAGACAGCTGTGGGGCTTCCTGGCTTTGAAACAAATAATGAGGAAAATTACAGTGCGAGAGAAGGTGGAAGTTACCCTGATGTTCTACAGTGGCAAACACGGTAGCTTTTAGTGGCTGAATCCCTTTGGATGAATGTGCACTCATTTCTGAGTTGAGGGCTGCTACTGATCAAGAGAAGGAGCTGAAACCACCATACTTTGCTTTATGTTAGCCATGATGCCAGCATGCTTCATGAGTTCATCACCTGGAAGTGGGCTGCCCATTTACAAGTAAGGATGCCAACATTAAGTGGCAAAGATACGGCTTTTTTTATTTTTGAGTCAGAGTCTCATCACGCAGTTTAGGCTGGCCTTGAGCTCACTATGTAGGCTAGGCTGACCTTGAACTCACAGTAGTTCTCCTACCTCAGCCTCCCAAGTGCTGAGATTATAGCTAAGTGGCGCCATGCTTAGGAAGCCCCATTTCTTCTGGCACATAGTGACCCTGCAGTCTTCCTGCTGCCCCATACTTCCACCTGAAAAGCACAACTGGGTTGGTGCAAGTATCCTTCCAAGTCTGCACCCAGTGCCTACCTTTTAGGTGACAGACAACAGATAGCCATGAGTCTTGCCCTTCCTTTGGTATGGGGTGGGCTATAGAGGAGAGAATACAGTCCTTAGAAGCTTAGAAATTAAAGAGAGAAGTATATTTACACACATGTTCAGAGGGCAGTGGGATTGGGGAAGCTTTTGGCTTCCTTAGCCCATTAGCAAAATTTCAGTAGTTGAGGGTTGGAGTAGTAGCTGTCTGAGAACTATCTCAAGGCCACCCATGCCCACCTGCTGTGACTCCATACTGTGTATGGTTTTTAATGATAGAACACATATAAAATCTACATTTTAAGTAAAATTTTTTTGATCAATTACACAAAAGACTTCTTAACCCATTGAAACCATTTTTAAGCCCTCAATTCTGTTGGTATTGACCACATTTACATTGTCTTGTGACTGTCTCCTCCATCTATGCAGAAGAGCTTCATCCTCCCCAACTTGAAACTCTGTCCTCATTAAGTTTCCCATTCCTTGACCCTCTGCCTAGAAACCACTATTTTCTGTCTCTGAATTTGATGACTCTGAATACCTCATGGCAGTAGAATTATACATTTCTCTTTTTGTAACTGGCTAATTTCATTGAATATAATATTCTCAGGTTTCATCCATGTCCTGTCACACATGGAGGGCTTTTCAAGGATGGGAGCCAGTGGTGCTTGTCCAGGTCTTCTGTGTCAGAGCCTCCCACGTGGCTTTATGTAGGAAGGTCCTTTCTTTTCACAGCTCCCTTGGAAGTAAGCATCCTATTGCTCATATTTGTCCCTTCCTCTTTTATCAGTGTACTTTCTCAGTTTTCGGAGCATTCAGGAGGCAGAAGGGCCTTCTGTCTTTTGGGTATGAGGAATTTGTAATTCATACTTCTAGCCCTGTGTCCTGCTCAGCCCTTTTCCATATATGACATGTGTGTGTACGCATGCATGCATATGCATTTACCTTAGGATTTAGCCCATGCTAAACATGTACTCTTTCACTGAGCTCCAATCACAGCTTGATTCTTAGATCTTGTTCCCTAAGTAGCCTCTTATGTGAGCCGCTGTCTGTCCTGTGTTTTTATCTTTTATTGAACAGATCATTTGCCTTCTGTGGTGACAACAGAATGGTTACTACTTTGTTTTTCCCTTGGGTGGTTGACTGGATAGCTAGTCAGTTTGAGTAAGTAATTGTCAGGTTCTCAAAATGCATCCAGACCTCACATTGGCTCCATCGTCACCCGCTTGGAGTTTTGTGGCCCCCTCTAGATTGACTGATAAGCAGGATGAAAACAGTCTAGATCAAATTTTTATAAGGGTTTTCTGGCACAGGAAAACTGATGTGTTTTGGGAAGCATTCTGGAACATTTCACTAAAGAAGCTAGGAATGTAGTTAATTTGTCTAGGGAATGTGCCTGCTCCTTGACTCCCTCTTGCCTAATTTGCTTCTGGCTTGAGAATCCAGGTCCCTTCCTTCCTGGAGTTCTGTGAGTGGGAGGTCCTGTATATGTGACTGCTGCCCCTACCAGGACAAAGAGTCCAGGCCAGCAATATGCTCCGGACCCAGAAGCACAGGGTCTCTGCTGCAGCTCGTCCATGTGGTTTGAAAGGGATCTACTTTCAGAGTAAGTGAATGGGCCTCTTGGAGACACTGTCAGGTTATCAAACAGTATATCTGAGTTTTGACTGAAATTGCTTTTTGGATTAAGGCTCAGGAGGTGGGTGGTACAGTCACGTAGCCTAACAGAGAGGGAAAGGGTAAAAGGTAGAGGGAGGGAGAGAGAAAGGGATTTTTGTTTCTGAGGCAGATTTACACGTATATTGCCCAAAATGACCTTGAACTTGTGATCCTCCTGCCTCAGACTCCCTAGTTCTCAGATTATATGCCGAGATTACAGGTGTGCACCACCATACTTGACCATATACTTGAGTTTTCCTTATATATACAGCTGTTTGTCTTCAGGGAGGGTTTTTTTTCCTGTGAAAAATGTAGTTATTTAATCCGGGTATGGTGGTGCACACCTGTAATCCCAGCACTTGGGAGGCTGAGGCAGGAGGATTCTTTCAAATTTGAGATCAGCCTGGGCTACAAAGTGAGCTCAAGGCGAGCCCAAACTGCACAGTGAGACCCTGTCTCAAACACACACGCACACACACAAATTAGTTATTTTAATTGAAATTTTATATATACATATATATATATATATGTATGTATGTTTATGTAAAAGTATACATAATAGAAAATGTACCATTTTAATCTTGTGTGTGTTTATGTGTGTGGTGCTAGGGAACTGAGTCTAGGACTGTGTACATGCCAGGCTAGTATTGTGTTGGGCTACATTTCCAGTCCCCATTTTAATCATTTTTAAGTGTGCAGTTCAGTGGTATTAAGTACATCACATTGTTATAAACTGTCATCACCATCCAGCTCTAGAAATCTTTTATTTTGGTTCTGGAATTGATGTAGGGCCTTGCACATAATGAACACATACTCTGCCACTGAACTACATACCCAGTCCTATCTCCAGAACTTTTTTTTTTTTAAATGTCTCTTTTGAGACAGGGTCTCGCTATGCAGTTCAGACTGGCCTTGGGCTCACTTTGTAGCCCAAGCTAGTTTCGAACTTGCAACAATCCTCCTGCCTTAGCCTCCCGAATGCTAAGATTACAGGAGTACACCACCACACCTGACAGAAGACCTAACTGGATTTTAACTTTTTTTTTCAACTGGGAATCAAACTCAGGACCTTGCACTTGCCAGGTGGGGGCCATGTCACTGAGCTATATCCAGCCTTATCTCTGGATTTTTTTCATCTTCTCATACCAAAACTCTTTATCCATTAAATGGTAACTCCATTCCTTCTACACCCAATTCCTAGAAGTCACCATTCTTTTTGTCTCTATGACTTTGCCTATCCTAGGTATGAATGAAATCCTATAAAATTGTCCTTTGGTGCCTTTCAGTCAGGTATGGTTTTCAAGTTCCCTGGGGCAGCACTCCTACGCTTAACTCATCATTGATCTTAGCTGGTATGTTTTCTTTAGGAAAACATTCATGGGTGATACTGATTGTTTTCTTGGCTTTCTTGCCTGCAGTCTTGAGGTGGCTTAATGTGTTTTCTGCCAGGGCTGCTCCATAACTACCACTGACAGGGTGGACTAAACAGAGGTTTATTTTCTCACACTTTTGGAGACTAAAAGGTCAGTAAAAGATGCTGGCAGGCATAGTTGTGAGGCCTCTCTCCTTGCCTTATGGCTAGCACCTTCTTACTGACTCTTCACGTGGTGTTTCCTTCCTGGTATCTTGTGTGTCCAAATTCTTCTATAGTAAAAGACATCAAGCTGGTGTGATGTGGACTCCTGTAATCCCAGCACTCTGGAAATCAGAGGCAGGAGGATTCATGTCCTGTCTGTGCAGTTCAGTGAGACCCTGTCTCAGGCTGGGGATGAACCCAGTGTAAATGCCCTGGATTCAATTCCCTATACCAGGAAGGGGAAAAAAAGACATCCATTGGATTAGATTAGGCTCTACCCCAATGACCTCAATTTTAACTTAATCACCTCTTAAAAGGCCCTATCTCCAAGGGAGTGGGATTCAGGATTTCAATGTGTGAAATTTGGGAGAATATAGTTAAGTCCATCTACTCAGTGAATCCTGTATTAGGCACCTTAGGAAAAGGCTACCATGGGAAAGGGGAGAGGGAGAGAGCACTAGGGCTGGACTCCTGCAGCCATCTTTTAGGGAAACACTGAGTAAAAGCATTATTTAATCTTAGGCAGTGTGGTAGGGCTGATGTGATACAGGCATCAGGACACCACAAGCTTATGCTTCATGGGGTCCCACATGTTGTCTAAAAAGTTAGGGGTTGGATCACTTTTAAGGTCCTTTCTGTTACCTTTAATTTTTTTTTTAATTTGAAAAATTATTACTGTTTGTAGTGCTGGGTATTGAACCCAGGGCCTTATGCATGCTAAGCAAGTGCTCTACCACTGGGTTACATCCCCATCCCTAACATTACTATTAACACAACTTTATCCGTTATCTTTCCTATTTGTCATGGTTCATACTTTTAATTAAGGCACCCTCTTCTCATTATTCAGTACTCAAAGGTATCTATTGATCATCTACTATGTGTCTAACACTGTCTCTCGATTTCCTTCATGGATTTGGGGAATGGCTCATCATCAAAGTCCTTGTTTTTCATTTTTTGACCAACCAAAGAAAACCCAGAACCTTTCTCATGTCAAAGGATAATCTCCTAACTGTATATCTTTAACTATTGTGTATGCTTACAGTATTTTCTGTTAGTCCTGTGTCTGTCTGTCTTTAGGATGATATCCTTAAGACAAGAGCAAAGCATGTCCTGCCGTACTTTGCCATCAGATGGCCATCCTCTGGGCTCTCTGACTGTGTTTAGTGTTTGACAGTACTTCTGAACCCATTTATGTCTGTCTGTGTTTTAAGCACTGTAAGTGTTTGAGGGTTGAAGATAAAATGAGACTTCATGTCTGAGGTTCTTATAGGCTCAGACTCTTGTCTCTTCCAGCCACTGGTCACTTAATTTCACCTAATAAGTGGCAGTGGATTTTCTAGGGCCGAATGATACAGGTGCCCCAGTGAAGCTTTGGAGATTAATCTGGCTAGTGATGGATCAATCTTCCTTTCTTTTTATATTCTTTCCTTCTAAAAGTTTTATTTTTTGTTTGTTTTTGAGATAGGGTCTATGTAGTACAGGCTGGCCTTGAACTCACTTATGTATCCCAGACTGGCTTTGAACTTATGGTGATCCTTCTGCTTCAGCCTCCCAAGTGCTGGGATTCCAGGAGTATGCCACCACACCTAGCTTCGCTTCGCTTCTTTTCTTTTTTTAGCACTGAGGATTGAACCCATGGGTGCTTTACCACTGAACTACATCCCTAGCCTCTATCTATTTATTTATATTTTGAGACAAGGTCTTTTGAACTTAGAATCCTTCTGCCTCAGGCTTCTAGTAGCTGGGATTGTAGAGCTATGCCACTGATCCCAGTTTATACAGTCTTTCTTTGCTGATGGTTAGTCCTCCCTTTTCAGCCTTAGAAAGCATCCCGAATCCTCACACTGGGGCCTGCTAATTAGTTGTCTTGGGGTCTGGCTTTTGCTTCTGTGTCCTTGTGAAATGACCATGAGCTCAGATTGATGCCCAAGGGAAGAGCAGCTGACAAATTCCTAAATGTACTTTCATGTGCTGGGTGTGAGAAGACTGAGATACACCATTTGGTAGTAAATATCACTGTTATGGAGACTGTTTCATGAACTCCCAGAACATTCCTGTAAAGTAACTAGAACAAGATTATAATTATATGCCACCCTCTGATTGGGTATGAGGACAAGTGAGACAAATACATAGACTTAGAATAACCTGCCCAAGGCCAAGTGGTTGACAGAGGGGCTGAGCAGTGATGGTAATCATGAGAGCAAACACAGGGTGACTGTCTAGGTGGAGAGGTTGTTTGGCAAACAGGTTTGGACACCTGCTGTGTCAGGTTCTGATGATGCTGAGTATCATGAGGTACACTCTCCCCAGAGGTCCTTTTCAATCTGGTCGAAGACAGCCATATAAACCTAGTGCCATGATGGAAATCATCCTGTCCCAGTCTTCACACAAGCTCTTTAAAAAAGGAGTCAGCCATCCAGGGACATCCTTTTCCCCCTTAATTTTGAAAATCTCCAAGATTCTTGATGGCTCCTTCTGGGGCACTTTGCTAAGGTACCTCTAGGAAGTTGTATGGTAAGGGACTCAGGAAGACAGATCTCTTGGGAGGACTGCCTGTCCATCTGCTTTTCTCATCCAGCAGTCAGGGGCTGTGAATGTTTACTATGCCACTGGCCATGGTCCAGGGATAGCATTTCCCAGGAGGTATGGAGAAGCAAGGCCTAGCTGAGAAGATGGAGCAGAGATACACAGAGAATGCAGCTGTTTATGCAGAGAAGCATCACAGATACATGGCCTAGGGTTCCAGTGAGGTGGTCAGGAAACACAAGGAAGAAACCATCTCCTGACTGACCAAGGCTCTGGTGAGATTCTGGAAGAAGAATGGGAGACTCCCCTACACCAGTCCAGTACACAGCAGAAGCCAGCCAGCCACAGCCAAGAGCAGAGCAACTTGTGGGGATCCTTGACTGAAGTACTGCTGTTGACTAGAGAATAGCTTTTGAAGATTCAGTTTGCTTGAAAGGCTTAATGTGCTCCTTAAAGCGCTGCTGGGGTAGCTGGTATGCAGTAGAGCAGGAAGAGAATTTTCTGCCTGCAACAAGGCATTGATGAACGTTCTCAGAGTGGCCTAAAGACAACATATGTTGATCTGGTAAAAGAATGCAGATTTTGAAGGTAGAAAACCTGGACTCACCAGGACGCCATGGCTCTGTCCCTATGTGCCCCCTGTGCAGGTACTTCGTTCTCCTTTGACCTGTGTCAGCCTTATGGAGTCTCTGCTTCATGTAGCTAATGTCACTTGATTGACCACCACTGTTTTAGTGTGCACCCTCCTCTCATTATTCAGTACTTTAGTGTGTTTTTATGTTGCTTTAACAGCATGGAGAGTTTATAAAGAGAAGAGGTTTATTTAGCTCACGGTTCTGAAGGCCAGAAGTCCAGTATTGAGCAGATGCAGTTCTTTGGCCTCTGGTGAGGACCTCAGGCCACTCCATGCATGGCAGAAAAGCAGAAGAGTAAGCAGGTACATCCAGAGGCAAGACAGAAAGTAAAGCCTTACTTTATCTTACTCATAAAATAATGGATCTCAAAAGAGTGGGAACTCACTCTTGTGAAATGAGATTAATCTTTATATATATGAGGGCTCCATCTCCATAACCCAAATACTTTCCATTCTTTACAACACTTTACAACATTGCCTACTTGAGGAGTTAAACCGTAACGTGAGTTTGGGTGGG
The DNA here is from genome assembly GCA_004027455.1 of Hydrochoerus hydrochaeris. Lineage (NCBI taxonomy): Eukaryota > Metazoa > Chordata > Mammalia > Rodentia > Hydrochaeridae > Hydrochoerus > Hydrochoerus hydrochaeris. Next base: position 188,737 of record PVLA01001871.1, read on the forward strand.
GAAATCCACATTCAAACCATCGCAACCTGTTAGCAAGCATTTCTAGGGAGAAATGTATAATCCAGTGGGGACACTGGATTTGAAGATTCACTTCACTTGAAAGGCTTGATATGCTCCTTTTTTAAAGTGCTGCCAGGGCACTGGTTCATATTCAGTAAGAGCAGGAAGAGAATTTTCTACATGTGACAAGGCCTTGGTGAACATTCTCAGAGTGACCTGAAGGCAACATATACTATTTCATTTGCTCAGCCCAGCCAGTGCATGCCCGCTCTGAGTTCTAACAGGGCACAAGGGTTTGCTGTGGTCTTCATTATCATTACCTTTTGTTCTCTCCCAGTCCTTTTGGGCCTGCTGTGTGCACCCCAAATTCATGTATTGAAATCCTAACCTCTAAGATAATAGTATTTAGGAAGCAGGGCTGTGTATGGGTGATGGTAGGTCATAAGAGTGAAGCCTTCATGAATGGGATTAGTCCCTTCATAAAAGAGGTCTTCTAGAACCTCCTCCCTTCTGCCATATGAAGACACACCAAGAAGGTACCATCTGTGAAGCAGGAAATAGGCCCACAGCAGATAGTCTTTTAGCTCTTTAACTTTAGACTTTCAGCTTCTAGAACTGTAAATTTCTGGAAAAGTATATTTTGACTATAAACCTTCCAGTCTGTGGCATTTTATTATAGTAGCCTGAATGGACTAAGGCAAAGTGCAGTATTTTCTGCATTATGGCTCTTGAGAGAAAGCCAGATACATCATCTGGTGTACAGCTGTAGACATATCCGCTCAAGGTACTTGGGGCCCCACACTGAAAATGGCTGAGTACTTGAGAAAGTGTGGCCATCGTCCTCCTTACGAAACTCTTGGGTGGGGTAGAAACTCTTGTGGTATCCTGGAGTAACCAGCCTAACTTCGGGGGCCTTAGAGGCTAAGTCTGGAAGAATAGAGATTTCTTCATTTTTCTCATGGAACACTGCCACCAGGTTTTTAGAGGACAGGCTTAAAACCACCTTTTCCTCATTTTGAATGACAAAGGCTTTAAGAGAGGAAGTGAAAAACCACAGAAACAGTAGACTTTATTTTAATAAACAACAAAAGAGAAAGAGAAAGTTACTAAATCTTTTGACATATGTAAGTTCAGAGTGCTGACAAGGGCTTTTGCAAACCAGAGTGTCCCGAGGTACTAGAGTGCCCAAGGTGTTCAGGGCTAGCCTGGCAGCCCCCATCAGGTTGTTCCACCCATTCCTCCTTGTTGATGAGCTACAGAGGTCAAGGAGGAGCTGTATAATGTTCCCATAGCACCTTCGGAGCACTTGGGGTGATCGAAGAGGGCCATGGTGACTTTTGACTCCTGGCCTTTAGTGACCCTTACTGTCCCTCAGCCATGCCTGACCATCACCTTCTTGGAGTGCTGGGACAGTCGAACCTTCAGTGAACTTGGGACTGTGTTTCCTCTTTTTTTCTTTTTTCTCCCCACCTTCCAAGAAACCTTGTACTTGGAAACCTAGACAGTTGTGAGTACCATCCTTTCTGGTACTTGAGATGAAAATGGACAGCAGCAAGCAGATCTGACTCAGTGTCCCTGACTGTTCTTCTACCCTCCTTGTCCTCTACCTGGGCAGTTAGGTTCCTCACAGTGGTAGTCTTTTTAAAATAGCTTTATTAATACACAGTTCACCCTAAACAATGTATTCATGGAAAAGCATGCAATTCAGTGTTTTTATATAGGCTTAGGCAGCCAACACCACTGTCTAGTTTTAGGACATTTCCATTACCTCAAAAGAAGATGTTACACTCTTGAATTATGGTCCCCTACATATTCCCAGCCACAAATCTTCCTTTTGTCTCTGGGTATTAAGTATGAATGGGATCATACAATATGTGGCATTTGGTGTCTGGCTTTTTTCACTTCATATTAGGTATTCAAGGTTCATCCACATTGTAACATTTATTAGGACGTCATTCCTTTTTGGCGGCCAAATAATGCTCCAGAGAATATTCCTACTTTCTGAGTTACAATAATCCAATGTCCACAACCTAAAGGTTTATTTTAGCTCACAGTTTATAGAATTGCAGACCACAGTTGGCTGGCTCCAGCGCAAGGAAGCACGGCAGAGGCATATGGCAGAGGAGAATAGCCCATGGCGGGGCAGGCGGGAAGCAGAGAGAGAGATAAAGGGAAGAGCGTGAGAAATAGACCCTTCCAGGCCACGCCCTTAGTAACCCACCTCCAAACAGGCTTCACCTCCCAACATCACATTTAGCTATAAACTCATCAGTGGACTAAGGAGTATGACATCCCCATGACCCATTCACCTCCCCAAAACTCCCATTTATAAATGCATGAGGCTTGGGAGGGGGGATTATCCTGATATAATTCATAACAGTGGTTTTGTGAATGGGTTGTTGAGCCCTCCCTAATTACCATGTCAGCAGCAGAATCCTCAAGGTACTTGCTTGCCTTTGACTTCAGGCCCTGTTTGGGGATTTTATCCCCTGAGGGCCGAGTGTAGGTTCAGGTGGAAATGGTAGATTTTCCTGTTTATCCTAGCTTTTGGAAGGAGTTCTTGGGGCTGTGGGTTGTTGGAAGCCAAATGATGGCTGAAAGTTTGCTGGGCTCATCAGGAAGGGGGGCCCAGGGTGGCTTAGTTTGTTTTGTAACCCTCACCTTGGTGACTCTGAGGTGTCTCAGTGGCCTGTCCTTCAGGAGCCTTCTAGTTGTAAGCACTGCCTTTCTATCTAGGATTCTGAGGGCCAACCATGAGAAGAGGTCACAGACCAGAAAGGAGGTGAGACTGTTTGATCCCAGAGACATCAAGGGCTTTATTGGAACACCTCAGGCTAAGTCTTCTGGGGAGATGGAGAGACCAAAATGAAGAAGGATGGGATTATGGAGAGATTTTATGGAAAGATGAGAGCTGTAGCAGGCCTAGAAACCTTGTAGTTTGGAGATCATAAGGGATACAGAAAAACTAAAGGAATAAAAAAAGCCTACACAGTAGTGATTTCTAGGAGGTCATGGTACAAAGAGTTGTGAGTGGGTGAGGATATGCTTGGACTGCTGTCCAGAAGTCTGGCAGTGGGGGAGAGGGTGTTTGCATGATCTGGGATTAAGGATCAGGGACTGTGTGCTCCCCAGGTATCCACCTGTTTGTTCCAGGGCCAGAGTACAATGCAGGGCCACATACCTGTCTGCATGCCAGGGAAGTCGCTGATGGGACAGTGTATTAATCAGCTTTCTCATTGCTGAGAAATAGTACATAATACATTTTAAAGGAGGAAAGGCTTAATTTAGCCCATGGTTTTAGGAGATTCAGTATATAGTCAGCAGGTTCCAAGGAAGAAACCTCATGGCAGAAAGGCATGACAGAACTGCTTAACTTATGGCATTGTGAAAACAGTGCTGGGGAATAGTGCTAGACCAGAAGAGGGGTGAGACCAGACATAAATCTCAAGGCTGTGCCTCCACAATTTGCCCAGGCACACCTAGCACTGTGGCCTACCAGTCCCTGGGGGCATATCTCAAAGCCAGTCAAGTTGAAACTCCACCCTAATGGCCACAGGGTCCCCGTGGGAGGATAATCCAAGTGCAAAAATGTGGGAGGAGGTCAGCAGCCCCTGTAGACGAGCAGCTGGGTTACTGCTGGATAGCAGTCGGGTTGTATGGCTTTGCACAGGTCCATCCCAGGGCCTGTGTGCCTCTGGCTGTGCTTTGAGGATGTGGACATGGCTCATCTTGGGACCCAGACGAGTGAGGGTTAAGATGATTAGAGGGGAGCAGGATGGCAGTGAGGATAGAGAGTAAGTTTGGAAGAGCAAAGGTGGGATCCCAGGGAGGTCTGCTGTCTGGCTGTCCTAGCAGCAGGGTTGTAAATTTGGCTGTGACAGTCAATCTTGTGGGTGGAGGCCAAGGGTAGGTGGTGAGGAATACAGAGCCAAAGACTGAGCTGGTAGACTGCCAGCTATGGACCTTCGCCTTGGGATACTAAGGATTGGGGTAAGAGTCTGGAGCCCAGGCCTCCTAGCCACTGTGTGGCCTTCTGGGACATCTATTGAATGGCAACTTACACAGTCTGATGAACCTTCACTCTCAAAGCAGCCCTGACAACTACGGACTATGATCATTAAGTCTGGTTTCCTCTCCTGTGGCATTTCTTCAGTGGCCAGACAGTATGAGTCACTGCAGCAGACTTTTCTCTGGATGAAGGTCCCAAAAAGGGGTGTGTAAGACTCCAGAAGGAGGTGTCAGAGGAAGCATGAGAGACTTGGTCTTAATGTCGCCTCCCAGCTCCCCCAGCCCTTTGAGTCTGTGGTGGCTTATTTATGATGTGGAGCCTGTGGTCTGAGGTTCAGAAACTCTGGCAAGGAAGTCTGGAAAGGTTAATGGGCTGAGGCTTGGCTCCTAAGCCATCTGGGAAGGACACCTGATTCAGACTACTCAGGAAATTGCGACTTTTCCTGAAAGATTTGCTGTGGCGGGGTCCCCAGAAAGTAAGAGGCCAGCTCACTAATTCCAGAGGTATGGGCTGTTTACAGTTAGCAGCTGGAAATGCAGCAGATAGAAGGTGGCCATCAGAATTGTGTCCTGCCTGTTTTCCCCATGATTGTAGGGATAAGCCTGAGGGGGCAATGGAACATGCATGCTTTTTTCTTTTCTTTCTCACTGCTTCCCAAACCCTGAACTACCTCACATATGTGAATTCACTGAGTTCGTTCCTTAGGAGTTGCTTGGTGTTTATTGAAGTTTAGGATCAGGCATGACAGGCATAATGGTAAACACAGTCTTGGAGATCAAAGGCTGAAGCAGGGATTCCCACTGGGGAACTTCCTCAGAGCCACAGGCATCACAGTGGCTGCTTGGACACCCACACTGGCCCCATGCTGCAGCTTGGGGTACACAGACTGGAGCATGTGGCTTAGAACTGGCGTTCTGTCCTTAGCCCTTCTATTTCTAGGGTATTACTGTATTTTAATATATATTTATACAGAGGCAGAATCTCACCATGTAGTTTGGGCTGGCCTGGAACTCATGGTAATCCTCAGCCTTCCAAGTGCTGGGATTAAAGGTATGCACCACCATGATTTGAAGTTGCAAGGGGACTTTTCTTTGGTACTGGGGGTCAAAGTCATGACCTTGAATTTGCCATGCAGGCGCTTACGCCACTGAGCTAAATCCTCGGCCCACAGGGGACTTTTTAGAAGGTGGGCTGGACTGTGGTTGTTTGAAAGTTTGTTTTTTCTTTCTTTTTGTTGTTTTTTGTGTGTTTTGTTTTGTTTTGTTTTGTTTTGTTTTGTTTTGTTTTGTTTTGTTGGATTGATACGTAGGTATTTAGGAGCCCACACTTACTTGGTGCTCAGGGAAGTTTCTAAACCCAGGAGGCCATAGACTCCCAGTGCTTGATGCTGCTAAGCCCAGGGAATAGAGTGGTTATGGGAGATGTAGGTGTATGGCGTGGCAGAGATGAAGGGCCGTAGATCTACAGGTCAGCTGCTCACATAGTGAAAAAGTCACACACTTACAGACACACACACCATCTGTGGTCACCCCTGGAGAGTCTGATTCATGAGGGTTTTGTTTTGTTTTGTTTTTAAATGTCACAGTTTCTTTCTTCACCACAGCTGGGTTCTCTGCTCTTGGTCTCCCAAGATTGTAGTCACAGTGTTGACTGGGTCTACATTCCCATCAGGGCTTCTGAATACTCTTCTGAGCTCACTCAGGTTGTCAGCAGAATTCAGTTCCTGTCATTTGTAAGAGTGAGATTTTATTTCTTGTTGCTCTGGTAGCCCACCCCTCTTCAAGGGTGGCACACATAGGGCACTCACTCACCTAGTGAATGAGTTTTTGTTTTTGTTTGAGACAGAATTTTGCTAAATTGTCTGGGCTGACCTCAAACTGCAGTCCTCCTGCCTCAGCCTCCCAAGTAGCTGGGATTACAGGTGTGTGCACCATGCCTGAGTCCGAGTTTTTTTAAAAGCTCTTTGGGTGATTTTATTCTGTAGCCACAGTTTAACTGCTGGCTTTAACTGCTTGTTTAAACCTTAGTATGTGTCTTGAAAGGCTGTCATGGGGAATAGATATAGGTTTCTTTGGTGTCATAACTAGAAGGCTGGATTGCCATTAATAATTAGAAACTTTTAGGAGACAGCATTTCTGTTTATGTTAAGATCACATTTTTTGCAGGGTATGGTGGCACATGCCTATAATCAGAGCACTTGGGAGGCTGAGGCAGGAGGATTGCTGTGAGTTCAAGGCCAGACTGGGCTCCGTAGTGGGTTCAAGGTCAACCTGAATTGCAAAAGGAGACCTTTTCTCAAAAAAAATTTTTTTTCAATTTTTTTCTCTCCAACTTTATAATCAGAACCAAAATTACTTTATAGAACTGTGGACTTGCTTTTTAGTTGGGTGTTCATCCTTTGTCAATTAATATGATTGTTTTCTTGTATTATTAAGCATTTTTAAGAGATACAGTATTGCTTTGTAATAGAGTTAGTTTAATTTATCTAATTTTAATGAATTTTGTTGATTATTTAGGTTCTTGTGTCCAGCTGTTTATAATAATGTTTTAGCAAACATCTGTTTTTTGAATTTGAAACAAGGTCTTGCTGAGTTGCTAAATTGCCCAGGGTGGGTTTGAACTTGTGATTCTCCTGGTTGAGACTCCCAGCAAGGATTACAGGCATGTGCTGCCATGCCTGGTAAATCCTTCTTAGATAAGCAATTCATTGAGATACAGTTCATGTAGCTTATAACTCACTCACTCAAAATGTATAATTCAGCCACAGCGGCATGTACCGGTAGTGCCAGCCTCTCTGGAGACTGAACCGTGAGGATTACTTGAGTCTAAGAGTTGAGGAGCAGCCTGGACAATACAGTGAGAACCTGTCTCCAGAACAAAAGAACAAAATAAACCTGGCATTCTTTTCTCTCTTTTTGTTTTTGAGGCACCCCAAACTGGACTTGAACTTGTGATCTTCTTGACTTATATCTAGGATTACAAGTGTATGCTACTATGCCTAGTACTCTATTCAGATCTTTGAATTTGTCCTTGAGGGGATACTGGGGATCGGGATCAAACTCTCAACTTTACACTTGCCAGGCAGGCGCTTACGCTGCTGAGCTAAATCCCCAGCCTGAACTTGTCATTTAATGAGTCAGAAGTGTGAATGGTTTTAATGCCCTTGATGTCTGCTGCCCGATTACCTTCTGTAAATGGTCCAGACTGCCCTTGGTTTTGTTTTATTTTATTTTATTTTTTAATTTTTTTTTGGTACCGGGGATTGAACTCACAACCTTGTGCTTGCCAGGCAGGCACTTAGGCCACTGAGCTAAATCCTCAGCCCTGCCCTTGGTTTTAATTTTAATCTTCTGCTCACCATTGAATTCTTTTCTGCCCCATTTTTGCATAGGATCTTATTAAAGCAGTTCCATCAGGTCAGGAGACCTGTGTTTCCCAAGAGTCCATGTGGAGTTTTCATTCAAAGAATCAGAGAAGCAGGATCTGAGGTTAAGATGGGTGAGAGTGGGGATGCTGTAGTTGGGACCGCACTGTACTTCCTTATTTCCTTGATAACCTTTGGAAATGCCCAAGCCCAGCTCAGAAGATGCTCTCAGCTAGGTCCACACTGGTCCAGTCTTTGCTTTGGGATGCTCTTTGAGACCACTAGTAACATGACAGAATAGTTCTTTGTCAACTCAGTGGTCCTTGCTAGGGAAAGAACTCACTGTCCCCTTATCATGAAACTTGCTAGTGAATTCTGCTCTGGGCTGCCTGTAACTGAATTGGAAAAGCATTTTGACTTCTTTTGGTCTCAAGTTGTATCTATTTACCTATAAAAGTTTCCAGTTTATTATTTATGGTTGAGTAGTACTCCATTGTATAAAAATACCACATCTTTTTTATCCATTCCTGAGTCAGTAGGCATTTAGGTTGTTTCTAAGATCTAGCTATTACAAATTATACTGCTATAAACATGGATGCACATATGTCACGTCATATCTTTTGGGAAGATTCCTAGAAGGGAAATAGCTGGGTCAAATGGGACCTCTAGTCCCAGTTTTTTGAGGAAGCTCCACACTGATATCCACAGTGGTTGCACCAGTCTACACTCCCACCAACAGTGGAGAGGGTTCCTTTAACCCCACAGCCTCTCCAGCATTCATTATTGGTTGATTTCCTGATAATAGCCATTCTTTCCAGGTTGAGGTGGAATCTCAGTGTTGTTTTAATTTATATTTCTTGAATGACCAGTGATGTTGAACATTTTTTCATGTATTTATTTTCTGTTTGTATTTTATCATCTGAAAAGTATGTATTTATCTCAGAAGCCCATTTTTGGATTGGGGTCTTTAAATCTGGAAGGACTGATTTTTTTTTTTTTGAGTTCTTTATGGCTTCTCAATGGTAATCCTTTGTCAAAGGTACAGCTAGCAAACATTTACTCCCACATTGTGGGTTGTCTCTTGACTCTTGCTGGTTTCTCTTGCTGTGTAAAAGCTTTTCAATAGTTTCATTCAATAGAAATCTCAGTTGTTGATTCTTTGTAATAGTTCCTGTGCAGTTGGAGTTTTATTCATAAAGTCTTTGCCTACACCAGCGTCTTCAATCGTTTTACCTACTCTATCTTCCAGCAGATTTAATATTAAGATCTTTGATCCATTCAGATTTTAGCTTAGTACGTGGTAAAAGATGGGTCCAGTTTTAATCTTTGACATGTATAGAGCCAGTTTTTCCACCATCATTTATTAAAATGGCTATCTTTCTTCCAGTGAATGTGTTTATCACCTTTTTCAAAAATAAGGTGGCTTACTGTGTCTGGTGTTGTTTCTGCATCTTCTAATCTGTTCCACTGATCCTTGGGTCCTTTTTTTAGTGTGTGCCAGTACCACACTGTTTTTATTACAGTAGCTTTATAGTATAATTGCAAGTCAGGGATTTCCCCATCTTGTCTTTGTTGCCCAGGATTGCCTTTGCTATTCGAGGTCTCTTCTGCTTCCAGATAAATTTAGGATTGTTCTAATTCTGTGAGATATGCTATTGGGATTTTATTTTATTTTATTAATTTTTTTTTTTTTTTTTGCACCAGGGATCAAACTCAGGACTTTGTGCTTGCTAGGCCAGTGCTGCACCACTGAGCTATATCTTCAGCTGCTATTGGAGTTTTGATTGGGATTGCACTGACTCTGTATAATAGTTTTGAAAGTATGGCCATTTTCACTGTATTGGGTCTTCCTACCAAAGAGCACAGGATAGCTCTCTATTTTCTAATATCCTCCTCAATCTCCTTCTTCAGAGTACTGTAGTTTTCAATATAGATGTCTTTTACATCCTTTGTTAGATTGCTTCCTAGGTATTTCATTTTTTTGGATGCTGTTGTGAAAGGTGTTGTTTCTCTGATTTTTCTCTCAGTGAGTTTGTTATTTGTATACAGGCATTTTGGCTTCTTTTCTGTGCATCTGGCAGTGGATTCTGCTAGGTAGCACTGTCTAGTTAATTCTGGCTCATGGATTTCTTGCTTGACACTCCAAAGAAGCAGGGTGCTTTGGTAGGAAAGGGATTTTGCAAAGGAAAAGCAACTTGTATGGCGGTATATGGTTGCAGTAAACTGGCAGAAGCTAGACCCAAGAGCAGGGTGCTGTTGGGTTGGTCAGGACAAATACCTCCCCCTCATATGAAGACTGGGAGCTGATAGGAACTGTCCTATTTTGATCTTAGCCTGGATAGGGGCAGATAGGGCATGGTCATATTTGGAGGGTGGACAGACTTTTGCAGTGGGCTTAGGGGAGGAAGGGAGAGGAATGGACACATTTTTGACACATATTAGTTACCCTACACTGTGATAGGAATTACATGCTATTGTTGTGGTCCTCAGTGTAACTGAGAACCAACAGTTCTGCCTAGCTCTCTGGGTTCATAGATTATAGAGCTGGGTCTCACACTTGCTCCTTTTTTTGCACTGTTGTCCTTCTTTGCTGTGCCATTAGCTACTGTTAATGATTCTGGGTCAGTCACTTACATTACACTCTCAGGCCTCTAAATTCCCATCATAAATGCAAAAGCCAAACAACATCTTAAGATCTGGTTAGTTTTTTGATTCCAGATAAAATTAAGGCATTGCTCTGAGTTCCGTCAAATTACCTGGAAACCCTAATTGGCAGTTGTCCTTTCTTTTTTTTAGAAAAAGGGTGCCAAAAGTTTGTTTGAAAAGTGCAGTATAAGCAGGATGGGAGAAACCAGTTCTGCAGAGGGAGCTTTTGCTGAAAAAGAGAAAAAAGAGGGTAAAAGCAAAAGTGGAAATCCACACCGGGTCCGAGAAATTCAGTACAGGCTACCATGCAAAGTTACCCACCCTAGCCCTGACCCAGTCTTTCTACAAGACCCTACTAGTGTTGGGCATTCTGCAGTGACTTGAGCCTGGAGAGCCTGAAGTGAGCTGAGGAGTGGATTGGGCTTTGCATGCAAATTTAATGGCAATCAAACCTTTCTTTGCTGGTGGATTTGTTGTCTTCGGTCACTACCCACTAGCCATCTGAAAGCAGGAACAGATGTCACCTGGGGCAGCATGCCTTAGTGTAGAATCTGGGCAGCAGGAAGCCCAGCTATCAATGTGTGTGTTGAGGGATGTTTTCCAGGGTGGAGGTGATGGTGTCCAGGCAGGTGGTTGGCAGCAGTAGGCCTGGTAGTGCCAGCTGGTGTCTTGCCAGCCACAGCACAGCCCTGCATGGTCAGGAATTCTTGTGCGGAGGCCAGTGCTGAAATGAGCAGGGCTTGTGCACCTGGCTGCGCCATCTCTACATACATTTGGTACTTTGAGGCCATTGTTTGCCTTCATTACAGGTGACCTGTCCCCCAGCAGTCTGCTGGCCTTACGTAGGCCCCACCTGGGATTGGAATCCAGACTCACTTCCTGCAGAGGAAACTCTCTGATCCTTGTTACACTTCCCTGAGTTCTCAGTGCAGTTAGAGGCTAATTTCTCGTGCTTAAGCTGACCAGGCTTTGGGCTGGGCTGGTTGGTTTAGAAGGCACGTGGACAGGAAGGAGACAGAGTTAATGTCTGTACTTCTGTGGGTGGGGATGCCTCTGCGGAAATCTGTATTTTCCTTTAGAATGTTCCACTTGACGAACTTGGCTTGTTGTGCATTTTGACTGTCAGTGGGAAACACACACACACACACACACACACACACACACACACACAGGTTCCCTCTCTGGCAGTCTTTCAGGCTCCTCTACTGAAATTTTGCTTTTCATTCTAACTGTGTGCTTTGTAACAGGATTCTGTGTACCACCTGGGACCTCTACTCTGCTCCTGCAGGGAGCTTGGTGGTCATGGACCACGACTTTGAATCTCAGACAGCCAGAGTTTAGCAAGGGTAAGAAGCAGAACCTGAATTTGAACCAGGAGTGATTATTTGAGTCTTTATCTGCTGTATTGACATTGGCCCACCTTTTCTTAAAGGTCCAGTAAAGTAACTAATTTAGTTTTTGTGACTGTGAAACAAAAATTGAGACTGCTGTATAGGTATGTATATAACCATTTAAAGTGCAGTCCTTTCAAACTATAAAAACCATTCTGAGATGCTAGGTGGCACAAAAACAGGTGGCAACAGGCTAGATGTGGCGTGTGGATTGGAGTTTTGTGAGCCCTGTTTTATGGTGAGCTGCATTCTAATTCCTGACTATTATGAAGTAGACTGTGAAGCCATGTGTGGGTGTCTCCCATAAGTGTCCAGGAGCTTCTCTCTTGGAACCTGTGAGGCAGGTAGGTTCAGGTTCCTCTCCCCACAAGGAATCTTCCTTCAAGGAAGTAGCTGGAGGTTAAAGTTGGAGTGGGAACTGGTTGCCTGGTTTCTGGCTCCCTATTCTTTTCCATTTCCTGCTGCTTCTATTGCCAAATATCCGGCTCCTGAAACAAGGCTGGGCATGAGTTAGTGATGTTTGAGGCTGAATGACGAGGCACAGGGGTGGGGTGTTCATGATCTGTGCTTTGTACTCTCTTACTGGTTTGAAATTATTCACAATAAAAAGCTAAAAAATAGTTATCTGTCAGTTATGAAAACCTCTACAAAACAGGATGTTAGAATCCTGAATTTTTCAGAAGTTTCAAAATGAATGAACTCTGGCTCTTACATAGCAACAGGTGCTCCCAAGAAAGCACCTGAGCCATTGTGTCTATTGTCCACCTGTCCAGCCATCCTTTCCTCCCTTCTTTATCCGTCATCCACCCATCATTTTTTCAACCATCCATCCAGTCATTATCCATCACTATCCATTATCCATCTAATCATCCAACAATCTATCTATTCATTACCCTACAGTCATCTGTTTATCATCTCTCCAATCATTTATCTGTCTGTCCGTCATCCATCTGTCCATCCATTTCACCCATCATTTACCCATCTGTCCATCTGTCTTCTAACTATCCATTCACAGTTTATCACGAATGGAAGTCTAAGTACAGTGCGTAGGCTTTGGCTCCATCCTTGACCCCAAGGAAGCTGTAGACATGTAATAGCTGATAAACAAACACTGATAGAGGTCAGTAACAGGCACAGAAAGGGACTAACTGTTCTGAGTTAACTGAAGCTTGGCATCAGGAAGGACATAGACCATGAATTGGGTTTTGAATGGACCCAAATAAAGAGGAGTATGTTAGGGCATTGTGGGGGAGGGAAGGGGAGGGATCTTTTAAGAGGAGGTAGAGACAGAAATGTAGGATAAAATAGCATAACCCGCTGCAGGGCTTTGAGGCTTGGCATGGCTGAAACACGGTGCTGGGGGAAGAGACTGGATGCTAGTGAGTTGCGGTAGTTTGGTGTGTCCTCTATGGGCCAGAGAAGGTTCCTGCATGATGATGGGGTGAATGTGGGTATGAAAGCCTGTCCTGTATGCCATAGGCCCTGCTTAGTGCCTTCATTTGGCACGTGGCGACTCATGGCTCACGGGTGCCTTCTGGACCCTTGCCCGTCAATTATGCCCACCTGTAATCACTTTTTTTCCCTGGGGATTTACCTCAGGGCTTCTATGTGATAGACACACACTTGACCACTAAGCCACATCCCCTGGCCTCACCTTTGCTTTGACTCCTTGGCTCCCCATCTCTTTGGTGAGGACTGTCCAAACAGCATGGTGTTGTATATCTGAGTGTAGAACGGACCTGCCAGACCTTCAGTGCGTGTAGAACTTCATGCTTACAGTGGTACCTTGCAAGGCAGCTGTGTTTCTTTCAGTGTTTGTAAAAATGTTGTGCTGGAACCTACTGGCCAGAAGTGCAGGGAGAAGCATCTGTTGCACCTCGGGTACCTTGCCCTCCCGCAGCTGTGCTGTGTCCACGGGGACACTAAAACTCTGTCTGAAGCTGGTTGAAAGCTGTGGCCAGGGCTTGTCTTGCCAGGTCTAGAGCATGCAAAGTGGACTGTGGGTGAGTCACCAGGATTTTGTTTGTTTTATTTTTATTTTTTATTATATTTTGTTTTATTGTTTTTATTTTTAGTATATATTTGCAGTATATTATGGTCACATTCATTTTGGGTAATCAGTACACATACACATAGCATGTCTTGATCATTTTTATTCCTCCTCCTTCCTCTTTCCCCCTTCCTCTGACCTCTTCTCCATAGTCTGCCTCTCTGTTCCCTACTTTTTTTTTTTTTTAATTGCGGTAAAATGAGTAACATAAGATTTTTAATCTTAACCTTTTTATTGGAGGGAAGAGCGGTGGTGGGGCTTGAATACCAGGCCTCATGTGTGCTAAGCACATTCTCCACCACTAAGCTACACCCCTAGTGTGCATCTTGGCCATTTTTAAGTACAGGTGTTCCTTGTTGTATGATGGGGTTCTATCCTGATAAACTGTGGTGATCTGAAACTATCACTGGGTTGAAAATCCCATTTAATACACCTGATGTGCCAACCGTCATAGCTTAACATAGCCTACCTTAAATGGGCTCGGAAAACACAAAGCCTATTTCATGATAAAGTGTTTACTATCTCATGATATTTCTTAATACTTTACTGAAGTGAAAACAGCGATTGTATGGGTGCATTTTCATACCACTGTAAGGCAAAGAAATTGCAAGTCAAAGCATTATACTGTGTGCCATATCTCTGTGCACCTCCTGGCATTTAAGTACATTCCTGTCATAAAAACACCACCACTGTCTGTGTCCAGAACCTTTTTTTAAACACTAATTCCCTATTTTGCCCTCCCTCAGCCCCTGATAAACAATGTTCTTCTTTTTGTCTCTCTGAATTTGAGAGGTACCTCATAACCTCATATAATTGGAATCCTATAGTTTGTATTTTTACAACTGACTTTGTTTTATATAGTGTAAATATCCTCAAAGTTCATCCATGTGGTAGCATGTTTCATAATTTCCTTCCTTTTAAAAGCTGAAAATATTCCATTGTGTATTTTGTATAAATATACATACCATATTATGTTTATCCATCTGCTACCAGATTCTTGGGTTAACTCTACCTTTTGGAATAATACTGTTAGGATCATGGGTCTACAAATTCAATGATTTGTTTTTCATGTTTGGTGCCAGGGACTGAATCCAGGGCCTTTTGCTTATTGAACATGTGCTCTGCTTCTGAGGTACACCCCTGACACCTCAATGATGATTAACCTGGGATTTTTTTTTTTTTTGCATGTATTTGCCCTTCCCCTAGCTTCAACTATTTCTTTTCCAATCAACCTCCTTTCTTCTTTTAAGAATTCCAATGTAGGAATTTTTTGTCTTTGAAGTCCAGGGTAAAAGCATGCATGTTGAATAAGTTTTTCATTCTTTTTTAAAGATATTAAAGAATTGAAAGATGTTATGGTGTAATTTGAGGGTGTGTGTGTGTGTGTGTGTGTGTGTATGTACATTGAGGTATAATTTACAGACAAGTAGAAGTCATTCTTTCTGTACTGTTCTGAGGTATGACAGACCTGTGTAAGCGTCATCATAATCAAGATATACAACTGATCCTTTTAGAAATTGCTATCCCTCAAGAAACTTCCATTACTAGTATTCCTCCTAGGCCTCTCTCCCACTTACAGCCCATGGCAGCCACGGATATGCTTTCTCTCCTTATACTTTTGCATCCTATAAATGGAGTCCTGCAGCCTTTTGCTCTGACTTCTTTCACTTAGCTAATGCACTTCATATTCACCCAGGTTTTTATGGAAATTGACAGCCCATTCCTTTTTATTATGTGAAGCATTCTATTCCATGGATGGGTCAGTACTGTCTTTTTTCCTTTCTTTTATGTCTTAATGGCTTTCTGAGATAAACTTACATAATATTTAGTTCACCGTGTAAAATGTACTAACCCAGTAGTTTTTAGTATATTCACAGATTTATGCAACCACGCCATTTTTTGACTCTAGAACTTTTGTATCACCCCCAAAGAGAACACCTTTACCCATTAGCAGTCTTTCTTCAATCCCTTCTCCTCCTAATCCTGGAAACCACTAATCTGCTTTCTGACTATAGATTTGCCCTTTCTGGACATGTCATGCAGATAACATCCCATGGTGTTTGGCTTTTGGTGGACAGTGTCCTTTTCATAGCATTTCTTTAACCATCTTTTTTTTTTTTTTTTTCCTTTTGGTACCAGGGATCAAACTCACAGCCTTGCAGTTGCTAGGCTGATGCTTTTGCTGCTGAGCTATATCCCTGGCTGGGCGTTAGCTCAGTGGTGTAAGTGCCTGCCTGGCAAGTGTGAGGTCATGAGTTCAATCACCCATACAAAAAAGGGGGGGGATAATTCATAGCATTTCTTATAGAAGTCATCATCTTCCAGGCCAGGTCACATCCTTGGGGTTGGAAATGGAGGGGCTAGTCTTAAGTTTCTCCCGAATTATCCTTGAGCCTTGGTCCTTCCCTGAGTTTGAGGCTGCTCCTTTCAGGATACCAGGGAATGAAATCTTTCTCTCTTTTAACTCTTCCCTGTCAACAAGGATCCCTTTCCCCATAGTGAAGGTCTTGCCTTGCACAAGGATTTGAATTCCAGAGTTGGGACAGGGATGGGATGTTACCTGATAAGGACCTGCAAGTTGCCCATATGCTTTTCTTCTGGTTACTGAATTCCTTTTTGTTTTGTTTGCTGCTCAAGAGATGTGGCTTTAGAATGGTGCTGGAGGGAGGAAAGGAGCTGTCATGGCACAGTCATAATCATCTACTGTCTGGAGTCTGAGCTGTGTATAATAGGATTGGCTGTGATAGGGATTGGAAAATGCCCAGGCTCTGTAGGAAGGAGGACCCTGAAGGGTAAGCTGTGGCTGAAGTTAGGCCCTTTCATTATCCATGGTCCTTCGGCAATGAAAGTCCAAAGCAGTCCTTTGGGAACTGCTACTCCATTTGGAGTTTGTGTGATATCCATTGCCAATGACCCCAGGGCTATAGAAAAATGCACTCACTAGGTTCTGGAAGTTTGGTCAAATCGTTGCTGTGTAGGTGCAGAAAACCTTCAGGTCTGCCAAGGCCTGGAATAAGAATAAACCCCACTGGGTCCTGGAGGGGTTGATCCTGTTACAGGGCCACCAACCTCTTGCAGAAGCGGCTCAGTGGTTGTCCTGAAGAAACAGGGCTTCTAGAACAGGGCCGTGTTGTAGACTTGCCACTGTGTATTGTGTCTACCCACTCTTTCCTAATATTCATAATCTCCACAGGCCGTCCATTCTAATCCTGACGGGAAGGGTGTTTATGACCCTGCTTTGGCGTGTTTCTTCACTAAAGAGGAAAATGGATGCACCTGCTCTCTAGCCAAGAGATGTGACAGCTGCAAGCTGCACACCCTGCTCTTCAGGCCAAAGTATGCATGATGTGGTCATAAATCAGTATCTTGTCTATAGAGGAGATGTGAGGGATAGCCAACTTTTTATCAAGTGCCGAGAGGACGCTGTCCTCTAAAGGGACTGGCAGTCCTACAAGCATTTGGTTAGCTTTTAGGCTTCCCTATGTAATGCTAGTCTGGGGAAAGGCCACAAGAACCTCCTTTGCCTGGTTTAATTTGACCCATGGACTTATCTGCCTGGCTATTTCTTTGCTCATCTGAGCCTTGAGGCACCCACCCTGGAGAGGATGCGTTGACCCCTGAGGCCTGATGAGCACCCTGCAGCATTCTGGGCTTGGCCTATTAGGGTGGGCCTGCACACTGTGCCCTCTGAGATCACCTCAAGGTCCACCATTGACAGATGTGCACTTCAGTTGTATCATTATAAGAAGCACGTAAGATTTCGCTTTAAATTCTGTTGAGATTTGTAGAAAATGTGTGTCTGAGAATGAATGAGATAAATAAGTTTCTTCATCTGTAAAATAGAAATCTGAGGAGTCATCCACTCAGGGACATGCCATGAAGATTAAATGAGATGATGCATGCAGAAAAAGCACTCAGCCAGGCTGCTGGCACGCTTCAAGCACTTAATAACACTTGTTATTCTCATTCTATTGTTGTTATCATAGCTGCTGTTATGACAGATAGGGGGAGAGGATGTTGGCCACTTCAGAATGCCTATTGCCAAGAAATGAATTTTTTTTGTTTTAGAGACAAAGTCCTTCTTAAATGACATTTTAGATGACCTGTTAGGATATGAAACAAATGAAAGAGAAGATACAGATAGTAAAACCTGGCCCTCCTTAGCCTCCCCACCCAAGTCGGCATTAAAGCTGCCTCTGTTCCTAGTGCTTGTGCCATAGGATTTTTCGTCAGCCTCTGTGGCTGTGAAGGCCGACATTTCCTTCTAGCTGTCTCTCTTTGGTCAGGCCAATTCTCTCATTTTCTGTGTTGTCCCTCGGGGCGGTGACTTGGGGATTGGTACCGTGTGTTGCCATGTGTCTTCTTTTAGGTGGAGCAGGCCAGACAGGGAACCTGATGTGACTCCTTCTCGGAGCAGAGAATTGGAGTCACCCTTAGAAACAATGAGCTATATTTGGCAGAGGTGTGAGGAGGGAAGGGGACTCCATGGCTTTGGGCCCATGTTCATGACTATGTATCCAAGTCTGCTTTAGGGAATAGAGTGAGTCAGGGCTTTAAATTGTGGGGGGAAAATATATGTAATACTCACAATCCCTTTCTCTTTATTTTTGTTGTGCATGTGTGTGTTAATCTTAAGGTTAATTTGTTTGGCTGGAGAGGTGCCTAGATTAGCAGACACACTGCTGACTATGTTTGGGACCTGACCTTGGGGGCTACACCTGGTCCTTGGGCTCTCTCCCTCTGTCTGCCTCCTGGATGCTGTCATGAGTCCAGTAGCTTCCCTCCCATCAAGCCTTTCCCCGTGGTGAGCCTTAGAGCCAGGTCACCATGGACTAAAATCTCCAAAACTATGAGTCAAAATAAACCCTTCTTCCTTAAGTTGTATGTGTCAGGCATTTTGTCTCAGCGAGGGAAAGATGACTAATGTATAAAATTTGCCCCTTGAACCATTTTTAAGTGTCCATTTCAGGGGCATGAAGTACACTGACAGCGCTGTATAATCACCATCCTCTATCTACAGCAATTTTCCATCGTTCCTTACTGAAACTGCAGACTCATTTATCCCTATTAGACAGCTCCTCGTTTCTTCCTTTGCTAGCCCCCGTCAACCATCAGTCTACTTTCCGTATCTGTGAATTTGACTATTCCAAGTGCCTTCTGTAAGTGAAATACAGTATTTGTCTTTTTGTTTCTGGCTTATTGCACTTGGTGTAATGTCCTCAAGGTTTATATTGTGTCAGAATTTCCTTTCTAAGGCTGAATAAAACTCCATTGTGTATATACATCATGTTTATTTATCTGTTCATTAGTCGATGGACACTTGTGTTGCACACTTGTGTTGCTTCCGCTTTTGGCTATCGTGAAGAATGCTGCTGTGAACGTGAGTAGGCATACTGTTTACTCCTGGCCCCTTGCAAACAGATCTCTCATATGTGAGTGCCCCAGGCATCACTTAGCCTGCTTGCTGTTCTCTCTTGCATTAACTGTGGTGAGCACAGCTTTGTGGAATGTAGCAGGGCACTGATAATAAGGGCGGAAGTTCTTGGAAAGGAGAGTTTCTGGCTTGCAAGCACCATCCCTGTTTTTTTACCACCTTCTCTGCCAGGGAAACTTGAGTCAGCTGTTCCCAGCAACTATTAAACCTCAGGTGAGGTTCAGGGGAGATGGGGGAAGTAGTTCTGTATGGTTCCATCTGCTAATGGGGGCGGCAGTTATAAGCTAGGAGACTGGCTGTCTTTGGGCAAGTCAGCAGTGACACTAGAGTAGAAATAGGAGAGGGCACCAGCTTGGTTATGACACTTTGCCTCTGATGGAGTCCTATGCAGTGTTGGACCCCAGCCCTGGAGCAGGACTGTGGTTCTGCACCCCACTCAATAGAATCAGTAAGAGGGATTGGAACTTTCCTTAAGGGAGTGGACATGTGGGGACACATATAGGAGGGATATAGAACCAGTTAAGGAGTTACCTGGTGACCAAGACTATAGGAATTTCACTGTCCTATACACCTGGGTCATTTTCTAGAATTACCACATTTTCTTTTAATTTTGCCACATTGAAGAAATCTGGCTGATCTTTCATTAGAAAATCTGAGAAATGTGTGAGACGTAACTTTCTGTTTCCCTTGAGTGCATAGGAGGAAGCCGTGGGTTTGTGGGATGGATAGGCATACCAGGTTCTCTCCCTTTTGACTGGACCCAAGTGGCCTTGAAAGTCATTGGCAACACCAGTGTGGGTTTATATGTGGCCTGGCTTCAGAACATTATCCCTGTGATTCTGCCAAACTCAGCTTACTAACAACTAATACCTCTTCCTCCTCCTTTCTCTCTGCCTTTCTCCTTTTCATGCTACAAGGGTGTCTTTCTCTTTGAATTCCATGTCTGCATTGTTCAAGAGTCATTACCACATTTATAACTCTAGATCCAATCTTCCCACCCCAGTATATTTTCCTAAGGAAATCTGCCTTCTTCCTTTTTGGTACTATTATGTAACACTACTCAGTAGATTCACAACGGTGGAAAACTGGAATTAAAACTAAATGTCCTTCAGTAGAAAAAGGGTTACATGAGCTTGCACATCACCAGTTGTAATGAAGAAAATTACATAGCAACATGGAACATGTTTCCAAGTGAAAAAAAAAAAAAGAGATACAGAGTTGCATTATGATTTACATTAGCTGTTTCTTGCTACATAAAAAACATTCCCATTTGGTGGCTTAAAACAACTGAATTTAATCTCTTCCTCTGTGGCTGTCACCTGGGCATACTCATATGGCTACATTTAGCTCAGATCAGCGGAAGCTCGGGCCATAGGGTGGCCTACCCCAGGTGGCTGTGGCCTGGATGGAGATGCTAGAAGGCAGGACATTTCTTGTGACTGATCGTCATGCTGCAGTCTAGCCTGAGCTGCTTCCTGTGGAGCCTGTGTCCTAAGAGTAGATGTGTGAGTTGCAAGGCCTGTTGATGACGGTGGCTTCCAGGTCCAGCCCAGACCCAAGGGTAGAGAGAACAAGACTCTACTTCTTGATGGGAGGAGCAGCAGCATTCCATTGGCATGGGGTATGGACCTAAGCAGGTGTGATTCCTGGGGGCCTGGTTATGCCCCCATGGGAGGAGTTTCCTTACAAAGTCAGGAGACAAGGACAGAAAAGAATTATAAGAAAATGAATGAGGATCATTGGTCAAGGAGTGGACGTGATGGATGATTTCTTCAGGTTTTTGCTATTGACATGTTCATGTAGTAGATTTAAAAATAAGAACTGTCAGCATGTTGCCCATTAGGCTCCTTCTTGAGAATGATTGTGTATGTATGTGTGTGAGTGAGGGGGTGCCTGGTAGGTCCCAGATTTTCAGACTTAGCTGGTACAGAACCTCTGTAGCAGGAACTTGAGGAAAATGTTCAGCTATAATCACCAGCATTGTGGGGGTACCTTCAGGCTCTGTTGCTCTTCCATCTTACTGCCCTTGGTAGAAGTAGGTGGGCCCTGGACATCACATGAATGGACTTAGGCCTTGGGGCATTGGTTAGCCACTTCTGTAAGCCAGGCGGCAAGCCAGGTCAGTGCAAGCTGACTGACTTCATGAAGGATAAAGGGGCAGCTTGAGAAACCTGGTGTTCAAGGAAAGTGTTTGTCTCATTGATTTGTGTTTGAGAGCAATGTGGGGGACGAAGGACAAAGTGTATTCTTCTGTTCCCTGGGATCCTTTCTAGGTCATTGCCATTCTTAACAAGTGGTTCTTTGTATTCTTGAAAGTTTTTTTCTAAATTTGAAAGTGTTTCAACCTAAAAAGTTTAATAAATAGGTACATGGGAAATGGCAGTCTGCCTGTATGTTGAGTGGTAGCTGCTGGAAAAAAAGGTGTCCCCATGCAGGCTAGGACTCTTGGGAAGTGTGCTGGGCATTGGGTTCAAGTGACAGCTACCTACTTATACAGAAGAGGCCTTGATACCTTGATGCTGGAGGGGCACAGCACACCTTAAAGGCTTTGCTTCTTCACTGTCTCCCCTCCCTATGCTTATTTTTAAAAGATAAGGCCTGTGCATTTCTCTTGTAAAGAAGAGTCAGGTCTTGCAGGGGAGCAATACAACTGAACAAATGGATCTTGCTTTAGCGGAAACCTCATTTGTTCAGTCATCCTCCTGATGGGAGCGGTACCTCTCCTGTCATATGGGGACTTCCCTCTTCTCCTCATTCCTACCCTCATCCTCCTTTTCATCCTAGACTCTCAGGCTTTCAGGACTGCGGTGGACCTGCCAATGTCCTATCATCCTAGACAGGTTGAGTCTTCAGAGCTGGCTCCCAGTCTGGCTGTCAGCCTGTCTGATCTTCTGCTCCACCCCAACCCCTGGGGACATGGGAGGATTCCACTGAGTGACCTGGGCCAGGTACCCAGAACTCAGTAACTAAATTCCCTTCTCTGGTCCACTGGGCAACATTTAAGGGGTCCCCCATTATATAAGGCAGATAAAAATAGGTTGAAGCTCTTTCTCCCTCACCATGTGGGGCGGAGGCCATTGTGGCATCAGAAAAATACTACCTCAGTCCCTTCTGATTTGGAGCTGATAGGCAGGATATGGTCTGCTTAGTGGTGTGACAAGTAGATGGGTCTGGGTGACTGCTCATGGACCGGGTAACTTGTCTGGGGTCTGGCCTCAGTTTGGCAATTGTGCCAGGAATGAACCAGAGTCTGCTGATCTTTGATCACCACTCAAACCACCAGTGACTGGACAGGCATAATAGATCATGGTCCTTGGAGTGAAGACCTTTCCTCCCCAGCCTAAGGCAACCTGACCTGCTCACACCTCACTACCAGGGAAGGGAGGGAGGGAGCTCTCATAAAGCGCTGTTCTTTTTTTCTGCTCAGGAATGAGCCAGTTTGGAGGGTGAGAGGCTGTCAGCAGCTAGGATGAATTGCCTGTTTACTTGTTTCATTAAGAGGCCTGTGGCCCATGGGAGAGGTCACAGCCCAGCCCTGTCAGAGAGGAAGTGGTGTTAACAGAGTAGCCAGCTGGTCCTGGGTGAGGAGGTGGCTGATCCCTCATTATGGAGCAGGGAGGACCTGCAGCGTACCAGCCTGCTCCTGCCATGCCGTTGCCCTAATGGCCTTGATGACGGATGGATGGACACAGGGCTGGGCTGACTGGGCAGTGAAAACAGGAAACCTAATCTTTTAAAAATAATCCACAGGGAGGGAGAAAGTGAAGAAGCAAAGCCCTTAAGCCAACAGATGGCTTTCGTGGGGGTGTGTCTTCCAGCATGGTTGATGCTTCTCAAAGCTGAAAATCTCAGTGAGTCAGTGAAAAGCCACGGATCCAGGCAAAGATGCCGGTGTGGGCAGTGGACATTTTCAAGGTGTGTCTATAATGTTAGATGATTTTTTTTTTTTTTTTTAGCATGCAGCCTCCCCTAATCTAGCTTATTCCAACCTTGCTTCCAAAACTCTCCCTCTGTTGATTCTGGCCAGTTGGTCTGAGCCCCTCACCTTGACCATGACCTCTTCTGTCAAAGTCAGCTATGCACCAGATTTGTTTACGTGGACCCGATCATTGCTCCCTTCTCAGAAACCCCTGTTCTGACCTTGGGAGTGGGATTCAAGGTTATACTGTCTCAGGCAGGCAGACAGTATACAAGGCTACGCAGTCCACACTTGCTCTCTTACCTTTCTGTGTGGCAGAACAACTCCCTCCTCCCTCTAGTGTTGAGTGGAGATTCCTCCCATCCTGTATTTCCTGTACCCCATCTCTTTACCTAGAATTTTACCCCTTTGGCTTCACCTCAGATGCTGAGTTCCATCTAAGCTCTTGTAGTACCCAGTTCTGAGCTACTTTCTTTGTGTTCTTCATGTATTTCTGTTGTTCTGTCTGGTGTCCTCTCTCCCTGACCTGTGTGCAACTTGTTTCCCTCCTCCCATCTTTCTCACCCCTCTCTCTGGCTCTCTGTTGCCTAGCATGCACTGCCTTCTTTTCCAAGCACGGAACTGTCCTGTTATCTCTGCTTCTTGTTTGGATGACAAGCATCTGGCTGTGTCCACACAGAGAGGAGTGACTTCTGCCAATGCTCTTTGAGACTGTCTGGCACATCACAGATACCCCCAGACTCCTGCCTGGCACACCACAGACACCCCCAGTACCCCTTCATTGTCCTAAGTGCATGAAGTACTTCACCCCTTGCATAGAGGCCAGGGAGATCTCCTTCTGTGTCAAATACGCTTCTGAAAGGAGGAGGCTTATGTTGGAGTTTCACGTGTAGTCCACATAACAATAGCCATGTACACACTGTGGGGAATGTGTATGAGGGAAATGGCATCCCTAGGAGGAAGCCAGGTCCAGGTGATAGGGAATGACCGCTGCACCTGCCAGCTTTGGCTGCCACTCTACCTGGGTCATTTTGGCTTAGTGGTTCCAGTTGTCCTTTGGGTAGTATTTGCTTCCAGACTGTGCTTAGGTGTGAAGTGCTGAGGACAGGGGGATCCTTGAGCCCAGCCGTTGAGCCCAGCCGTGCTCAGACCAGGTCTGCTGGGAAGCCAGACATAGAAACCCTAGAGCTACCTAGGAGTACACACTTGGAAGCTCAGCCCACTTTCTCCCCCTGGACAGTTCATGCTCTTCCAGCCTGCTTGTGGTCTGTCATGAAAATTAGCAATGGTGCTGATGTCAGAGGTGCTACATCTGAGACCACTGAATAGATCCCCTCAGGGCTTAGGTGTTCCACTTATGAGGGTAGTAACCTCCATCCTCACTGTTCCCTGGAATTGTAGGAGCAACAGAAGAGCAGTTGGCTTGTACTCTGGACCTTTTGGAAGGTTTATTTCTATGGTTCTGTACCTATTGGATAAAGGATTAGATTTGCCTTCTTTTTATCAGACTTCTCCAGGGACCCTTTGTGTGGGTCAGATGTCAGTCTCTTGGCATCTTTGAAGCCAGTCTGTTAGAATCCACCTCACTGATGGTAGAGTAGGAGCTGGAATACCTTGTAATTACCTTCTGGCCTTGGTTGACTGCAAGCTAGGAATGACTGGGATACAATTCTTCATTCTTCCCAATGCACAAATAATTCCTGTCTATAATTTGTTCTCTCTCTGACAAATTGGAGAATAGTAGCACCACTGGAAAATAGTCTGATCATGAACCCAACTGAGGCTTCAGGCTTCTGAGGCTCCTGATGGAGGACTCTCCTCCCCACTGGAGAGTGGAAGCACCTTTGCTTCGCAGTGGGCTAAAGGTAACCATGTCCCAGTGCCCTAGAGGATTCTCTCTTTCCTCATCCTCTTGCTGCTTCTCTTGCCTTTACTTCCTTCCTCATAAGGCATTCAGAGTGAAAAACTCCTTTTCAGGTCACATCCTCAATTAGTAGCAAAAGTAATTTTTATTTTCCTGGTTGGTGTCACTGGAGTTTTCATCTGTCCTTTGCGGAGCAGCTTTTAGGGGGGAGAAGGCCATCCTTATGAAAAGTGACAGTCTTCTGCCCATTCTTGGTCTCTCTCTAGAGCAGACCTCTGGCTGCTGTGGGTCTTGTTCACCTCTGCATTGCCACTGCTTAGAATAACACTGAAACATGCAGCAGGTCCTCGTTGTTTGCAGATGACAGACCTGCCTTGCCCCATTTTTCCCCAGGTAGATACTCTGAAGCCTTGAAAGAAGTCTGATGGAGGTACTGTGTTTCCTGCCTGAATGAGAAAGCATAACAAA
The DNA here is from genome assembly GCA_004027455.1 of Hydrochoerus hydrochaeris. Taxonomy (NCBI): domain Eukaryota; kingdom Metazoa; phylum Chordata; class Mammalia; order Rodentia; family Hydrochaeridae; genus Hydrochoerus; species Hydrochoerus hydrochaeris. The sequence goes on from PVLA01001871.1 coordinate 213,882, forward strand.
AGTATATGAAAGATAAAATGTGAAATAAAATGGCAGCTCACATTACATTGATGGGAAGGTTTAATGTGGTTGTCAGATAAATTGCACCAGTGCTAAGTGGTGTGAAAGTTCAGAGCAGGGGAAATTGTTCAAGGGCAGGGAGCAGAGTGTGTTGTTTTTGTGAAAAAGACTAAGGGAGGGTGAGATCTGGCCAAGGGCCAGAGGTATAAAGGCATGGCCAGGACCTGGGCATGGTAGCACATTCCTGTGGTCTCAGAACTCTGGTAGGCTGAGGCGAGAATGTTACAAGTTTAGCTGCAGCCTGGGCAATTTAACAAGACTGTCTCTAAACAAAAAAGGGGCTAAGGATGTAGCTTAATGTGAGGGTCTTGGGTTCAATTCTCAGAACTGCAGAAAGAAAGGAAGGAAGGAAGAAAGGAAGGAAGGAAGGAAGGAAGGAAGGAAGGAAGGAAGGAAGGAAGAAAGAAAGAAAGAAAGAAAGAAAGAAAGAAAGAAAGAAAGAAAGAATTAAAAAGATGTGGCATGGGATGGGCAGGGCAGTAGGAAGCCGATGAGTTTCGCATTCATGACCATTGGGATGCCCAAGCACAGGATGGAAAGTACCAAACCAGAGTGGGCCTGTGATACTGAGATTAAGAGTGTAAGCCTATTTATCTGGACCTTCAGGATTGTACCTGAGTTGGAATTCCTGTCCCTGCCTCTAGTTTTTCCAGGTCTCAGTGGCATTTCTCCTGCTTCGGATAGAGGATATCAAGGTGTCTTAGTCTGTTGTGGCTGCTATAAGAAAATATCACAGACTTGGTGGCATTTAAACATCAGAAATTGATTGGTTACTTTTCTGGAGGCTGGGAAGGCCCAAATAGAAGGCAGCATTAGGGTCCAGGGTTCAGCGTCTGATGAGTGCTGTTTGCTTCATAGATGATCCCTTCCTGCTGTTTCCTCACGTGGCAGAAGGGCAAAGAAATTCATTTGGGCCTCTTTTGTAAGAGAATTACCTCCAGCTGGTCTCATCTCTGAGTCCTGTCACATTGAGGATTAGGTTTTCAGCATAGGAGTTTATGGGGCCAAAACACACAGACCTGTGGTCCACAGCACAAGAGCTGGTACCATAAAGACAGCGAAGAGTGATCATCCAGCAGATGACAAGAGCTCCACCAAGGGAGTTGAGGTATGAGTGAGGATGTAGGTGTGGGCATTTGTCTGTGCATGGGTATACACGCAGACATGTCTCTGAGTGTACATGTGTATGTGCATGTGCCTGCCTACCGGCATGTGTTATCAGGCATTCTGAGGCCAGGCTGTGGGTTTCCCCATGTATTTTAGCATGTCTTAGGTGGGGATGTTTTTTTCCGGGAAAATGAAAGCATGTAAATCTCTGCAAGGCAGTGCAGCTGATCCCTCCTCCAACCCTGCCTCTGCCTGGGCTGTACATTACCTGGAGGACTCAGGTGGGTATGGTCTGCCACCCCTTGACACTAGTGGGTGGGGGGAGGTTGTTCACTGCCCCCCACCTCCAGTGTACAGTGAGGTTTGGATTTTGTTTCCAGGCCTGTGGCTTTCATCCCCTCTCCCCTCCTAGAGATGGCCAGGGTCTCTGATCCCCTTACTCTCACCTTCTCCTTCCCTATCCTTGAGCACACCCTGGCTGAGGCCCTGCCTGATCCCTAAGCAGCCTCTTTCTGCCTTTCCCATGGGCAGAAGCCCTGGTGCCTAGGTCCCACGTGCCTTGCACAGGAAGAAGCAGGAGTGCTCTTATCTGTCACAGACCGTTTATCTCTCCTTTCCACATGGCGTACAGGAAACTGGTGCTGAAACAGCACATACAGGGCCTGACTCCACAACAGGAAGACAGGCTCAAGTGCAAGACCCAGGGATCAGCTGCAGCCACCATGCAGTGATCCCGTCTGCCGTGACCCACCTCTCTGGTCTCTAGAGGTCTCCTGTGCCAAAGGGCTGTCCTGGGGTTGGCTTTTTGGACTGTCATTTGTACTTTTTACTTGCTGACTTTTTAGAGCTCAGCTCTAAGAATGTACTGTAGCTCAGTGATGGAGCACATGTTTAGTGATGTACATCCCCAATATGGAGAAGGGAAAAGCCAACAACTGTTCTTAGAGCTTTTCATAGACTGCAGCATTAGGGTCCAGAGAAGTGGAATCAGGTGGTGCCACAGGCAGATAGCCTTTCTTCTCAAGTTTGGATCTGGGAGGGTTAAATGGGCCAAGTACTCTCTGGGGTAGGGAAAACAGCTGGAAAGAGAGCACACTCCCCAACTTGTCGTGATAGTACCAGACTGCCCAGAAACTCTGGCTCTGAATTTATCAGATGAGAGGGGAGTCTCCAAAACTTGAGCTGAGTAGCTTTTGACACACCCAGAGCTTCCTGGGAGACTAGATCCCAAAGTTCTCATTGACATCTCAGGTCCTCCTGGTACAGTGCTGAGACTTTATAGGCAGACTTAGCCTCAAGGGCAGTAGGCCAGACTGTTGTAGGTAAGATGTGCCCAAGCAGGATGCAGCCAAGCCCCAAAAGGGTAGCAGAACTAGGCTCCCTATTGAGACCTGCATATCCCATTTAGTGAAATAAAAGCTTAGTGTCTAGGGCAGGAGAACCTGATGCATGTGACCCATCTGTTAGGCCTTTTCTATATCTTGATTCCTCTTTTCCATTTAAATACAGAGAAAAACATTGGGCTCTAAAGAATCTGGACCAGAGTGACATGCATTGTGATTATTTTGGGACTTCCTCTCTGTTCTTGCCTAGGCTCACTTGCTGGGTTGACATTGGCCTGCTTCTCAGACCTCACCCAAGGCAGGCTGGCCAGACCAGGTGGAAAGTGTGAGCTTTGCCAAAGCTAAGATCACCAGCAGGAGACTGGAATGTGGGGCCTCTCCCCCAGGTTCTCTTCTGGGAACTTAGAGGATGTGGCCTGGGAGAAGTTCTCCTGTCTGCATTGGCAGCTGTTTAGGACTTTGGTTTGAAGGAAATACTTGTGTGTCTGGAGCTGGAGCTTTTACTTCTATTATATACCACCAGTACTATGGATTATTGACAGTGCACTTCTGCAGATAGAGTTATGGGTAGCATTACAGAGCTAAGGACTCTGTGGCAGGGACTCCAGGTCTGTGTAGTATGGCCCTTGTTCCCCCTGCCCCCACCCTTAGCCTGATGTCAGGGGCTCTAGGGGTGAAATTTTTTGTTCACTTGGTATAGTTATTGCATCCCGGAGATCTGAGATATGCTTTGGGCTTTTGTTTTTGCTTTCTTCCCAACTGTTTTATTTTTACACTGTTGGACTTCTTAAGGCTGCCTAAGATCCTTTTAAAATAGATAAAAACATAAACAAGCTCTCCATGGAGCCTGGCATTGTCCCCATGCCCACATCTTATTTCTCTTCCTTGGGACCCTAAAGCCTGGGTCCCTCTTTAGGGAGGGGCAGTGAGGGGAGAGGTGCTGCCTGAGAATGGTGTAAATCTCCTCCTTGGGCTCCATAAATGACTCATTTCCTTCAAGAGTCCTGTGCTGTTTTTCAGCAGAATCTTCACTATGTATGAATCAAAGTCCTGGCTGACATTTTTTGCCATGACTGAGTGAGATTTTCCCCTCAGAAATATTCTTCCCAAAGTGCCAGACATTGTTTACTTTTTTAATGTGTGTGTGTGTGTGTGTGTGTGTTTTGTTGATCAAATCCAGGGCTGAGCACATTCTTTTGTCTTAGGGTATGCTTCCCTAGACTGGTAGATTTGTGGCAGTTAATGCCCCGGTTAAGGGAGAGAGAGTTTCTCTAAGCTACATCATGCTTTCTAGGCCTAGGATGACTATAAGAAACAGCCAGGTTGGGAAAATGAGAGGAGAGTGGTAGGTTGAGGCCTGTTTCTGTTATTTTGGCTCAGTTTGGATGATGCTACTCAAGGCATTCTACTCTGTGCTCAGATGATATCTTTGGTCCAGGTCCCTTAGGATCCATTGTTTTCCTTGGTATTTCAATGGAAGTGGGAATCAAGATAAAGGTTTTTTGGAACATAGCTCGCTGAATGGTATAGGTATCGTGTATGGCTGCTTTTGTGCTTTAATGGCAAGGTTGAGAGTTTTAAGACAGATAAGACATGGCTTGCAAAGCTGAAAACACTTAGCACCTGGTTTGCTAACCTTGATTTAAGATAAAACAAAAGTGGAAAGATCCCAGAGCAGCTGTCATATGTAGGGACAGTCTCTTCCTGTCCAAGTTTTAGTTACAGTATATGGTTGATGCAGTTCCCTTCAGTGGTTCCTGAAAGGGACCAGAAAGACCAGGGCCCTGTGATTAGGAGATAGAGGGAGACCAAAGTTAGATTTGGTTCAGAGGCTAGGCCCAGGGTTCAGCGTTTGCCAGCAGTGTTGTTTGCCATTGGTGGCTGACTTGTAATGATAAGGAGTCAGTCTGGCTTCCGAGAAAGGGTTTTTTTCGTTTGTTTGGTTTTTAGTCCCGTCCCCCCACCTCCCCCAAGTGAATCCATGGTCTACATCCCCAGCTACATCCATTAGGGTCTTGCTAAGTTGTCCAACCAGGGCCCAAACTTGTGATCTCCCTGCCTCGACTTCCCAGGGTGCTGGCATTATAGGCATTCGTCGCCATGCCCAGATCGGGACAGGATCCTTTTAAACTGGCAAGCTGCCATGAATGCAGCTCCCCTTGAGCTTTAAAAAAAAAAAGAAAAGAAAAAGAAAAAAAGAAAAGAAATTCCTTCAGAGCCAGAAATCATGCAGGTACTGAGCTGCTTGAAAAAGCCGAATGATTGAAGGGGTAGAAAATAGAGCCTTTCAGAAAGTATTTAATAGCCCTGAGAAGCAGATTGATGAGTGCCACTTGCAAATGATAACCACTACTTTCTACACCTACTGTATGCCAGTTGCCACACTAAGCACTTTATCATCGTGTTCAGTCTCAAAACAGCTCTGCTGAAGAGCTCCCATTATCCCCAGTTACCAGCGGAGGCTCCAAGGGTGTGTCTCGCAAGAATCTTCCAGCCCTCTGCACAGAGAACAGGAAAATTAGCCAGAATTGCAGCCATCCTGGGGGACATGAGGAAGAACATCTTGACTGCAAGCTTGGTTAAACACTGGGATTAGCTGTCAGGGGAGGCTGAGTGATGCCCATCTGGGGAAAGCTTCAGAAAGGAAAAACCATTTTCAGGTCTATTTTCAGCTGCTTGGTGAAAGGCCACCAGCTTCAGTGGCCTCTGAAAAATGACCTTTCAACCTTTCTGATTCAGCAGTTCTCTCCCCATCATAGTGAATTCTTTCCTAGTTCCTAGTTTCCTAGTTCACAATAGTGCTAGGCCTCTTTAGGACTTCCAAGCCCTGCGTTACTGGGGATTTGGTTTCTAGGGCATTTCTGGCATCTAAGAAATTTTCTAGGAGGCTAGGCTGTCTCATGAGGTTCTTGTGCCTGTTGCACTGTGGCTCTGTCTGGTGTAGTCCACTGTCAGCCCCAGGGCTCCTTTTCCTGCAGGCCTTGGTCAGTACCAGCATGGTTGGGGACATAGGGGTAGTAAAGAACAGGTTTCCAGAAATTGATCTCTTTCTTCTGCGTTGCCTAATTTATGTGCATAGAATTGTTTGTAATATTTCCCTAGTGTTTTAAAAATGTCTGTCAGCTCAGTAATGACACCACCATCACCCCACCCCCCATCCCCACCCACGCTGCCCACGCACCACTTTTGTATTTCCGGTATCAGGGATTGAACCCAGGGCCTTCACACTGAGCTGCATCCAGGTCCTATTTATTTAGTTATTTATTTAGAGTCTTGCTTAAGTTGCCCAGCCTGGGCTGGAATTTGTGCTCGTCCTACCTCAGCTTCCCAGAGTTCTGGCAGGGATTATAAGTATGACCCAACACACTTGGCTCTCATTTTGTTGTTGTTATTCTTCCTCCTCTTCCTCTTTTTCAATGTTTTTTTTGGTTTTTTTGAGGCAGAGCCTCACTATGTAGTTCAGGCTGGCCTTCAACTCACTTGTATAGCCCAGGTTGGCCTGGAACTCACAGTGATCCTCCTGCCTCAGCCTCCTGAGTACTGAGATTATAGACACCACCATGACCAGCTTTTCTTTTCTTCTTCTTCTTCTTTTTTTTTTTTTTAAGACAAGATCTTGCTGCCTGAACTGCATCACATTTGCCTCTTGAGTAGCCACAATTGTGGGCCTGTACCACCACTCCCAGCCCATCTTTTCTTCTTGATTTTTATTATTTTTTTTTTTTTATTTTTGTGGAACCAGGAATCAAACTCAGGTCCTCATGCTTGCCAGGCAAGTGCTGTGCCACCAAGTCTATCCCTGGCCCTATTCTTGATTTTTATAATGTGTCCTTTTTTCTTTATTAGTCTAGCTAGAAATTTATCAGTTTTTATTGGTTTTCCCAGTCCTAAAAATTAGCTTTTGTTTTTAGTGATTTTGGTCCCCTGTACTTCTTTGTTTTCAATGTTATTGTTTTCTTCCCTTTATTTCTTCCTTTGGAATTTAACACCAATCAGTGCTTGATCTACATTCTAGAAGTTTTGGTATGGTGCATTTTTATTTCCATTCACTTCAAGTCATTTTCTCATTTCCCTTGAGTCTTCTCTTTTGACCTGTAGGTCACTTAACAGAGCTCAACAACAGTATCCTGTTGTTTCATTTTCAAATATTCTGGTTGTTATTCTGTTACTGACTTTTAGTCAGAGACACATGTATTAGTTTTTATTGTTATAATAAATTGCCACAAATTTAGTGGTTTAAAACAACAGTTTCCTTGGCATGGTGGCATACCATGATCCCAGTACTTGGGAGGCTGAGATAGGAGAATTGCTACTTGAGGCCTGCTGGGCTATATAGTAGTTCAAGGGCAGCCTGAACATAGTAAGATCCTGTCTCAAAACAAAAAAACAAAATAAAACAAAACAAAAACCCCCAAAAAACCACACCACAGCAAAACAAAACAAATTAGGGCTGGGGATGTGGCCTAGTATGTGATAGAAGCTCGCCTAGCATGCTAGGAACCCTGAGTTGACCGCAGCAGCTCCACCCCCACCTGCCACCCAGCACAAATCAAAAACCACACCCTGCAAACTTACTGTCCTGGAAGTTAGAAGTTCAACATGACTCTCACAGGGCTGTCTTAGTTTTTCTCCATCAGAGACTGTCTTTATTTTGCCTGTATTTCTAAAGGGTATTTTTTCCGGTATAGCATTCTAGATTGACATTTCTTTTAACATTTTAAAATGTTGCTTGCTCTTCTGGCCTCCATAGTATTTGGTGGTAAAAATAGTCATTTGAACCTGTATTTCTTTGTGTAAAATAAGGGGTTTGGGGGCCACTTTTAAGACTTTCATCTTTTGTTTTTAGTACTTTAATCATGATATGTCTGCCCATGGTTTTCTTATTTGTCCTCTTTGGAGTCTATTGCATCTCTTGGATCTGTAAATTCTGGTTTTTATCACATTTGGGAAGCATTTAGCTATTATTTCTTCAAATTTTTTTTCTGCTTCAAACTGTCTTATTTTTCTAGGATTTTGGAGACATGAAGTTAGATCTTTTTGATGTTCTCCCATGCATCCTTGAGGTTCTAATCCATTTTCCTCTGTTGTTTTTTTCTGTTATTTATATTAGGTCATTTCTATTGATTTATGTTTTAGCTCACTGACATCTTTGTCAACACAGCTTTGCTGTTGACTTGCAGAGAATTGTCGTTCCAAAGTCAATCTCATCAGATGTGATGACACAGGCATGTAATCCCAGCATGCAGAGGCTGAGGCAAGAGGATTGCTATGAGCCTGAGGACAGCTTGAACTGTATAGACCCTGTGACTAAAAGCAAAAAACAAACCAATAATAATAAAAATAAGTACAACCAATCCCCTCTTCCTATCCACTGTCTTCTTCCTCCTCCCCCACCCCACCCATCCTGTCCCTGTCTCCATAGTGCTGGGTTGATTGAATTCAGGGCCTTGCCTGTGCTGTACAAAATCCCCTGCCACTCAGCCATATCCTAGCTCCTCTTTGGTTCTTGATAGCTTCTGTTCTATTTCTTTGCTCAGAACTCCTGTCTTTCCATTGTTTTAAGAGTCTTTGCCTTTACCTTTTGGAGCACAGATGTAATAGCCCTTGCAAAGCCTTCCTGTGATAATCCCCACATTTGGGTCATCTTTCTGTTGATGGTGCTTGATTGCCTTTTCCTCTGACTATTGTTTTGATTGCCTGATTTGTTGTCAAGTAATTTTAAATATTATGTTATGAAGCTGTGGATCCTGTTTCAATGTCCTAGGAATGGTGATTGGTTTGTTTAGCAGCCCACTTAGAAGCAGACCTCATATCATCGCCCACTTCTGTGCTCTGTAGTTCCAACATCCACTCTGCTCTGCAGCATACAGGGGTCAGTCTGAAACCTAAGTGCTGACCTGTGTTGTAGTAGTTTAGTTCCCAAAATCTGTGCTGTGCTGGTGACCACATGGTTTCATACATGCCCTGCATGTGGAAGAGCTGAGGGCTTCATATATAGATTTAAAGGATCTTTTCTCTGGCTCTCTCTTTTCCACAAACTTTCTATACCCTCTGTTTCCTGAGTTTCCCCATTCCAAATGTTCTGACTCAAAAGGATGCTCCTTCCTGCACTGTCACCTTGAGAGTCCACTGCCACTGTGGTGGTAAAGGGGACAAGGAGCACTGCCTCTTTAGTGACATCACCTTTTGTTGACTTGAAAGAGTCTGTAGAACTCTACCTCTGGGGGCTGCTTCTGCCTCACCCATCAGGAGGGGAACAGATGCCTTGTTTTTGCTGGTGCTCACCTGGAGCAAGGTGAGTAAAGTCAGTTCAGTTCACAGGATCCCACTTTGGTCCTTTGGCTGGAGAGAGCATACTTTTTTCTGTGTTTGCTGCAAGTTTTGGTCTGTTCTCATTCTTAGGCTACACATATACAAGAGGCACAATTTCAAGAAAACAAAAAACCAGAAAAGTCACTGCTGAGGCGTCCACTCTTTATCTTTCTTTCCAAGTTCCATGATGACTGTTTAATATATTTTACCTCAAACTCTTAATTGTGGTTCATGGGAAAGGGTACGATATGCCTTCTCCATTTTGCCTTGAACTGGAAGTTGGAGATGGAACCCAGGGCCTCATGCATATTAGGCAGGCACTCTGCCACTGACTCAGGGCCCGAAGCTTGAGCTTCTGCTTCTAAGTATGATTATATCCTTATGCAATAGTGCTCCTTGGGATGCATTCTCAGGATGGTGACCTTGTTGGTCAACTCAGCCTTCCATAGCAGCTTTTCAAGGCTTCTCCCAAGTCCTCTGAGGTTGGTCCAAGCTGATACTTGGACTGTGGATTCAAGCATGCTGGCCGGGCCTTTCCTGGTCTTGTCCCAGCCTGATTGGCTAGAGTAGCTTTCAGTTTGTGAGGAGAAGGCACCTATCTTTGCCTCCCACTGACTAGTTCATTGGTGTCCCATAATTGGCCCGGTGACTACTGTCTTCTGGACCCTTCTGTTGACTTTACTGCCTGACTTAATGGTCTTTGCAGGGGAGGCACAGATATCTATATGTGCATTAACTGCACATTCTACCTCAGTTTCCAAGGGGTAAGAAACTGTAGGCCACAGTGCATGAAGACCTTGAAAAACATCATGCTTGCTGGTGATAGGATTCCAGAAATTGCCTCCTCTCTTGTCAGGCTTCCCACTAGCCTGCTTTCAAGCTCCATGTCCAGCTGTCAGTTCCTAGAGCATGGAGCCTGTGCAGTTGGTTTTAACACACAGTGTTTGGAAGGGAATGTGCCCTGTGTGGAATGGAGAACATGGCATCCAAACCATCCATGGAGTGTGGGCCCTTCCCTCTCTAGTCATTGGCTGTATTGCACGGGCAAGTTACCGTTCCTTTATGTGTCTTTTTCCCCTTTGTCAAATAGGAGTAATCATAGAAAACTTAAAAAGGACCATGTTGGGATTAACGGTAACAGGCATGGGGTAGGTGCTCAGGAAATGCAGGTTGCCCTTATTTTCTAATGGGAAGGGAAGGACTTTGTTGTTAAGCCCATTCCCTTCCTCTGTCTTCATGTAGGAACCATCTCTTCACCTTTCTAAAAAGCAGACCAGCAGCATGTGCTGGATGGAGCTGGGATGTTGGGAGGCGTTGGCCACCTTGTGTTGTAGCGGAGCTGGCTTTGCTCCACGTGCCACCTGCAGGCTGATCCTGCCCTCCTTCCCACACTTGTGCAGAGCAGGCCTTGGAATCCAGAAGGAATGTGTGCCTCATCCTGGCTCTGGATACTTGGTACCATCTGTTAGGACTCATGAGCCACATGGGCCCATGAGTTATGTTCCCACCCACACCCACTTCCATGTGGTGAGTCTGACTCCTGTGTATAGGTGTATGGTGAAGGAGCTGCGGGGAGTTTTCAGGATCTTGCTGTTTTCTTTTTTAAACCTTACCCTTTCCTTATTCCCTGGCCCTGCCTTGCCTGCCTGCTCCCTTGGTCAACCTCAGATGTCTGAAGGCTGCTTGTCTTTTAGACGCTGCCCTGTCTTTTCTTCTTCAGACTCTTACTTAGCCCAGAGGCTCGCTGTCAGCTGAATAACTCATACTTCAGCATTCTTCCCTAATTTTATGTTGCTTTCTTCTGTCTACAACAGTTGGAAGCCTTGACACCCACTGCTCAACCATGGACAGGCTTGCTAGTTTCTAGGTGCCTGGCCCAGTTGGGGTGATAGGACGTAGAACTCCTGATTGGGCACCATCCTGGATAATGCCCAGTGCCAGGCACCTCATAGCAACTCAGTGTGCTGCTCAGCTAACCAACTGGATCTTCATTTTGTGGGCATGGGGAGGGGGTTTCTGTCCTGCCTTATTATTCTTGAGGTAAGATGGTAGGATGAGAGAGGTCATGGATGCTGCTCTATTGGTTGGATGTAGGGAGTCCTATTAATAGTCATCTGCAGCATCATTGAGAAGGTCCACAGTGGGATCAGGCCTCAGGTTAGACAAGCCTGAGAAGCCAGGGTAGGCTCCCTTTGATGGGTTTGCATGCCACACCTGTATACACATGCACATGTTGTATGTGAATTCGTATGCTATAGGGCACAGGCCTATGTACACCTCTCATATGCATACTGGTGAATATTTATAGGCTGCAGATTCATGCTTGTGCACACACATGCACACTATACTTAAAGATGTGTTTCTGCAGGATTATGTCAGTGGAGAAAAGCTGCTCAGTTGGTTTCAGTCTAGACTTGGTCCAGAGTCTCAGACAGAAGTGTCTTTCCAGGAGGCCAAAGAGAAAATGTTAATATTTACGGGGTTACGAGGAAAGAAAAGCTAATAAGGAGGTTGAGAAGGAGGGGTAAGAGGAGCAAAGAGAGGAAGAAGGAAAACCTAAGAAAAATGTCAGTAGCTTGAAAGTGAAGGTTGCACTTGACGGCAAGAGACATGTGAGCTGCCTTATTGGTTCCACTGTTTTCAGTGTATGATTTTAAGCCAGTTATTAAAGCTCTGTAAGTCTCATTTTCTTTATAAAATGGTATACTACAAACCATATAGGTTTATTGTAAGAATTAAATGAAGAAATGAAATAAAAGTACTTAACACCTTGCCTGACACATGTTAGTCCCTAAAGATAAGTTTTAGTTCCTATTATATGAAATGTCATAGGTAATATAAGATGCTCTGACCTCATGCACCAAATGCATTAGTATGTGCCAGTAGTACCATCTGCTTGGAGGCTGAACTGGATCGCTTGATCCCAAGAATTCAAGGCCAACCAAAACAACATAGCCTTGTCACTTTTTTTAAAAAAAGTCTCTGCCCTCAAAGTATATGGGAAGACAAAAGGCGAAAAAGGTTTCTAATACAGTATTTTCTTTAGGTTTTTTTTAAAAAATTGTTTATTGGTACAATTTAGATGTGTACAATGATCACATTCATCATAGGGAACTTGTACCTATACACAACACATCCTGTTTCCTCTTTTTTTTCCAGTCCCCTCCCATCCTCTAATACAATATTTTAGTTAAATAAATAATAAGTATCTTTCTGCATAACCAGGTCTTGTGGGAAATTTCCTCTGTGAGGCTTCTTTGCACCTGCCATTGTCTCTTGGGGTCCCCTGGATGTCTCTAAGCAGAGCCCTGCATGGAGCAGTGTCTTCTTCAAAGGCTCCCATGGCCCACATTCCTGTGTCACTGACTTCCACTTGGATGCTCAGTTCTTGGAACAAGCTCTCCAAGCAGCCTGTGTAGGCTCTGGGCGCTGGCAGCATCTCTACCCAGTTCCCACTGGCCCTTCTCCTGACTGAAGCAGCCTGTCTTGCTTCTCCTTTCTGTGGTGACAGGCTGTTCTTGTTTGAAAACAGAAAAGACACCATCATTGCTTTTTTTGCTTTTATAATATTATTTTTCCCTTTTCCCAAAACATAAGGCTCATTTCCAATGGGGTGTGTACAATGTCTGGCTCTGTGTATGCATGTAATAGGCAGCGGGCCCTCAGTGTCACCTAGGTCTTCAGAAAACATGGTGACTTCACCTACATTGTGAGGCATGCCACCAGAGGCCCTGGGGACAAGAACTATTCAGTCAGGGATACATGGGTCAGTGGACAGACTGCCAGGCATGAAAGGCTTTCCCGGTGATGAGTGACCAAAGCATCACTGTTGGTTTCTGTGACTCAGAAATGAGCACAACTTGTACACCCTACAGAGGTGATAAGGTCCAGGCTGGCTCCTCCCAGGGAGCTCTAGTGTAGCCATATATGTGTGAGCATTTTATTTCCACTTGCATTTTGACAGATACTGAGGCACAGCTGGACTCTTTGGAAACTGCAAACAGAATTTTTTTTATCCAGAGGACAGTGAAGATTGCTTTTAATCTTGTGTGTTCCAGCACCCCCATGGTTTTGGTTCACATCTGCTCAGAGTTTGGTTGCCCTGATTGCCACGTGGGCTGAGCACTGGGCTGAATTGGTGGTTCTGTATATATGTGGTTGTTTATCTATTAAGGCCTGGACAGCATGTAGTAAACAAGTTGGGAGGAAGATGGTATGCTCTCCAGTGGCCCCTAGATCTCAGATGGTTAGTGCCCTGAGGAGGGATCAGATTTGGGCCTGTCCTGAAGAAATTAGGGGGCTAGTGTCTGGACATGGGTGGTTGAGTGGGAGAAATAACCCTGGAGAATGTCTCCCTGGTTGAAGTTGGAGAGGAAGGGTCATGTTAAGTCAGCAGGGAAGGAGTCCTGGGAGCAGCAAGCCTTGAAAATTAGGTTTCAGAGACCCAAGTAGCCCATTCAAATGGAGAAGGGTATAAGCCAGAGCCCAGAGAAGAGCATCTGGGGCCCAGGCTGGTTAGGCTGCAGTATGTATGAGGCAAAGCAGTGGCAGCTAGCCTGAGGGTGGGCTCCCCAGGGCACCTGAGCCTGATTGGTGAGACTAAGGCTAAGCTTCAGGTGCTGCATGGGCCTTGGGGCCAACCCGAATAAGGCAGCCCAGAGACTGTGAAGACAATTATGAGGTTTGTGGGTAGAACCTGTGAATCATTTAGTGGGGTCAGTTGGTCAAGATCGGTGGCTTAAGTGACCTTTGTAGCAACACATTGCCCCTACTATTCCTGATTAGGTGAAAACTAGTAGAGAACTGGTTTTTATTTCCCCTCCTGGGTCTTCTCAAGCTCTGAATTCCCTGAAAGTAATTTTGCCCTGCTCTGCCCTGCTCTGCCCTGCCCTGCCCTGCCCTCTGGGGTGAGTCCTGGATGTAAGGCACGAGTAAGTGCCTCTGATGAGAGTACTTCCCCACAGTGTAGGAGGATGCTAATGTCCAAGGCATCATGTTGTAAGGCATAAAACATAATGTGAGCCCTATGGAGAGGAAGAGGCATGTTTAGGCCTTTTTCAGAAATGCAGAATATGGACATGTGCTTGTCAGATTTTTCACAGAGGGTTATCCTAATCCATTCTAACTGCTATAACAAAAATACCTTACATTAGGTTAATTAAACCACCAATAATTATTTCTCGTAGTTCTTAAGGCTGAAGGTTGGGTTCAGGGCACTGGAAGATTTGGTATATGGTGAGAACCCTTTCCTTGTTCCTGTACAGTTAGCTTATTATTGTGTCATTACATGGTAGAAAGGATGAGGGAATTCTCTAGGGTCTCAGAAGTGCATTAATCTGCTTATGATGTGATTAGATCATGAGGGCTCCACCCTCATAACATCATACTGGAGATTAGATTTCAAAAGATGAATTTTAGATGGACACAGACCTTCAACAAGCAGTACCTTACAGAGCCTTCCTGTCAAAGCCAAGTGGCCTTGCCAGTGAAAGCTGACTTCCCTAAGGCTGAAGGGGGGTAGTGGCTAGAGTCTTGGTTGGTTACCCCAGCTCTCAGACCCTCCAGATGCCACCTTGCCACATACAAGCCAGCCCAGGTTGCCTCCGGGTACTTTCTGTCTCCTGAAGAACTGATTTCTTAAGACAGGTTCCATGATCCTTTGGCATCCTGTTCCATATGACTCCAAGCATCTCAACAGCTCTCTCCTCTCCCACTGCACTCTTGTCTCCACCGTGCAACCACCAGTGCCTGCATGCTGTGGCAGAGCAACCTCAGGAGCCAGGGGATGTTTGTGTGCACTATCACTTCATTGCTGACTTATGGCCTTTTGAGAAGGGGCTCAATAAGTGGGAGGAAGCTGGTAGTCCGGGTCCAACTGTCCATATAAAGCAGTCTAACCTTTTGAATGTCTTCTACCCTCCAACTACAAGCAGAACAGGATTCAGTTAAGAACAGAGCAAAACACACATGCACGTGCACACGCACACACATATACATGCACTCAAGATGCAAAGCACTTAATGTGGAGAGCATCCATGTGGCTAGAGCTGAGAGCCCTGGGCATAAACAGGCCTGAGTTCCCTTTCTGAGGACTGAGAGGGGACTGACATCTGTTCACTGTGTGCTGTGTGCCAAACGCTGGCTTAAGTGTGGGATTGGATGATTCTATTGTTCTCTTTTGCAGGGGGCTGGTAATGCCCCCTCTGGGGGTCTAGAGGCTGAAATGAAGACCTTACCTAGTATAAGTTGGGTCCTGCTAGTAAGCAAGAAACAGAAATCAAACTTTTTTTCTCTAGGGAAGTCTGAGCACAAATTCTGTGCCTTTGAGCTAAGTGAGGTACCAGCCTCACAGTGGCCCTGGCATAGGATGGCTATGGAGATGAGTGTTGGGCAGGGGGCCCACATGAGCCAGACCTGGGGATTTTAGGGGGGAGTACCAGGTACAGAGCCAGTATAGGATGCACCAAGAGCCTTTCTGAATGCCTCAGATCCCCACATATCACATGGTTTCTGAGGAGGAGTGACTTCTTTCTGGTATCTCTCCACCTAATGGCACAGGGTCTCCCATGGTGTAGTGATGTGGGCCTTGCTTCCCCTTCTTCAGGGTTAACCTCTGTGGGATTAATGGTTCCCACAAGATTATTTTGTAATGACCCTCATCGGGACATGCTTGCCTGACTGGGTCAGCAGGAGGTCGAATTTGAATCCTGAAGGGGCATCTGACAGTTATGCCTGTGGTGCGCAGCCCAGGCCCGTGAATCCCTTCTCCCCAGGGGAGCAGGCTGTGAACTGGGCTGTGTTCCCTAGACTAGCTGACCAAGAAGTGACAGGTGGGGCCTGGACCAGGTTGTCATACCCGTGATGACAACTGGGATTATTGCTGTGTGTGGTAGTTGCCACTTGATGGTTTCAAGTTTCAGCTAAAGGGCTGAGTCTTCTGTCATCTGAATAAAAAGATCCTTGCTGGCTGGCTGTCAGGCTTGTTCTTCAGTTGTTAGTACAACTGAAGTCTTTGGCTTGTAGAATCTAAGGCCCTGGAAAAGTGAGGAAACTGTTTCTGTATCCTGATTATTGATGTGAGAGAAAAATCTGGAAACACCTGAAACCTGGAAAATGGAAGCCAATGGGCTTTGCAGTGGGCCAGCTCTGGGTCACTGAGATCAGCACAGGGTTGGAGTCCCAGATGGTCTTTTTCATAAGCCCGTCAGACTTGATTGCTGTGCCTGGGTCATCTTCTGATCCTGAGTGGCCAAGACCTGACAGATGCTACACTTGAATGTGGTTTAAGCGTGTTCCCAAAAGATTCATGTTGGAAGCTTGGTCCCGTAGTATGGGTGACATTGAGCAGTGCTGAGGTCTTTCAGAGGGGGGTGATTAGGTCACTAAGAGAGCTGCCCCTGGAAGGGATCAGAGTAGTTTTCATTGGTCCCTAAGTTAGATCCTAAGAAGCATTATTGTAAGTAAATGAGCCTGGCCCCCTTTTCTCTTGTGCTCTTGCGTTGATGGCTTTCACGAAGATGTCATGCTGCCAGAGTGGGTCTCACCAGAGCCCTTTGGACTTCTAGCCTTCAAAACTGTGAGCCAAATAAACCTTTTCTGTATAGAGTACCTGGTTTCATTTATATCAGTGGAGTAACACTCATATAGGTACTGTGGACCTTACTGACGTGGGTCCTGCCGTATCTCCTAAAGTGCACATTTACTTAATATAGAAGTGAAAGAGCATTGCCGGGCTGGGGATTCAGCGGCATGAACACCTGCCTTGCAAGTGGATCCCCAGTACCCGCCCCCCCAAAAAAAGAGATTGCCACATGATTCTTGAAATCAAGCAAGAGAAAGATTGTGTGGCTTTTGGTTGGCAAGGAGCCAAATAGTGGTGATATGTGTCGTAAGTTGGACCACATGAGTAACCAGGGCTTCTAGTAATTATGATAAGTGATGCTTCTGCTTCAAGACGCTTCCACCCTCTAGCAGGGGAGTGGTGGCCTATTTGTCACCCCCAGGGTGTGTGGGTGGAGACTGTCATTATCTCCATTTCATTGGTGGGAACACTGAGAGATGAAACAAGCCACAGTGTGAGGAGGTCACCTCAGTAATCCCAGTTTGTTTGTTCTCTCTTTTTAGAGGAATGGTTGAAGAGGCCACAGGTGTTGGGTAGTGGAACCTGGGAGCAGAGGAAATTATATTTCCTTTAACAAATACCTGTATAAGTCAAGAATGGGAGAATTCCTGGCAATATACATAATCAGTGTGTACATTTGAGCCTAGACGTGAAGACCATGCCACTTCTTTATACCTTGGCCTATTGATATCTGTACACATGTGGTACACCTGAAATTCTAGTGCAAAATATAGAATATCACACCCCTGCCCCAGTGTCCCCACTCTAGTTCCTCCCCAGGATGGCCAAAGCTGGAGATCCAACCCAGGGTGTACCAAGCCCCATGAACCTCCAGGAGCTATCACTGGATGGGAGACCTGCTGTGAAACCTAGCTGTGGTGCTCAGGGCATGTTGGTTACACTTTGCATGGACAGCTCCTGGGGCTGACTACACTTTACATGGATAGCCACACCGTGGCTAGCTGGCTAGAGTCCTGTTTCTATGAGCAGGTGAATAACTGGAAAGTACTTCCTCAGTGCTAGTGTCTCATCTCCACAGTACCAGCATGTATTAGTCTGCTAACACAGACTAACAGAACAAAAAACCATAAATGCTACAGCACAAACAATAGGAATTTACTGTCTTATAGTTTTGGAGGTGAAATGTCTGAGACTGAGGTGTTTACAGATTGGTTTCTTCAGAGGATTGTGAGGAAGAATGTTCCTTGACTCATAGATAAATGGCTGTCTTCATGTCCATGTGGTATTTTCCCTCATGCCAGCGTATCTCCAAATTTGGGTTAGAGCCCAACTTAATGGCTTCATTTTAACTTGGTTTATAAAATTCTTGTCTTCCAGTGAGTACTAGGGTGAGGACTACATATGAATTTTTGAGGGAACACAATTCAACCCTTAATACTACACTTCTTTATATATATCTATATCTATATATCTATCTATCTATATGTATATAATTTTAAAGCCTACCTGATCATTAGTAATTTTTATATTGTGATAAATTATGCTGGAGAGCTCAGTGGTACTGTGCATTCAACCACAGTACCTCAAAAAATTATACCAAATGGTATGCATAGGTTATGCAAATAGTACACCATTTTATTATGTAAGGGACTTGACCAGCCTCAGAATTCAGTATCCTTGGGGTTCTGTAAGAAGTTCCCCTCAGAGGGATGACTTTCTTTTTGTGACTGGCTTATTTCATTTATCATAATGTTTTCAGAGTTTATCCATGTTGCAGCCTGTATTAGAATTCCCTTTTTAAAAAGCTGAATAATCTATAGATCTGCACATATGTATGACATTTTGATTATCCATACATCCAGTAATGGATACTTGGGTTGCTTATACTGTCTGGCTTTTGTGAGTGGAACTGCTCTGAACATGTGTGAACGTGTATCCTCCTGATGGAAATGGTGAAAGCAGGTGGTCCCTCCTGCCCTTCCAAGCTTGTCCAGTAAACATTTATCTGTGGATGGGCCTGGTTTGTTGTAATGACCATCAGATGCAGGAAACTCCTCCTTCCCACTATCCTTTCTCTCTTACCTTCTATTTCTTCCTTGGAGTTGAAATTAGTGGAAAGGCAGGACCTCCAACTGGGCAGTGACCACTGACTGGATCCTAGTTGAGCACCTTTACCAGCACATAGAATCTCACCAATCTGACCATTTTCAGATCACATTTCCCACCCTGCACTCATATCGTGGGCCTGATCTCTGTGTGAGCACCACATGGCTTGGACTCAAACATGCTAAGCACATGCTATACCCCTGAGCTGCAGTTCCTGCCATTCTTGAGGGCACTGTCCGTCTTTACTGCCCTGTACCACCCTTCTTCCTAAGGACCCCTCTGGTCAATTCTTTATTGCCAAGTCTATGCCTCAGGCTGGAAATTCAGCGTCCCCTTTAATCTTCATCAGTCAGGTCCAGCTGGAGTGACCATCCCAGAAGCTTCTGCCCTGGTTCCACCTCTGCTGCCATACCCAGACGTGCTGCCAGAATGTCCCTCACTCCTCTGTGTTCTCCAGGACCTCCTCTTGTTTCAGACCCTGTGGCCCTTGACACTTCCTAAATCAAGTTCCGAGGCCTTGCCTAGAGTCCCAGGCCTCCCACCAAATTTGCTGTCTCTGCCTCTTCTCTTATTTGTCCCCTTTGAGCTGCTATGGTTTGGATCTAGTGGCTATTATTAAAGGCTTGGTCTTCAGCCTGGTGCTGTTGGAAGGAGCTGTAGAACCTTTAAGAGATGCGAGGGACTAAGTGATCGTTGGGGGCATGTTGCAGGGGATTTGGGGACTACAATCAAGAGGGTAAAATGGATCTTTAAAAATTATGATTCTTTTAGACATAGGCTGTTTCTCCAAGCTTCCTCATACTAAAATTGTAAATTCTCCCACCCCTACTCTGCTCCCACTCTACCACCAGGGAGGGTTCATCAATTCTCACCCTTGGGCCAAAGGTTGGCTAAATCTACATATTTCCTTGTGCCTTTTGCTGTGCCACATCTATAATTTGGAGTGCTTTTGTATGTTCAAGGGGGCCAGACTCACTACCCTCCCAGTTTCACCAAACTAAAACGTATACATTCATTTTTTTCATTTTCTTGGGCTTTTCTTTTATTTGATGTGGACAGACCTAGAAATTATAGACATTGGGGGGGGGGGGGCTGGATTCAGGCCTGACAAAGCCCTGGCCCAAAACAGGATTATGGCCTCTTCCTGTTTGTTTCTTGGCTGGGTAGCCACCATGTACCCCTGCATGATGTACTTACTGTGCCACCAAAAGCCCAAAGCCATGAGGTCAGTTGGTCATGGACTGAAACCTCTAAAACTGTAAATCTAAATAAAACCTTTCCTCTTTATAAGCCGATTATGTTTGGTATTTGTAAACAGTAATAGAAAACACACCAGCCTGTTGCCTAAATTAAGCCCTCTAAAGCCCAGCAGTTCTTTTTACTCACAGCCTCTCCACTGGTCTCTGCTGTTTGAAGGCTCCATGCTGTTGTCCCTCGAAGACCACACCCCTGGAAGCCTGTCTGAATTTCTCCCAGGAGCTGAGCCCTTTTGGTCCTCCAGCTCCCTAGCACCTATATCCAGGCCATGGGTTGCATCTGCCTTAGTGTTTTGTAGTTGCTATAACAAATTACCACAGAGCAAGAGACTTAAAACAACAGAAATTTATCTCTCAGTTCTGAAGATGTAAGTCCAAAATCAAGTATCTGGAGGTTATAAGGGAGGATCCTTCCTTACCTCTTCCAGCCTCTGTTGGCCCCAGATATTCCTTGGCAATATGGCACCATGACTCCAAATCTCTGTCTCCATAGGGCCTTTCCCGCTGTTCCTGTGTCTTTGTCTCTTGTGTTTCTTTTAAAGATACTTGTCATTGGATTTAGGTGCATCAGTATGAGAACTGTGATAAAATGAATACATTTGTTCGTGTCCTAGTTCACAGCAGAGCTTCTAAAGTCCTAGTAATTTCCAGAGTAACAGGGGTGATAGGAGGATCTACTTTTTGTTATTTGTAACAGTCCCCTTCCAACTATCTCATACTAATGAAATGACTTTTGATGGGCCCCTAGATGGCTTCAGAATGGGGCAGGTTGCCAGAAGAACCAATCTTGTGATTAAAGGATTTAACTTTCAGCCCCACCTCACCCCCACTTCTGGGGAAGGCTGGAGATTATGTTAATCTCCAGTGGCCCATGAGTTACCCAATCTTGCATACTGGATGGAGCCTCCGTCAAAAGAAAAGCTACCAAAGGGGATTCAGAGAGCTTACAGGTAGGCATACAGAGGTGATCCAAGTGTAGTGCGCCCAGGGAACACAGAGGCTACACATGCATGCACGCACATGTATGCACATACATGTACATACACTCAACACTCTGCCCTGTGTAATTCATTTGGCTGTTCCTGAGTTATACCCTTTATAATAAACTAGTTGTACCCTTTATAATAAATTGGTAAGAGGCTTTCCTGAAGTCTGTGAGCTTTTCTAGCAAATTAGTAAACCTAAGGAAAGAGTGGTGGTAACACACATGCATGAACATGGATGGGCATATGCGCGCGCACATGCACACATACACACACACACACACAGAGCTTTATAGCTGGTTGGTCAGAAAGTGGCAGAGTTCCAGACATTGGATTGAAGTGGGGGCAAGTGGTCATGCAGGACTGAACTTTCATCTCTGGGGTCTGACCCCATTGTGAGATAGTATCAGAATGGAATTAAATTGTAGGATATCCAATTGGTGTCCAGAAAGTTGATTTGCTTAGAATAGAGGAAAACGCCACATGTTTTATGTTTGGTGTTGGGAGTATTCCATGAGAGTAAAAACACACCACAGTGGTAGTAATGGGATAACGAGGAGAATTGCATCTTGAATTCCTTAATATAATTACATCTGCAAAGACTATTTTTTTTTCCAAATAAAGTTCCATTCACAGGTTTGGGATTAGAACGTGGACATACACTTTTCCCCCCCATGTTGGGAATCAAACTTAGGGCCCAACACATGCTTGGCAAACACTGTGTCACTGAGCTATCCCCTGGCCCCATGGACATGTTCTGTAGAGAGCTAGCTCATCATTCACTATAGCCTTCTGTTCACCTTCCAGAAGGTGAAACCCATGCCTGCCTCTCTCATGCCTTCCTTACATCTTAGCTGTGTAATCATTTCCTTAGCAGTCCTGGCTGCCTCTCTTGGTGGCCTTGACTTGGTTGCCTTGAGGTACATACCATGTGGTTCAGGGAATTCTGGCTGTCAGGAGCAGGTGCACAGTACCATTGCACACCCAGCTCCATGCCCGGAAGGCATTAGTGGCCCTGTGCACCTTGTTTGAATAATAGGTGCTCAGTAAGTACTTTGGTCTGAGGCTAAATGGTCAGAGACACCAAGAAATCTTTTAGAACCTCTTGTCATCAGAAGTTGAGGTCATTCCAAAAGACAATGATTACCTCATCCTGTGGCTAAGAACCTTTTACCCTGGGGTTCCAGCCTCTGCCTGCCCCACCCTAGCACCTGGCAGTTCCAGCTTGAGGCTCAGAGCATTAGATTATCTTTCCTTCCTGGAAAGTCTGGGAACTCCAGGTGTGTCCTTGGAGACTGAAGAATGTCCTTTTAACAGTGTTCTGGATTCTGATTGAAAAGTAGGAGCTTTTCTTTTTGCCTACATAGGGGCTACATTCAGCCAGTGAAAGACGGTGCCCTATCCTTTTTTTCAATGTTTATTTTTTATTAGTGTGTGTTTGCACTACATAATGATCACATTCCTCATGGGGAGTTGGCACATGTACATGGCAGCCTATCTTTAAAGCAAAACTCACCAGTAAGTTGATCTGGTGATTCAGTCTCCAACCAGCTGTGACCTAGAGCCTGAGTGGGCAGAGACTGAGGGCTGGTTGTGTGGGTCAGCCTGTCTCCTCCAAGAAAGCTCCTCCTCCAGAGAGACTGGGGCTGCCTGGAGAACAGCGCCATCAGACCCTTCTCAAGTAGCACTTCCCAGCTTATCTGGGTGGTAGCAAGGGCTTGGCCAGCCGTAGAGTGTTCTGTGTGGTGCAAGCCTCAGAATCCCGGAGTACTCTGTTCCTCTCCTTCTGAGAACAGGCTTCTCTCCAGGTTATAGTGGCTGATGAGGTGGGAGATATCTCTTACAAAGAATTTTTACTCACTTGGTGTCTGTGTAAGAAACTATAGCCACCATCCTGGCAGAAGGGAAATAAAACCACTAAAACAGCCACACGTCTCAGAAAGTATAGTGGCCACTCACTGCCTGTGGGAGGCTTAGAGTTATGTAACCAGCCAGTACTGATCGTTCATCCAGAATGATACTCTGTTGGTTTTCAAGAAACAGAGCGGGGGCAAGGGAGGGAGGGGGAGGAGAAAAAGAAAGACAGACGGACTTGAATTATGTTCTAGGTTCCCTGTTTAAGATAGAAAAACAGGTGGGCATTTATTTATTCATGCCTTTACTTTTGAGACAGGGTCTCACTGTTGAGACCCTGGTCTGGTTGGTCTCAAATACCTGGGTTCAAAAGATTCTCCTGCCTCAGCACTCCCTCCCCTCCAGGAGCGAGGACTACAGCTGGTCAGCACACCTAGCTTTTTTTTTTTTTAAATTAAGATAAAATTTACATAACATAAAATTAACCATTTTATGTTAATTCCTAAAATGGAAGCTGGGCGTGGTGGCTCACACCTGTAATCCCAGCACTTGGGAGGCTGAGGCAGGAGGATTGTTGTGAGTTCGAGACCAGCCTGGGCTACAAAGTCCCGAACTGCATAGAGAGAACCTGTCTCAAAAAGACAAAAAAGAAAAAAGAAACATTTTAAAGTAAGTAATTTAAGAGCTTTTATTATACACACAGTGTTATACAGTCACCACTTTACATATTTAATTCCAGAATTCATTACCACCCCAAAAGCAGAACCTCATGCCCATCAAGTAGGAGTCTGTGAATTTATCTATTCTGGACATTTCGTGCAAATACTAGAGTCATGCAATATGTGACTCCCTATGAACAAATTCTTTCAATAATGTAATACTCTCAGTGTCATCCATGTCGTAGCCTGTGTCAGAACTTTTCCCTTTTAAGGCTGCGCGTTAGTCCGTTGTAGAGATCTTTGTGTATCTGTTCATCAGTTGATGGACAATTAAGTGATTCTCCTTTTGGCCGTTGAGTAGCTTCACATTTATTTACATTTATTTTTGTGGTGCTGAGGATTGAACTCTGGGCCTTGTGCATACAAGGCAAGTGCTCTGCTACTGAGCTGTACTCCTCACTGCTTGTCTATTATGAGCAGTACTGCTACAAACTTTCCATTGCACGTTTTGTTTAAATGCCTGTTTTTGATTCTTTGGGTTGTATAGCTAGGAGAGAACTTGCTGGGTCATGTGATTATCAGCACAGACTTTTAGAAATATCTTCACTTCAAAATGTGTTTGGAAAGTTAACTGAGTGGGCAGGTCACTGTGGAGAACTATAGTGTTACATTACTTCAGCAGCCATCTTTAATGTAACTTGGACTTACTTATCTTGGGAGCAGGGCTCAGTCACCCCCAACAGTTTCCAGTTTTCTGTCTCCTCCCAGTTCCTCAGTGTGGTCCAGCCAGATATCTGCCTTCTATATCCGCCTCCTGGTGACCACTTTCCTGGGTGGTCATGGTACAGCTAGATACAACCTGCTGGACTCGCCCCACTGAGCCCCACACCCTTGCATGGACTGGGCAGATATGCCATGGTGATTGCCTCTCTGTCCTGCTCTGAGCTCCTGGAACTCGTGTTTGTTTTCTTTAAACTCACCATTTAAAACTCTTTATTGGAAACCTATTTAGTTACTCCCTGGACCCAATAAAGGCAGTGGCCTGTCTTAGCTCTCGCGGAGGCCTTTGTACTTGCACACATGCTTATGCTTGTGCTCTTCTTTCCACACACTCTCTGACAATGCTTACTGGTCTCCAGCCATGCTGCTTAGCTCCCGAACAACAGGAGGTAACAAAAATTTTTAATTCCATCTATGTCTCTCCTAATCATTGCAGGGGCGCTTCCCATCTTAGCATATTCAGTATACTCACACAGTTGTACAACCATTACCTTAGTCTAATTTTAGAATTAATTACTTAATTAATTAATTTTAGTTTTGGGGGAACAGAGCCTTACTGTATTCCAGGCAGGCCTTGAACTCACATTGTAGCCCAGGGTAGCCTTGAACTCACTGTGATCCTCCTACCTCAGCCCTTCCAGGTGCTGGGATTACAGGAGAGTGCCACCACACCCAGTTATTGCTTTATATGTGTTTTAAAAGATTCTTAATTACAACAGTCACACAGACTTAAATGTACTTAAACACTAC
This sequence comes from Hydrochoerus hydrochaeris, assembly GCA_004027455.1. Taxonomy (NCBI): domain Eukaryota; kingdom Metazoa; phylum Chordata; class Mammalia; order Rodentia; family Hydrochaeridae; genus Hydrochoerus; species Hydrochoerus hydrochaeris. The sequence continues at coordinate 238,674 of PVLA01001871.1, forward strand.
CTGATCCTTGCTCTGAGACTGGGTTTTCCTGTCTGAAAAATGATAATCTAGAAGTTCATGACCACTGAGGTGGTTGTGCAGATTCACAGGTGTGTGTGTGTGTGTGTGTGTGTGTGTGCGCGCGCGCGCGCGTGCGTGCTGCATCTTACAGACCCACAATGCATACCTGGAAGTGCTACAGGTATTCCCTGACTGTACCAAGGTACTGCGACAGAATAAAGGAGCTAGGCTCAGATGTCCAGCTCTCAGAATCCAAAGCCTTGGCCAGGAATACAGCTTAGCAGCATAATTGCCTACCTGGAAGGTGCAATGTCCTGAGTTTGATTCCTGGTACAAAACAAAACAAAACAAAACACACAGAATCTGCAACCTTTTCCTAAAGTGTAAACTGTTCTTGGTACACAGAGTTCTACAGAGCAGGCTCTAGGCTGTGGATCTTCAAAGGGTCCACAGCTGGCCCTGGAATTCTATTTGCTCTTTGATGGGACCTGTGCTTCTCTGTCCTGGCTGCAGTTTTGTAAGCGTCTTCTAGAGATTTGATATCTGCCCTCCAAAGATGTGAGCAGCTGTCTGTAAAAGCAGCCATCACCCGCAGTGTGCTGGTCCAGGAGAGCTACTCTGCATGACTGCTTAGTTCTGCATGCACTGCCTAGGAACTTGCCTTCAATTCTATTTTTCTACTTTAACTACTCTAAGATACCTTACATGAGTAGAATCATACCATATTTGTTCTGTCTTTTTCACTTAACAGAAATATGTCCTCAAGGTTCATCCATGTTGTAGCATGTATTGGAATTACTCTCCTCTCTTTTTGTACTAGAGATTGAACTGAAGGTCTTACATCTGCTAAGACAAACTCTCTATGACTAAACAACAACCCCAGCTCTTTTCACATTTTTTTTTTTTTTAATTTTGAATCTTACTTAGTAGCCCAGGCCGGTCTTGCACTTACAGTTTTCTTTGCCTCAGCCTCTAAAATAACTGGGATTACAAGGCATATAACCACCATGCCCAGCTCTACATTCCTTTCTGAAGCCAGAAATATTCCACTGTGTGCATATGCCATACTTTGTTTATCCATTCATACCTTTGTGGACTCTTGAGTAGTTTCCACATTTTAACTATTGTGAACAATGCTGTTATGAATTTGAGTGCTTCTTCAAATCTCTGCTTTCAGTTCTTTAAGGTGTGTACATAAGAAGGGGATTTCTAGATAAAATGGTAATTCTGTGTCTAATTTTTTGAACAATTTTTGAAAACCCAGTGTGGTCCTTGAGATTGAAGATGAGACTTGAGCACCAGTGTGGGTTCACCAGCACCCATGAGTCTTATCCCCTTCCCCTGTTGCATCAGAGAATAGATATGCAGAGCCTTGTGATTGCGGCTGCTAAGCAGACTGTGTGGGAAGGAGGAGACCTGCTAAGCCCTTGGCTATCTGTGGTGCCCTGGCTTGTAGTGCCTTTGGGCTTTGACCAGCCCGTTTCCTTCCTACCTCTTACTGGGTGGGTGAGTGTTCAGCTGATAGGAACTCATCTCCACGAATCCCCCTCACTGAAAGCCTGCTGCTTTTGAAGTTTGGGTTCAGTTTTGAGTAGAAGATGCAGCTGATGTGACCATCGGTTCCTTAGTCCTGCCCAGAGAGATTTTCCCACTGAATATTTCTGGTGGGGCAGGAGACACAGTGATCCTTAGCAGTTGCTCTGGTCTTTGGGAGACTGAAGTTTTCAAAATCCCTCAATAGTATGATTTAATAGTGTGGTTTATACTCAAGAGGGGGGGCATTTATATAATTTGGAACCACGGGTTTTTTGTTGTTGTTTTGTTTTATTTTTTATTTTAAAGAGAAAAAAAAAAACCAGAAAACTCAAGAAACAAACCTAAGAAACAGCAACAACAAAAGCAAAATGACAATAACAACAAAAAAATCCAACAACAGCTATATAGGTTTTTAAAACAAGATGATAGGAATTTAAAAATAGTCGTTATACTGCATATTGCTATCTTCACAATAGTTGCTCAGGTTACCAGATACAGGAATAAAAAAACAATAAAATGGAACAAAACACTGGATTTCAAAAATAAGACAGAAGGAAATCCCCTGCAATTGCCACAGTGCACACTGCCATCCTCCAAATAAATGCCCAGGTCACCAGCCCCAGGCCTGAAAAGTCAAACAATACAAGCATCAAGCTGATCTTTCACCTCACTCACTCTGAGCTCCTCTGAGTCAGCCATTTGCTTACCAGGAGTAGGGATATGCTCTTCTGGTGATTGACTTCTTGCTGTGTCTCTTCCTGTTCCCCATGGCAGACCCTGGCTCCCTGAAAGTCTGGGACACAGGTTTACAAGCAGTATGAGAAGGTAGGCTGAGTGCTGGTCAGAACAGGGACATTGGAGGGCTTTATCCCCACCCCACTTTACCCCATCACGTTTGTACTGGATGGGCTGAGGAAGTAAAGAAGGGTGGCAAGTGTGGATTAGAGGTGTCTGGATAGGCTGGGACGGTGTGCAAAGCCCTCTGCTGGAGTTCAGCAGGCACAAATCGGCCTCTGGAGATTGACAATTGTACAGATACTCATTTGTGACTTAGGCAGAGAAGGGACACTGCTGGTTTTTAGTTGCCGAGGACCCTCATAATTCCTCAACAGTCTGGCTTGGAAATATGGTCCCTCAGTCTCACCTGGTGGAGGTGAAGTGCCCACATCAATTAGTGGGTTTGCTTGACACTTGCTGAATACTTGATTCTCCTATCAGGTTTTAGCCCAGAGGTTGCTAAACCAGCACATTATTTTATAAACATGGAATCTCAGGGTTCCTCTGGGGTGAGCCCTGGGACCCCAAGTGTGACTAAAGTTCTTACTGAGTGGATTATCCACAGGTGTCGGTTTGACTGTGGGATATGAGTCAGTGTAGTCAGTGGGGGCAGCACTGAGATACAAGGTTTGTGTGGGCTTAAGATTTCATTGGGAAACTGAGTGTGGTCGCACATCCCTATAATCCCAGCACTGGGAGACTGAGACAGGAGCATTGCAATTTCCAGTGCAGCCTGGGCAGTTTAACAATTTAGCAAGTTGGGAATGTAGCTCAGTGCAAAAGTCCTGGAGTCAGTCGCCAGGCCTTGGGGGATAGAAAAAAAAGTAATACTTAAAAACTGTTTCAAGGTTCTTAGACTATTTATTGAACAACCATGACTCTAAGCCACTTTAAAAGCCAGCTGCAGAGAGACAAGAGTGAGAAAGGGAGCACCAGCAGAGGAAACTGTTGGAAAAGCCTACCTTGTTGGAGGTGAGGGCAGTGGCAGGTACTTCTCAGATGGTAACAGTGACATTTTAGAACTTTATGGTACCCGGGATCAAATCCAGGGCCTGTACGTGCTAAGCAAGTGCTCTGCCACTGAGAGAACTGGCAGCTGGAGAGGACCGGAACCTCACATTTGCAAAATTCTTCACCTGCCTCTGAAAACCGCCCTCTTGCACTACCTGTAGGATTAGTCTCGGGTTAGGGAAACCGTCTGGACTCCTCACCTGATAGCTGAAACCCACATCCAAGGCCTAGGATGCCTTTTGAAGAAGCTCCCTGTGATGAATAAGCTTTCAGTAGGAACTACTGTGGTGTTATGGATTTGGAGTGAACATGAAGGCTGCTGTGTTTTTGTTTTGCTTTGTTTTGTTTTGTTTTGTTTAAATCTGTGATTCCCTAAAATAGAAGCTAAAGTCAAGCCCAAAGTATAGCATTAGGGTTCCACATTAACAGAGTTTTGCGTATTTTAATGTGTTTGAACTCTGCAGCTTTCCCCAGGGATGCTGAGAGAAAGCTAACTTAGTCTTAGTGAAATTTGGGGAGGAAGAGGCAGAATTTACCTTTGGCCTCACACTGTCCTGCTAGAATACAGAAGCCACCAAAGTAGAACATCAATAGTCAGGATCATTACCTTGGTACCCAGAGTCCCCTAATGTCATATGGTTAAGGAGACAAGGGTCCTTTGAACACCTTTTTGGGGGACTTGGTAGGAGCCTACCCTGTTCTTGTTGTCTCACCACCCTGGCTACTATTTTCTACTCAGAACACGCCACACCTCTTGGTGGGTTCCTTGGTGGGTAGACACAGACAGAGGCAGACCTTGGTCTTTGTGGTCAGCAGCTGTGTGCAGACACTTGGAACACACTGCAAGTCAGCACTGTGACAGATGCTGCTCAGGGAGCCTAGTGGGTCTCGCCCCAGACATTGGCTAGAATCCTGGGAAGTCTTTACAGCCGCAAGGCCAGGTGCCAGTGGTGGTCCAGCCCTGCCAGAGTTTTGGATTTGGAATTATATATTGGGCCCAGCAGTGTCTATTTTCTAAGCTTCCCATGCAATGCTTCCCATGTGATATTTCCCATGTCGTACTTCCCATGTAATACCATGTAATACATTCCCAGCTGGGGATGCTTGTTAGAGAATGATGAGTCCTGCTATGACGCAGAGGTCTGGCAACATGGGAGAGGCAGAGGTATGCATGGAAACTGGGACATTTCCCTCCCATGGGTGCCCACAGCTGGAGGCAGCACTTAGTCTACGGTCTCTCCAGCCATACAGTTTCTTCTCAGCTGCCCATGTGGAAATCCCTGTCAGGATTATTGGATCAGCTGTTCCAGAAGGCAGAGAGTGGCCCCATGCTTACATGACCTGGATATTTGGTGGCAGTTATAAATTCATGAATGAATGCCAATGCCACCTGTGCTGGTAGCCTTCAGGCAGGCCTGCCTACATGTTCAAAATGAAGTACACTATTTGGTGTGATTGCTTGGAAATCCTGCAGGCCACAAAGGTGCCCTTTGGAAAGAGTGGAGAAAAGATCATACAAGAGGCTGGGAGCTGCCTGGGCCCTTGTGGTTTGATGGGTGTATAGTGAGGGGTCCACTGGATGAGAAAACTATGACTGAGGGCCAGGGTTATAGCTCAACAAAAAGAAGGAGGGAGGGAGGGATAGGAAGAGAGAGAGAGAGAGAAAGAGAAAAATAAAGAAGGAAGGCATGGTGTCACACGCCTGTAATCCCAGCACTTGGGAAGCTGAGGCAGGGGTATCATTGCAAGTCTGAGACCAGCCTGGGCTACAAAGTGAGCTCAGGGCCAGCCTGAACTACATAATGAGACCCTGTCTCAAAAAAAAAAAAAAGAGCAAGCACGCTCTGACAGAACAGAGTATGGGGAGCTGCAGGTGGCCATGGACTTGGGCTTCGTCACTGAGCCTGGAAGCAGGGGGTCATTGTCTTCAGGTGTCTTTGGGAAGAATGGAACCGTACAGTCCCAAAGGGCAGGGAAGTCCTTGTAGAATAAGCCACTCTATCCTCGTGTGTTACCTTGATTGGGGCAAAGGTGTTCTCAGAGTTTGGCTGACTGGCTGAGGGGTGGGCTGTGAGTCAGCTGAGCAGGGGCTGCAGCTTTGGTTCTCTGGGCTGGAGCTAACAGGCCATGGGGGAATCATTGCTCAGAAAAGCCAGGCCAGAAAACTGCCTCTTTGTGTATATATCCACAGGAGGACCCACCAAGAAGCTTGGTTCTGATTGCATGTGGTAACCAGGATGGAGAGACCCCAAGAGCAGAGTGGGCTCATACTGAGTTTCCCAGAAGTCTGTACCGGTGACTCTGGTCTTCACCAGATCCCCTTAGGCAGGTGTACAAGGACCATGCTTGATAGCAAGCAGTTGAAAACCCACTGTTACATTGTCTGGGGAGTGAGCTGCAGTTGATTCCTTCCTCACCCTTGTAAGATCTTTGACCAGTCTGTTGTGAAGATGGTGTCAGCTTCCCTGATGTCCCTGTGAGACAGAGGTGATACTAGCCTGGGTGCTTGCTTGGATGAGTGGTGTGTGGATGATTCTGAGCAGACAACTCCTAGCCCTTTTAGCTATCTCTGATAACAGGCTGCTGCTTTTCACACACAGATGCCTCGTTCGGGACACCACCTGGATACAGCTGCGCTGCAGACCGGGCTGAGGAGCAGCGCCGGCACCAGGATGGGCTGCCATATATTGATGACTCACCCTCCTCCTCCCCACACCTCAGCAGCAAGAGCAGGGGCAGCCGGGATGCTCTGGCCTCAGCAGCTCTGGAGCCCACCAAAGCAGTGAGTCCCTAAGATGTATCTGTCCTGTATGAATCAGGGATAGAGATGGGGAGAATCAGCTGGGCTTGGGGCCAGTTTTTGTCTTCTTGGAGGCACTTCTCTGGAGGCAGCTAGGTGTTCAGGGGCACAAGCACAGAGCTAACAGCTGCCAGTGGCTTGGTTTGAAAGCTGGGCAAATTTCTAAAAACTCCTTCCTAATCCCTGCATCTGGTAGAAGAAGAGTCTGCTAAATGCCTTGATCAAGGAGGCAGGCACTGTCTGGTCTTGAAGCTGAGGGTACTCATGGCAGAGACTACCAGCTAAGTCTGTGGATTACCGTGGTGGCCCCAGCCATGGTACTATGCTGAGGCAGTATCTAGGCCTCTGACCTTGTCCTCTAGAAAGTCTGCTTGCTCGTTTTTTAACAGAAGAGGCTCCGATGATGGCACCATTTATGTGATCAGGCTCTTTCCCATGAGTTCTTACTTAACCCTCATTATGATCCTGTGGAATTGGCATTGCTGTCACCTGCACTTTACCACTGTGGAGCTGAGGTCCAGATGTGGCTTCCCCAAAGTCATGTGGCAAGTGATCAGTGAAACATTTAATTGATGTTCTGCCACACACTCCAGGTGGGGTCCCCAGGGCCTGGCCCCTCTTACACAGGAATGTAGCCTAAGGGCAGTTGGCAGGCTGGGCAGTGCATTCCAGCAGAGGTGATAAGTCTGCTTAGGCCATTAGAGTGTTAACGGTGCTCTCAGTGATGCCAAGGCATGAGGCAAGGGGTGGAGGTGTTCCCTTAGTGCTTTGGGGACCCAGGCATGTTCTTCCTGCTGCTGGGACAAGGGCATCTCCCGTTGACCTCTTGAGTTCCTTCCTTCTTGGATTAAGAAGATTGTCACTACCTTATGCAGTTGCTCCTTTTTTGTCTTTTTGGTCTTTTTTGTCTTTCAGGTTTCTTTTTGGCCTCTGATAAACATATACCTTTCCCCTTCTACTTAGTTTGTTTCTGAAAGGGTCTCATCTTGGGTTTAAAAACAAGAATGAGAGAAGGGCAGAGATGTAGCTCAGTGGTAGAGCACATCTTTAGCACACGTAAGATCCTGGGTTCAACCCTAGCACCACTTAAAAAAAAAAAAAAAAAGAACAAGAGAAGGGTGTGCTTTTTCCAGTTGCTGTAAATAAGTGCTCTCTTCACTATTAGTGCTTCTCTCTGGAGCTGACACCTTAGCTGCAGGACTGCTTTCTATTTATGCTGCTGTGATTTCTCACCGGCTCAGTGCTGGGTGGGATTCTCATTATGAAACATGATAGGAGAGGAAGCTAGAGTATGCCTGTCTTATGCCACTACCTGTGCTGTTGCTTTTCCCATGTCTGGTATCACCATTCCACACATTAGAAACCCAGTTTCAGAAAGGTAAAGTAACTTATCCAGGATCCCATAGGTATGGGGTTGAAGCCTTCCCAAAGTCTCTGTGAAAACTCTTTCTCAAACTGCCTTGCTTTTTGCACATTCTTTTGCACATTCTTTTGCTGCTTCATCAGTGTAATTCAGACAGTGAGAAGCACCTTACAGCCCTCAATAAGTAGGGTAAGTCCTGAACTAGGGACAATAATCCCAGGGGTGCTGTAACCAGGCAAGTCTTTGGTGTACTTTGTGGATCTTTAAGAAGCTGATCTGCCCTCTCTGTGACCCCACCAGGCTCCTGACAATGGAAAAGGGTCCTGGATTTTTAGCACCTAGTTCAGGGGCTCCTATTCTGGTCCCCTCCTTAACCCTTGTTTCCCCAACCCCTTCAGGAGTCCATAGATAGATATTTTTCACGTTGCATGATTAGAAGGAGATTGCACATCTGTGCTTGACAGGTCCAGAATCTCTAGTCACAACCATTTTAGCTACCCAGGGCAGGTGGCAGGAGTTGTCCGGATGAGGAGGGCATTTGATTAGAGAAGGGTTATGTGGTTTTGTTGCAGCAATGAGGTTAGATGCCTTTCCCAGTGTTTGAAGCCTTAGGGGTAGGTGTCCTTCACTGCCCACAGACAGGAACACCCTTGGCTTGCTGGTTTCTCTGCCAGATATACACTTTTTTTTTCTGGTACTGGGAATTGAACCCAGGAACATTTAGCACTGGGCTTCATACCCAGCCCTTTTTTTTTTTTTTAATTGTGAGACAAGGTCTCACTAAGCTACCTAGGTTGAACTCCAACTTGGCAATCCTCTCTCAGTACTGGGATTACAAATGTGTGCCACCATGCCCAGCTTCTTCTGATCTTTCTTCTAATCTTCTTTCTAATCTTTGGTTTGTAGAAGCTAATTAGCGATTTTAAGTCTGTTTGGCGTAAGCTGTGGTTGTCACTTCCTATAATTACCAGAGAATATGATGGACTGAGGCCAGGAGAGGGGCATTTTCATTTGTCTTCTGCCCTACCCTGTTGACTGAGGCTCTTCCCCACCTGAGTTTCTCATTTTCCTCCCACAGCTGAGCTTGAGCTTTCTGGGCTCTGAAACTATTTCAGGGTGTTTTCTGGGAGATCTCTGGCAACATGGAAGCTCAATGGACTTCTGAGTGTCAGATCTGCATGAGCATCACCCCTGGGTTAGGTAGGGGTTGTGCTGAGGCCAAGTGTCCCTTTGCCCAGGGAATATCCAGAAGATTCAGACAGTGAGTTTACTGGAAGCATATATGCCACTCTACATGCAAGGTCTCCCCATATGGAAGATGGTCCACTCGAGGGTGTACTAAAATAGGTTCCCCCAGCACCCAACCCTGCATAGAACCCAGGTTTTTGCTCTTGGCTCATGAATGTGCAGCTCTGCTAAGAGCAGAAGAAGGTTCTTTGTCCAATTGCCCTGCTCGCTTGCTGCAAACTTTCAACTGGGAGCACCCTGCCCCACAGAGCCGAGGCTTTTTGTGCCCTTAGTTACTTTCTCATCACTGAGATGCAGTACCCAAAACCACTACTTAATGAAGGAAAGGTTTGTTTCAATTCGAGGTTTGTAGAGGTTTCAATCCATAGTCTAGTGGATCCAAGGCAGGGCAGCATGGCAGAGGAGAAATGGCTCATAGCACGGTGGGAGAATCAGAGAGATCAAGGAAAGTGGAAGGGAGATAGACTTTTCCAGGTCATGCCCACCTCCTCCAACCAGGCTTTACTTCCCAGGGTCATGTTTAGCTGTAACTTCATTAGTGAACTAATCCATAATCTGACCTCCCTAAAGCTCCACCTATGAGCACATGAGGTTTTGAGAGAACCTCTAGATATAAACTATAACATGCCCCGAGCATCAGTGGTCTCCACTAGATGTATGGACTAAGGGAGGAGTATATGGGGGTTCCTTGCAATGCAGCCTTAGGTTCACCTGTGGGCTTGGCAGCTAGCTAGTTGACAGGTGGTAGTTTAACCACCTTGACCCCCTGTACCAGCTTTTCCCACCCTGCTCTCATAATCCCAGTTAATTTTTAGCTTTGTTCTGACCTCAGTGGTGGGGGGCTTTCCTTCTATCTTGCTGCCTTTTTTCCAGTTGCCCTTTCTTCTAGCTTCTGCCCCATTGCCACTTCCCTGCCTACTGGCACCAACCGCATTCAGGCGTCTGTTAGCAGAACTGGCACGTGTGAAGCTGTAGTTATAAATAGCTCTGGTGCCAGCCCTGCCCTTTGCTCTCTTTTCTATCTTTTCCTCCCCTCTGTCTTTTCTGTCAGATGGAGTTGGCTTATTTCCGAGCTGTGCCTGTTTGATGCAGGTAGCACCATGCAGGGTTCCAGTGGATCGTCTGTCTAAGAAGTGTCCTCATCCTGTGTCCTTTCTCTACCGCAGCACCTTCCCTGGTCTAGATGTTCCCTTGAGCAGCCCCACCCTTTGCAACAGGAAGAACTGGACTTGGCACCATCCTGGCGGTGCTGTTTTTTCTTCCAACTTTCCAAACCATGTGGGTGGAATAAGGCACAGTGCTCCCACCCAGGCAGGCACCAGCATCTTATGCTGGGTGGAGCCACCATGGGTCACTGCCCTGCCAGCCTCCCAGGGCCTCATCATTCCCCCTGGAGCTCACAGTAGCGAGATTGTTCTCAGAACACAAGCAGGGTTGGGTAGGTGGGTGGGCAGTTGCTACTGCTAGAGGGATCTACTATTCCCTTCATCTCTTCTCTTGCATGTGATGGGAGTGACATTCAGAAATGGCAAGGGACATGTGCAGGGGCAGCTGCAGGCTGCTTTCCGAAGATCCCACTATTTACACTAGGATGAGAGGGGATGTCATGGGCTCTCCAACTCTTTATCTTAGGCAATGGACTTGCTGAACTGTGGTAGCATTTCAGCTTAGTTGTCTTCAGATGAGGGTTTGGACACCCTAAAGGAGGTCTCAGAGCTTTATAACAATGCAGCCAAAACTAGGACCTAGCCAGGTCTTTGAAATCTAGTCATCACTTTGATTATGAAATCTAAATTGAATACTGTGTATTTCAGATACTGTGGAGATCACATGGTCTAGTGGATCCAGACCAAGGTGTTGTTTCCTTACAATAATAGCTGCCCCCTGCACAAATGCAAGTGGAGCCTGCCATATTTGTACACATATGTACACACACACAAACACAAACTTGGATGATCATAGGTCACATATATATTTACATACAGGCATACACACAAGATTCCCAGTGTAAAACAGTGACCCAGGAAGACTTTTTATGTAGTCTCAAGATAGTGAGGATGTGTTCCAAGTCCCAGGGACCCAGATGGGACATAGAAATTGGACTCCTCTCACCCAGTATGTACTCAGGTTACAGAGGCCCAGGGATAGAAGAGCATTTGTCTGAGGCCACAGGGTTTACTGGGGCAGGGCTGGTTCTACAGCACTGCTCCTTGATGCCTGCCCCTAGACTCTTCTTGCTTGGTCCACTGTATGTCATAAAGTGTCTTCTTTCCCTAGGGCCAGAGAAGTGGAAAATATAGCAGGGATAGGGTACAGGGGACCCACACTGAGGCTCTGGCTGACTTCAGAGATATGATGAGGCCAGAGATCACCTTATCTAGGCATCATCATCATCATCTCCTCCCCATCCCATACTGTGGTTCTCATTGTGGGAATGATTTGTTCCCCAGTATATGTGGCAACTTCTAGAGACCTTTGTGACTTTCACAACTGGGAGGTAGAAGCCAGGGATGCTGTACAGCATAGGACCACCCTAAAGGCCCAGAGAGAATGCTGCAGTCCTGGATATTAGCAGTACTGTTATGGTTTCTGTCAGGATGTCTCCCCAAAGCCTCATGTGGTCATGGGGGAGGTAGGCCTTTCAAAGGCATTGGAATGTAGAGTTTGTGATTGGTTCATTGTCTAGAGCTGGAATTAGCAGTGAGTGCTATACCTGCACTGGAGCAGGTAGCCTGCATACAATATAAGAGAGGGAAAAAGCATTGCTGTTCCCTTTTTCCCCTTTTGCTCATGTTGCTTTTGGTTTGCTGCTGCCATGAGCTGTCGTCCCATTGCCATGCCACCCTGCCTTGGAGCCAACTGATTGTTGACTGAAACCTCTACAAACTTGAGCTAAATAAATGTTTCCTTCCTTCATTTTGGGCATCAGGTATTTTGCCCCAGCAACAAGAGAAAAGTAACTAAAACAAATATGTAGAGTGATGATCTTGTCCAAATCAGTAACTTCTTCTGAGTGGGTCAGGATTTTAAGCCAAGGAAACAGTCCTTGCTCTGGGGACTTGTATGGTGGAGTTGTCTCAGGTTTATCTCTGGGCTAGAAAAGCAACAAAAAAGTGGCAAGGCTGTTATGTCATCTTCCATGGATGCAAGGCCCTTCCCACATTGGAATGTCCCACTGACTACAAGTGAGACCAATTGCTCCATGGCTGAGCATAGGGTGGTACCATGGGCACAGCTAACCTCAGACACTGCCCATGGCCAGGGATCAAAGCGGGCAGTGGGCAGATCAACTAAGAGTTTTTATTGCATCTGGCATCATCATCTCTATTGGTTTGCTAGGGCTGCCATAACAAGGCACCACAAGCTGGATGGCTTAAACAACTGAAATTTTACTTTGTCGCAGCACTGGACACTGGACATCCAAGATCAAGAAGTCAATAGAGTTCATTTCTTCTGGGGCCTCTCTCTTGGGCTATTGGATGACTTGAAAAAGCTTCTCCCTGGGTCTTTGCATGTCTTCTCTGCACATCTCTATGTCTTAGGGGAACAGCAGTCATACTAGCTCAAAACCTACCCTATTGGCTTTCATTCTAACTTAAATATTCTGAAGTATTGGGGCTTAGAGCTTCAACATAAGAATCTGGTGAGAGGACCCAATTCAGATCATAGAGCCATTATAATTGGGATTGGCCAATGGTTTCTCAGTGAGTGGGCTCAGTAAAACACATCAGTAACCAATAACATGTCAGCTCTGTCTTTTGGGGGCAAAGGCAACAGCTTCATTGGATAACAGAAAGGAGGACTCTGTCCTAGTCCACTTACTTACAAGAGGGATCCTGCCAACCAAGTCAGTCTAGAAAGCAGGGTTAGAGACAAAGACCTTGAGCCTGGGAGACAGAGCTTCCTGTGGGCAGGTGGCAACAGACCCCAGCTATAGCCCTTGTAGCCAGGAGGGGAGGGTATGTAGAGGAAGGCATTGCTATCCAGTGTCCAAGGATCAGTCAACAGGGCAGTCAGAATCCAGGCAAGGAAGGCATCAGGAGAGGAGTGGGCCGTGGCATGCTTGTGCTGTGGCAGGTATGTGGGCAGCAGTGCAGTGGGCTCCAATGTTCCCTAATTTCAGCCTCTCCTGGGCTCTCTATGCTGTACCCAACTCAGGTCATGTCTTTTCCTTCCTTAATTGGGTTAAGCCAGCTACCTCCTGGTCTCAGGCACTAGGCATGGATGGATGGATGGATGGATGGATGGATGGATGGATGGATGGATGGATGGAGGCCTTACAGCCTTCTCAGCACCAAACTTATTATTTCCTAATGAATCAAGACTAAGGGTAGCCCTCAGCTTTGCTGGATGACTCTCCAGATACTTCACTTTCACCATGGCTGACTGAGTACGTGCCAAGCCTCTCATACTTCCCTTTTCCTTTCAGGTATAACCTTCTCCAGGGCTTTTCCAAAGGTTCACATGCTATCTTCCTCCCCAAGGGAGCTAATGCAAGTATCCTACTCTACCCCCTCCCCCAGGGCTGACTTCCATCTGTCTCATTCTACAGAGTGAACTGGATTTGGAAAAAGGCCTGGAGATGAGAAAATGGGTCCTATCTGGAATCCTGGCCAGTGAGGAGACTTACCTGAGCCACCTAGAGGCACTTCTGCTGGTGAGGATGGAGGAGGGAGGGGACTGGGAAGGGCCTTCACCCTAAGGGTTTTTCTCTGCTTCTGGATCAGCTTGGGAGCCTGGGGACACCCAGGCTGGAGTCATACATACACCTGTGGGAAAGTCAGAACAGTCCACCTCTGTAGAAGTCTGACCTCCCTAAGGACCAGGGGATTCCTGTGGAAGACTCAGTTGCTAACTTTTAATTTTTGCTGGAATTTAAAAATAAAAGGACTGGAGATGTCCCTCATTGATACAGTGCTTGTCTAGCTTGCCCAAGGTGCTGGGTTCAATCCTAGCAGTAAAAAAAGAGAGAGGGGGCCGGGGATTTAGCTCAGTGGCTTAAGTGCCTGCCTGGCAAGTGCTAGGTCGTGAGTTTGATCCCCGGTACCGAAAAAAGAGAGAGAGGCATATATGTCACATAACCATGGTGTCCTGCTGTCATGCCGGACACCCAACAAATGTTATACCTCCTCACCTGTGCCACCCAACATGTGTCTTCTTTCAGCCCATGAAGCCTTTGAAAGCTGCTGCTACTACTTCTCAGCCTGTGCTGACCAGCCAGCAGATTGAGACCATCTTCTTTAAAGTGCCTGAACTCTATGAGATTCACAAAGAGTTCTATGATGGGCTCCTCCCTCGTGTGCAGCAGTGGAGTCACCAGCAAAGGGTGGGCGACCTCTTCCAAAAACTGGTATGTGTCTTGAAGTATGCTGGGCACTTGGAGCTGTAGGGTGGCTGGGCAGGGACTAGGCCTGCCCTGCAACCTGTGGGTGTGTGCCCACAAGGAGATACCAAGACACCAAGGAAACATTAAGAGTGTGAGCCTGCATATCTCAGTGGAGAGCAAAGGGCAGATTGTAGAAAGAGAAAAACCAAGGGAAGCATTTTAACCCTAGCTGGAACCCAGTGAACTCTCTTTTGTGGTTCCAACTAGTTTTGCTCCAAGTTCCCAGTCTCTAGCCCCAGTTCCTTTGAGGGCCCTGGGAGTGACATTGAGGGGTATAAGGATTTATATTACATGCAAATACTATGTGCAGTATTCCATGCAAATATAAGAGGCTACGGTTTTAGTATCCTTAAGGGGGCAGTCCTCTGTGGTTACTGAGGGACTTCTGTGCTTTATTTCATTTTTGCAGTTATATGAATTAAAGTCCCTTGAATGTCTTGGAGAATTTTGTTGGTGAGGAAGAGACTTGGGCAATAAAAATCAAGGTGTTTGCCTGCAGGAACTAAAGGACCTATAGAAAAATGTTAACCATAGGACATCTGTGTGTAGCCCTCAGCTCCCCAGGCAGCTGTTCGTGAGAGCCGTGTTTAATCTAAACACCTTCACAGTGACATCCTTATGCCTTGTAAGAATCAGGACGTATCCTGTGAAAAGGAGGAGAAATGCAGAAGCAGGTTAGTGGGGACCTCCACAAGGGGCTGTGGAGCAGAAGACGGCCTCGTGTTGTATGTCTGGTACAGAACTGGACTCTGCTCTGAAGCAGATGGGTAGAAGGTATGACCTCATCTTACTTCCACAGACGTAGCCCTCTGAGGCAGGTTGTCTTCACAGCTGTATAGCAAGAAGATGGGGAAGATGGATAGGTCACTTTTCAAAAAGAAAATAGCATACATTTTCCTGCTTTGAGGGGGCCATAAAACCAAAGAACAGGTAGTGTTAGATGACAAAATAAGAGTTTCTTAAAGAACTTGGTGAGACAAAACTGACCAGGAATGTTTGGTAAAACGACTATGGGATCTTCATTCATTTCTCCAGAGGTGGAGAAGCCAGCCAGGAAAGTAGGTCAGAGGCCTGTCTGGCCACGCACTGACCTCTGCGTCCAAGGGGTCTCAAGAATACTGCTTTTAAGAGTCACCTTCACATTAAAGGGTGAAAAACCAACTGTTCCTTTTCTTATTTTATTTTATTTTTCTTTTCAGTGGAGGGAATCAAGGCCAGGCCCTTGCTCCATGCCCTTATTCCTGATATTGGCCAGGCTATGCCAGGATAGTTACTAGGTCTAGATGCACACTTAGACACAGGTGAGGTAGAATTTGTCCAAAAGGAAACTGAAGGAGCCAACTCTGGCGGGGCTATGGGATCATCATTTGTGGTCCAGCATGTGAGGTGCAGTGATGTGTGAAAAGACCTATTTCTGAGTCTAGAATAGGAAACCAAGAAGAGATTGCAGAAGGGAGCTCTGAATGTAACAGTTGCCCAGCATAAACCCTCCCCTGTCCTGATAGAACTACTAGAAGGCAGATGCCAGGCAAGCTGTGTTGCCCTTACCTCTCTGAAGATTTCTTACCATTATTCTAGGGTTGCCCAGGCCTCCATGCACATAGTTTTTCCCTGGAACATTCTCCCTCCCAAAGGAAACAAATGTTTCAGAGGGAAGGGTGAGCCAAGTGAGCATTCCTCTATGTATACAAAACCCCATGTTACTGACAAGCTGGGCACCAGCCCCAGCCTTCTGGGCCTGTCCATATAACCTAGTGCCGACTCCTTCTGCTTCCTGGGACTGCAGACACACTGGACTGCAGGCTGAAGCCAAGGCCTGAAGGACAGATGAAGTCCATATTCTCACATCTTGAGACTCCTTTCCCACAACCAGAGTACAGGAGTATGTTGATGCAGGTGTCCCTTGTCTTTGAAACCCTCCCCCAACTTTGGCTCTCTCTGTGATGCATCAGCAGTTTTAAACCCAATGGATTGGATTCAACCAGCAGCCTTCCAGAAAAAAAAAATGAAGTTCCATGTTTTCAGAGAAAAAGCCATAACCAACTCTTTCCCTAGAATAACATTCCAGAATCACTTGGAAACTTTTTTAATTTTAATAATCTGATGGACACTAGAATTTCAGTTGGAAAGTTTCCTCTGACCTCCCTGATGTCCTTGGTGCTTCATGCATCAGATGCTATAATAGGAAGAGTGGAGAGAGGGGCTGAGGCTGTAGGCGGAAGTCATTCTCCAGTCACTGTGTGCTGAATAGTCACATGACTTCAGCCTGGGCTGAGTACTGGGGACTCCCCAAGCCTAGGTTACTTCATCAGGCATGACAATTGGGAAAGTCTAGAGTTCAAGTTGTTTACCATGCCCTAACCCAGCTCTGGAGTCTCTTCTTTTTTTTGTGTCTGTCTGTCTGTCTGTCTTCCTTTCTTTCTTTTAATTTTTATTTTAAAGAGAATAAACCAAAACAAAAAATGAGAACATTTGGATTTCAAAAACAAGACAGTAGGAAATTCACAAAAATTACTATATTGCACATTGTTACCCTCTAAATAGTTACTCAGAGTACCAGATATGGGCATGCAAAGTTAATCAAACAATATAAGCACTAAGTTGTTTATTTCAGTTGCTATCATTTCAGAAATTGTAGGTGTGTGGCTTCTAATTTCTTTTATATGTATGTCTCCCGAACTTGTTCTGGGTGAGAGATAGGCATGCAAAATTAATCAAACAATGTAAGCACTAGTTGGGTGTGGTAATGCACGCCTGTATTCCCAGCACTTGGGAGGCTGAAGCAGGAGGATTATTGTGAGTTCAGGACCAGCCTGGGTTACAAAGTGAGCTCAAGGCCAGACTGAACAGCATAGTGAGACCCTGTCTCAAGAAGCCAAAAAAATAAAATAACCCACCAATGTAAGCACTAAGTTGTTTCTTTGGTTGCTATCATTGTAGAAATTTCAGGTGTGTGGCTTCTAATTTCTTTTGTGTCTGTGTCTTCTGGGTGGGCTGGTGGTCTGAGATTACACTCTGCTCTTTTGTCATGACATTTTCCTGTGTTCCTCCAAATCAGCTGGTTGCTAAGTCCTGGGTGCTTCTTGCTCTGGCTGCCTGTCCCTTGGTGCAGGGGATTAGAATAGGCCCCTGGGTTCCTCTGATCTGAGGTTCCTGGGATGGTGGAGAGGCATGAGGCAGCAGCTCACAGGTGCTTCCCTGATGGTGGCAACAGGTTCACTGGGGGCATGGCTTCTTCTCCTCCAGGCCCACAGCAGCAGGCTCACCAGGGGCATCCAGCCCTGATGGGGGCAGGACCTTGGGGCATGGCTTTTTCGTGGAGCCTCTTCTTGAGCCCAGGGCCTCATGCATACACAGAAGGCTTAACAAACTGCACCTTTACTATCCTATCTTGTGGGGCTGCACCAGTTTATTTCCCCTATGTGTGATACTCCTCCGAGAAGAAATTTTATCAGCTTTATTTTGTTATTGATTCTCTAATCGATTTAGACTTATAGAAGAATTTCAGGGATAGTACAAAGAATTCTTTAATACTTTTTTTACTCACATACACTGACTGAAACATTTTGTCACATTTACATTATGTCCTTTGTACATGCTCCTGTGCACACACACATACATATATATACATACCTGCACTTTTTTCCCTTTATGTTTGAGAGTAATTTGCAGACATCTGAGCTTCTGCCCTTAAATACTACTTCATTATGTTTTTGCTAAGAGCAAGGACATTCTCTTCTCTAACCCACAGTACAATTTGTCACATTCAGGAGATTTCACATCGATGTGACACTGTTACTTAATATGCTGTCCCTATGCAAATTTCCTGCAAGTTAGTGATTGTGTTCTTTTAGCCATTTTTGCTATCTGATTAAGGATCCAGTTCAGGGTTGTGTCATGTACTTGGCTGTCACATTTCTTTAGGCTCTTTCTGTACTTGGCTCATCTGTGACTGACATTTTATAAAGGGTGCAGGCCAGTTTGATGTTTCCTCAGGAGTTGATTTAGGTTCTGTGTTTCTGGGGAAGAACACTGCACAGCAGTGGGTCTGTGTTTCTCACTGCTTCATATCTGGAGGCACAGAATCTCAATTTGTGGCAGTGCCAGTGTAGCTCAGGTTTCTGGTTGGCTAAAAATACTGAAATGAATTGCTCAGACTTCCCACACCTGGAAAGGTGAGCTCTTTGGGCAGGAGGGAGAAGGGAGAAGTCACAAACGGGATCTCTTCCCAAGACCTTCCAGACTCTCCTCTTTCAAGGGCTGTCCTGATCCTGCCCATGTTCTCTAAAGCAGCACAGCATTCTCGATCCTTGCCCCACTATCTGCCACTTTTTTTTTAATATTTGTCTTCTCGTGTATTTGTCATGTGCTGTCCTGTTGGAATACACCTGCAGAGCATGGTCTTGTGTCTGATTATTTGTGGCTATGGGGGTAGGGTCTCTAAGCAAGGCCTTAGTTTTAGTAAAAGGTACTCATAAAGGAGGGTGGAGGGAAAAAAAAAATACTCCAGATCTCATCATTGTGCCAGTGAAGAACTGGGAATTCAGGGATATAGCAACTTCTCTGCATTGGCCAGCGTGGGGGAATCTGAGCAGGACATCATCTTTTGCCAGTGTTCCTTACTCAGACACCACCTAGCTCTCTTACAGGAAGTGCAGCTAGAAGATCAGGCCTGACTTCCCCGTGGGCCCTGGGTAACCCAGTGTCTGGGATTGTTGTCTATAGAAACATAAAATTCAATATAAATGCAAATGCATGTGGAAATGAAATTTAGGTTCAGCACAGGCATAGTAAATGCCTCTGGCTTCCAGCTCCCAGTTAACTGCAATGGGAATCTCTGGCTTGGCCAGTGGGTCTCCCCTTAATCATCCAGGCCTGGATTTGCTAGTGGTGAAGACTGGTTTGTCCTTACTGAGAAAAAGTGAGGTGAAGCTCAAGAAATGATGGCGGTACTGCACACACCTACCCATGGAAGTTGTGGCTCAGTTGAGTATGTGTTTGAGCAAGAGGCTCAGTGAGGCGACACTGCCTAATACCTTTAATTTAATAAAGGATAATGAGAATGCCTTTTGCCTTATAGCTGGCAGGTTTCCTGCCTGCCAGCTGTGCAGCGTACCATCTGGGCACCCCCACCAGGTCTAGGACAGGCTAGAGTCTGGGCAGCAGGAGCTTCTATTCATGGGCAGCC
This sequence comes from Hydrochoerus hydrochaeris, assembly GCA_004027455.1. NCBI lineage: Eukaryota > Metazoa > Chordata > Mammalia > Rodentia > Hydrochaeridae > Hydrochoerus > Hydrochoerus hydrochaeris. Next base: position 257,983 of record PVLA01001871.1, read on the forward strand.
AGAATATTCCATAACTGGGTATTTCATAACTGTCTGAGGGGATCAGATATGTGTAGAACACTGTGGCCCCAGAGGCTACTGACCTCCGTGTCCAGGTTGGACTCCTGTAGCCAGAATGGGAAGGTGCCTCTTAATCTCATCTGTATTGAGATCAAGCTTGTTCTAATTCACTTACCAACTTACTACCTCAAACTTCAGCTGACATTTTAAGCAAGTGGGGTAGGAGGAATAAGCGGCTCTGGAAGGGAGCCATTACCTGCCTGTGTCTGAGTCACTTCTCAGCATGTCATTTTAGGAGAGAGATGCGTGTTCAAAGCGTGGGGAAGGGAAGCAGGTGGGAGTGAACAGCATGGAAGAGCTGAGGTTTCTGCAGCCTGTGCACTATCTGCTGTAGCCAGAGCTATGCACAGGAGCTCAGGCCTCAGAAAGATGGGGAACAACAGCACCTGTCCTGCATCTGCCCTCACCTGTCCCACACTCTTTTCCTTCCTTGCAGGCCAGCCAGCTGGGTGTGTACCGGGCCTTTGTGGACAACTATGGAGTTGCCATGGAAATGGCAGAAAAGTGCTGCCAGGCCAACGCTCAGTTTGCAGAGATTTCTGAGGTAACAAATGTCTTGATGCTGTGCAGACAGATGCACTGCTGATTCCCACCCATACTTTTCACCTCCTGCAGTGGCTGTTTTAGGCTGGTGGTTGGGAGAATGTGACCTAGCAGGACAAAACATACAAATCAAGATCTGGCCATCAACCCTACCTCTGATCCCAGAGGCCACTGGGTTTGTTCCATAGCCCCACACCTACAGTGCTGCTGTGACCAGACAGGAGGAACAGCCACCTGAGTGCCCTGCCTCCACATGGGCTGAAACCTGATACCAGGGGTCAGCTGGGGTATCGGCCCATTTTACCTTGCTGTTAGCAGACTATCTAAGACAGACTAAAGAATAGGAGTTTATTTAGGTTCACAGTTCTAGAGGCTGGAAGTCTTGGCACATAGTGCTGTATCTGCTGCATCATTACTTGGCAAAATGCATCCCACTATAGGACAGCGCAAACCTACCAGCTTAGGTCCCTCTCCTTTCTCTTACAAAGCCGACAGTGCCCTCCTCGAGCCCCACCCTCATGACCTCATCTAATCCTAATCATTTCCCAAAGACATCACCTTTGAATACTGTGAGCATACTGTGAGGAAACTTTTAGAAGACACTTTCGAACTGTAGCAGCCACGTTGCCAGATACACTCTTACACTATCTGTCTGCATTGAATAGCGCATATAATTCTGACCCCTTGTCTTATCATGGGAGTGAGTCCTGAGCATGATCTGCATCTTGTCACTGAAAACTGGTGGGAGCTGTTCTGCTCTGTTCCCTTTCTAAGCTACCGGCGGCCTTGAGAGCTGGGAACACTGAGTAGTAGCACCAGGGACTGAGGGTTTGTGTTGCTACAACATGGGTCCCTCCTGGGGAAGAAAGCTCCTGGTTAGAACGGTCCACGGAGGGCTTGGGTGGCCGTGGCTGTCACTGTCTCCTTGTTTGCAGTTAGCCCCAAGAGGACTGAAGCTTCAAACCATGGAGTTTTAGCACCTGGACCCTCAAAAAAGTCCATCAAATACAGAGATGAGTACACCATCTGGGAAGCTGGTGACCAACCCAGACTAGAGCACTCCTGGGTCTCTGTTTCTCCAGGCAAAGTTTCTTTTCACCCTTCCCCATTCTGTATCTGCAAGACTGATACCAAACGGGGCGAGGGGTGGTGTCTCTGTTAGGGCGTGTTACCATGCTTGCCTTTGGATGACTGTCACTCTCCACAGCCCTGATTTCTGACTTGGCTTTGCCCTCACCAAACAAAGATCTAGGTGGAAAAATCTCTGTAAGAAAGGCAGCATTAGAAAGAGAAGTGAAGAGGCATTAAAGGGAAGACGGTAGAAGAATGGAGCGGTGGTGGTGGGGATCAAGATATATGATGTACAAGTACAAATTCCCTATGATGAATGTGATCATTATGTATATCGATAATGTACTGATAAACTTGATTTACTAAAAAATTTTTTTAATTAAAAAGCAAAGGCATTAAAAAGGAAGGGAGGAAGGAAAGAAGGAAAAAAAAAAAGACAAGAGAGAGAATGGAGCCAGCCTCTCGTACTGGTAGAAAGACTTTGATTGTCACACCTGGGCTTTGTTCAGGAGACTTTGTACTATTTTATCACTTATCACAGGGGCTGGGCATCAGGATTCCTGGCTCTAATTTTCTTCCACAGTAATAACTTTGCCCTGCTGTTCTTGCCAAGCCCATGGGGTGCCAAGCTGCCCATCTAGTGCTCCAATAACAGGATCTGCATGCACTAGCTCCATGCTTCCCACCTTACCAACCCACCCCCACCCCAGCATTCAGTCCATTCTGCTCTTTTTCATTAAATCAGCAAGCCCCTACACCCTTGTCAGATAGAATTTTGGCCCAGAATTCCAAGAGATCCTGACAAATCAAAGACCTAATCCTAGAACACACTATATAGTTAAGTGGCCAAATTCAAGTCATCCTGGATAGTTCTGTTAAGTGAGGGGGAAGCCATGTTGGGATGTCACCTGGGGAGGATAGTGTGACAGGGATCCACCAGATGCTTGGGTGGGGAATCTTAAATCCAAGCTGGGATACAGAGAGTGGCTAGTGGCTCGAGGCCAGCCAGAAACTGGCCCTCTATGAAGTCTGATGGTTTTTGTACCATCAAAACAGTTGCTCTGCCACAGTTCAGGAAAAAAAAAAAAGAAAGAAAGAAAAAAGAAAAAGAAAAATTGGAGCTGCCTAAAAGATAAAATCAAACTCAAGGAAGAGGAAGCAATAGCCGTGTGGTGGTGTGAGGGATGTGTCCTGAGGGTGCGTGAGTATCACCCTCAATTACAACACAGAGCACCACGCCTGAGAGATGGGTGCAAGGTTAGAGCAGAGTTGTCCACACTGGGTTCTGCGGTGGTGTAGATGGAGTCATTCATCCCCTTGGTGATAAATAAAGGTAGATGAAATGGGCATCTGTCAACTGCAGATGTAGCACTTGGCTTTGCATACATGAGGCCCTGAGTTTGATTCCTCCACTGAGGGGCTCAGGGAGGGGGAGGTTACACAATCAAGTAAGTTTGGGGAAAACAGGGTTTGTTTTTGTTTTTTGGGTACCAGGAATTGAACTCATGACCTTGCACTTGCCTGCCAGGCACTTATGCTGCTGAGTTAAACCTCCAGTCCTGGGAAATGTGGGGTTAAATCAAACTCTTAATTCTCCTTGAGGCAGCATGTGACCCAAAGCTTGTGTCTTGTGCTATCCAAGGGCACACGGAGTGTGGGCCGTTTCCCAGGCTTACGTGAGCTCAGCACCTGGTTTCTGCAGTCTCTTGTTTAGCTTTCACACCCCCTCATACCTTTTGGGAATTGCTGAGTTAGGTATAGAAAGAAACAGTCCACGCAAAGGATATTAAACTCTCAGAAAAGGCAGCAACATGCACAGCCGGCTTTGGACCCATTGAGCTGGAAGACAACATCTTTTGGTCCCAAGAAGTTTTCTGTAGCCCATGAGATTGGGAAAAAAATACCAAAACTCCCACCTGTCTTTGTGCTGGTCATGCGTTTGCTCAGAAACCCAGTACTGCCAGGTATGGTGGCGCAGCCCTGTAATCCCAGCACTTAAGAGACTAAGGCAGGAAGAGCACTGCAAGTTTAAGGCCAGTCCAGGCTGCAAAGTGAGTTCAAGGCCAGCCTGAACTGATAGCAAAACCATGTCTCAAAAAAATACCAAAAAAAACCCTCAAAAAACAAAACAAACACACAAAAAAACAGTGCTAGGATTCCTTGCAGCTGCTTCATAGAGATGGTTTCAGACACACAGGGATTCTTTACCCTCATTTCTCTTGGTACTTTGGACTAAGTCAGTGATGCCTTTGATGCAGTTATGTCAAAACAGCCTATCCACTAACAAGCCCTCCTCTTGCCCTGGGGATTTAGCACCTTATTTCATAGCAAGTACATTTGCACATTTTTAACAAGTATATTTTTACATTTCCACCCAGGAGGGTGGGTGGAAGTAAAATCTACTGTCGGTTTAGGTGGTGGAGGGCCTGCCCTGGTTATTATCAAAACTGAGTGTTTTTCTGAATGATTAGCCCCCTGTGTGCTGTTGAGCTGCTTTGAGAAGCCAGTCTGCTTCTATTCACAGAATTATTCAGGTCAGAATTTCTTAACCAAGGGCAACGTTGGCAGCCTCTAGATATTTTTAGTTGCATAACAGGAAGCTAGGATACTACTGCATCTACAAGTAGAGGTCAGGGATGCTTGCTCAGCGTCCTGAAGTATAGAGGCCAGCCACGTAGGACGGGGACTTCCTAGCTTCAAATGTCCACAGTGCCAAGGTTGAGAAATCCTGTCCTATATGACCTGATGATGCATCCCAGGTGTCTTTTATGCTCAGCTGCCCTTGGGTTTCTGTCCAGCTTCTGGATTCATTTGACAACTCATACACATCCCGCTGAGGTTTGCTGCCCTGGGGGTTCTTTTCTGGGGAGAAAAGGCTGAGCCTTTTTTTTTTTTTTTTTTTTTGTATCAAGGATAGAACTCAGGACCTCATGCTTGCCAGGCAGGCACTGTGCCACTGAGCTAAATCCTCAGCCCAAACAAAGACTGAACTTTCTGCTAAAAGTCCCTGACCACAAACTCTGCCATGTCAAAGCTGCTTCACTTGTCCTGTGTGAACATATGCTTTTCTCTCTGCAGAACCTGAGAGCCAGAAGCAACAAAGATGCCAAGGATCCAACGACCAAGAACTCTTTGGAAAGTGAGTTCTCCATGCAGAGCCCTCTTTGTTCCTTTGTAGGGGTGGCCACTGCCAGCACAGATGTTGCTAGAAAACCAGACATAGGACCTAGTTGGGTTACCCCCAGCATCTTTCCTATTGTAAACTTCATATAATGAGAATGGGGATAAGGAAAGAGCAGCTCTGGATATGGCATATGGAGAAGAATGTGGTCAGGATCATTTGGCCGACAATAGTGGCAACCAGGAAAAATCATAGGAATTAGCCAGCACTCACAAACTAATCACTGCCAGACATTTAAAATGGGGTTATAAGCCAGATGTCTTATGCACATCTGCAATCCCAGCTACTCGGGAGGCTGAAGCAGGAGGGCCACAAGTTTGATGCCAGACCAGGCAACATAACAAGACCTTGTCACAAAGTGAAAAATAAAGAGGATGGGGGATGTAACTCAGTGATAGAGTGCTTATCTAGCATTTTTGAGGCCCTGAATTCAATTCCTGAAAAGAGAAGCTTAAGGGGAGAAACATTTGTTGAGTTTTGTTGAGTTGCAGTTTCAGAGGTTTCAGGCCATGGTCAGCTGGTTCTTTTGCTGTGCGCCTGAGGTGGGAGAGAACATCATGGCTAAAGGGTGTGGAGGAGCAAAGCTGCTCACCTCATGGCAGCCAGGAAGCAGAAAGCTAGAGAGGAAGGGACGGGTGAGCAGATAGAGTCCCCTAAATGCTGCCTCCATGATCCTCTCCCTTCAGCTAGGCCCCACCTCCTGTTTCTGTTACACCCCAGGAATGCCATCGTGATCTCAGCAGTAGATGAAGCCACTTGAAGTTAGAGCTCTTGTGATCCAGTCACTTCCCTAAAGTCCATCAGCTGAGTTTTGGGGGACATTTCAAATCCAAATCATAATACCCTAGTACTACCGAATAGAAGAGGAAGGAAAATGTTGTTGTGCCAGGTATACTGGCCACACCTATAATCCCAGCTACTCAGAAGACTGAGGGAGGAGGAGTCCAAGTTTGAGGCCCACCTAAACAATCTCCCTCCCCTCTCCTCCGCTCCCTCCCCTCCCTTCCCATCTCTTTTCTCCCCACCTTCCTATATAAATAAAACTGTGGCATCCCAGTTGTCCGACAAGAGGGACTATATATTCTCCCCTCTTTTATATCAGATATTAGCCTGTTTTCTGTTGCTGTAACTGAATGTCATATACCAAGTAACTGATAAGGAATAAAGGCTTATTTGACTCACAGTTCTATAGGTTGAAAAGGTGAAGATCAGGCAGCTGCATCCACTGAAGGTCTTCTTACTAGCAAGGGCTCTCCAGAGTCCCAAGGCAGCATAGGACATCACATGTGACACCGAATAAGCGTGCTAGGGAGAGCTCACTGTGATAACTCCTTCCATAACCATCAGTCCGTGAACCTGTGTATAAGGTAGAGCCCTCCTTATCTACCCAAGTCCCATTAACATGTGATTTTGGATCTTAAATTTTCAACACATGAAATAATGAGGAACACATTCAAACTGTAGCAGAGGACTAGGTGGGTATGGAGCATAAAGTGGGTAAAGAATGTAAGTTCTAGGCAGCTGGACAGGGGTTGAATTTAACCTCTGTACACGTATCTAAGAACAGTGTCGGGAATAAGTCACTGCTTACCTTGGATTGTTAGGAGACTGTGCATAGCTATGGCCCTTCACGGGGAATGGTAGATACGGTTCTAGTCCTCAGGAAGATAGCAGTGAATGCCCAACTGGCCATGGGAGTCATGTGCAAAAATGTGCCTGACACGTCAGAACACACCTAAGTGTCTAATCCCATGGTGGCTTGCACTCACCATTGTGTCAAAAGCACAGGGGGCCAAGGCTGGCTGTGGCTCCTGCACTTCTGGAGCCTGGGTGTGCCTTTGCTTGTTCTGACAGAGCACCTGTCGGACCGACAGCTGTGTCCACATCTGAACTGGCCCCTGCGCTTCTCAGAATCAGGCTGCAAAACATCCAGGGGTGGATGGGGATGGGCACTGAAAACAGTGTGCTGGTCTGTTCCCAGGGTACCTCCCGGGCTGGAAGTGAATCTCCATCCAAAATCAGACCCTTGGCATCCCTTCCTCCTCAGCCCCAGGTGGCAGGGGCATCAACACTGAGCCCTTTTTATGGTGGTCACAGAGTAAGATTTGCAGGCTTAGGCCTGACCGTCAGCTCTGCATGGATGTTAATGTATTGGACTCAAAGCTCAGAGCGTGGCAGGTGGACGCTCTTCCTCACTGTCTTCTTCACTGCACAGAGAGGTGGTTGGGGCTGCCTGCCCCCTCCTCCTTGCAGCTCCAGCTGGCTAACACATGTTCTGCTTTCTTCCGGAGCAGGCATCTCTCACTTTGTCTGTCTCTCCACAGCCCTGCTCTACAAGCCTGTGGACCGGGTGACGAGAAGCACACTGGTTCTTCACGTGAGTCATATCCCAACACTCCCTCCCAAGGTGGCCAGGGCGCTCTCCCTGTCCTTAGGCTGCAGGGAGCCTCCTCTCTGGGGGCCCTTGGCTTTTCCTGTCCTGAGACAGATACTGATCTTTTGCCCACCCGTCACCTGTGCCACTTCTCTAGCACCCTTCAGTGAGGATGCAGAGAGATAAGAGGTCTCACAGTGTGGGGTGGAGGATGGAAGGAGGCTCTGCACGTGTTCCTACTGCAACAGGCAGTAAGGGAGCATCCTGTCCCACGGGCAGAGCCTCGCAGGCTGGGGAGCTTCATGACCATGAAGTGCGTGAGGCTGAGGCTCCAGGGTGAATAGGGTAGGGACTCAGATGACTGGGGTACACTGGAGACTGTGGGTCACACCACTGCCTCCCACCCAGGGAAAATGTAATGGGGGATCCCACCTCATGGGGAGGTATCCCTGAATGGTCTTCTCAAAACAGAAACAAACCAGAAAACAAAACCCAAGTACTACTGCCTGGGAGATACTATTAACACTGTATCTGTGTTACATACATAATTTTTAAAATTTAGAGCCAGTTCACAGAAGCATGTGATGGTTCCACTTTTCCAGAAGGGATTCCACCATAGGATTCTGTGTGCATGGGCTGGCACATGTGAACTTTTTAATTACACAGGTGTCACATTGCCTGTGTCCCATACTTCTTTCCATTTACTATCATATCATGGAGATTTCTCTGAAACAAGGAGCTGCTGGCCTCAACAGGAACGACGTATATGTGGTAGAGAAAATGTCTGTTCTATGTGGATTCAGAAAAGGCCTAGACTCTCATTAAAAGAGGTAGGGTCAGGAACGCCAGGAGCTTTCTCCTAGCCTCATATAGGCCAGTGGTTCTAGGCAACCAATTCTACCTCCAAGGGGATAGGCAGCAATGTCTGCCGCTGCTGACATTTAGCATGTAGAGGCCAGGGATGGTACTAAACATCCTACAGTGCACCCTACTCTGTCATAACAGGGAATCATCCAGCTCAGAATGTCAGCAGCATCAAGGGCCGGAACCCTGACCTGGGCTTTTGTGGCGGGAGCCTATGTTAACCATGTGCAAATGCATGGAGTTGTTATTGAGCCATTGGGACCATTCTGGAATGATTATCACACGAGTCCAGAGCTTTGGGGGTCCGTGGTGTTGGTGCTCGGAGAGCCAGCCGCTCTGAGTCATACTGTGTGTGTGTGTGTGTGTGTGTGTGTGTACACACACAGGTTACACAGTTATCTGTGTGAGTCCCGCTGTCTAACTCGAGTTTTTCTACCTGGGGCAGGACTTGCTAAAGCACACTCCCTCCAGCCACCCTGACCATCCCCTGCTGCAGGATGCCCTTCGGATCTCACAGAACTTCCTGTCCAGCATCAATGAGGAGATCACACCCCGCCGGCAGTCCATGACAGTGAAGAAGGGAGAGGTAAGTGTGGCTAGGGGACACAGACCTCACTGTCAGACCTGGACCCCTGTTGGGTCCCAGCATATGGCTCAGCCCAACATAGGAATGTGTTGCCCTTGGGGATCTGTGATGCTGGCAGGGTACATTGCAGTCCTATATGCAGGGTGTTGGAGTAGAGTTGTGGGGACAACCCCCCCCCCATGCCCCCTGCCTGCCAGCCGCCATTGTCAGCATCCGCCATTGTCAGCATCCCATACGTGGCCCACCTCTTTCTTTCCCCATCCCTTCCTTTGAGCTATTCCTTTCATTTTGTTGTCAGTTCCTGGTCCCCACCTGAATAGGCAGCTGACTAAAGATACCGCGCTTTGTCTGTCTGGAACCTGCCTACTTCCTTCCAGGTGTTCTTTCATTGAGAGGCTTGATTTGGCTAAGTGGCAGAGCGCTCACTTAGCATGTGCAAGGCCCAGGGTTGGATCCCCAGCACCAAAAATCTCTTCACTAAAAAATGGTTAACACTAGCTTTAAGGATTTAAGCAGTAAGAAAGGGTAAGGTCCGTGGTTTGTGTGACACATGTAAGAATGGCTGGAGAGCTTGATGTCTTCAGTCTGGAAGCTTCTCCTTCCTCCACTCCACCCCTCACCCGCTCTGGCAGCCACTTGCAGTCATTCTCTTCTTATATGTCATCAATAGGCAGGAGTTGGCCTGCATCCTTGCCACCTCTGACCCTCCCTGGAAGGGCCCAGTGTGTTGCTAGGCAGGTGCCCTTTCAGCTGGGCAGCATCTGGTGAAGACAGCTGAGGCGTGCAGATGGGGAGCCAGTGTCCAATGTGAGCATGCTGTGTCAGAGCTGACCTGCAGCCTGTGGGGCCTCGTGTAGGGATGGCAACCAGACAGGGCATGACCCTGACTGTAGCTGCCCCTGGGAACCATTCTCTGCTCTTTCTTCTGTGCCCAGTATTGAGGCACCACCAGTGCTGGCTTTTCCAGCTCACGGGCTTTTTTTTTTTTTTTTAACCTTCTCTTACTCTGTGGTGATGGGGACCGGCTGCTATCAGCCATGTCTTTCACATGCCTCTCTGGAATGAGGGACATAAGTCTCTGGAAGGTGGTAACCTATATGCTGAGTTAAGTCCCAAGTCTAATCAGGGTTGGTCATGAGTGAGGGGTGTAATCAGATGTCTCCTGGTGAGCCTGGTTCTGGAGGTCCTGAAAGAAGGAGCTGGTTCCTCCACCCTGCTCTTTGGCCCTGGAACAAGGCAGACTCACATCTCATCTCAGTATCATGAGAACTGACCCCATTGAGCAACCTGAAGCTCAGAGCTTCTCCCCTCTGCATCTGTTCCTCATTCTTAGAGCAGGATCGGAATACAGCCTCATCCCACTGTGTACCTGGGCCCTCAACGGGAGGACATGATTTATGGAGAGAGCCACACATGGCAGCAGTCCTAGCCTCTGCATGAGCTGCTAAGCCATTGCTGAGCCCACTGAAGGCAGAAGGGGGTCCTTACCCCTACCCAAGGAAGACATCATGCAGGTCAGGGGCTCTACTTGTCCAGTGGTCAGACCCTGGCAGAAATGAGAATCAGATCCTGATCTAGATCATGTCTAGAGATAGAGTAACATTAGGCCCTGCCCTTGGCAGTCCAGATCTGACTGGATGTTGGGTTTGTCCTTGTCTCCTGGGACTTCTGCTTTTTGTCTTCTGGCAGCTGTTCCCTTGTGAGAACTCTGCCGTCCTGGAAAGCAAATTCATGGATCTTTTTTCCCCTTGACCCTTGATAAGATGCTGAGTCTGCTCTCGGTATGTCTGACTGACATTTAAGATCCCTGGAGAGAAATGTTCAGATCCTTGGAATCAGCTGCCTCAGGGAACTGAGGAAAAAGCTGTTGCCTAGGAGTTGGCAGTCCCGCCCTCATTGCTGCATCTGTCCTTACAGGCCAAATCCTGGGCTGCCACAGCTAGGATCTTGGGATGACTGAGCAAGGAATATTCAGGGGCCAGTTGCTTCCTGAGGCAGGAGGCTTTACGTGAATCCTTTGTAACACTTAGCCCCGAGGGGACATTTTTTACCTACAGGGGTCATCTGTAAAAGGGTGACAAGGTCTAGTGAACTCTGAAAGGTTGTGAGTCTGAATTGCATGGTTTCATTCAGAGCTGTCCATCCATCAGTGCCAGTTAAAAGAGGAGGCTCGCTGGAGACTAGGCTAGGATGCTTGCATTCACGCCTCCATTCCCAGCCATGACAGACAGACATTGCTAATCAATTTTACCCTCAAATCTGGGGCTCAGTATTTTTCTGGGATGCCCAACAGGTGTTTAGTTCTTGGTGCAGTAGAAATTACACCAGGCAGGCAATCCTCCAACCCAGGCTTGCTCTTTACCCACTGTTTACTTGTATTACTGACTCGGGAACACTTTTTTCCCCCCTGAATATCCATGCTCTCTGAGTGACTCGGCCTGTGGTCCCTGCACTGTGTTGTTGTGGGACTGGAAGGATTCATGGCCTGTGAAGAGCAGTATGAAGGCAGGAGGTGATGGCCTCTTCACATGGGTGCCCTCTGTGTTGGAGGTATTGAAGGGCACCCTCCACATAACCAGCCTGGAAATGATACTATCACAGGCCCCCTACATGGGGGCACAGAGTAGACCTGCAGGTAGCTTCCTAGTAGAATTAGCAGCTGGGGAAAGCTTGAGATTGGGATATATCTGCTTTCTGCTTTATGCCCAGATCTCAGTCTGGTTAACAAGACTGAGTAGTCAGTTCCCAAGAGGAGAAAGGAGCTCTGCTCCTTAAGTTCCCATGATGACTCTGTGGGGTCATGGGCCTTCTGCCCTTTACAAGTGAGGAAACTGTGGCTCAGAGAGGTTGAAATAATGAAGCCAAGATACGAAGCCAGGTATCCTCACCTACCTGTGTGTATCCCATGTGTGTTATATTTTGGTTCCCTTCCCCTCTCTTCAACTGACCCAACTGGCTTTCCATGCTCTTTTCCCTTATTCTACCTGGAAGTCAGTGGAGTTGCAAAGAAGACGATGTACCCATCAGCACTATGCCCTACCTAGGGCAGGACTTGGCCAGAGGAGCCCCATCCCCTGCTCTGCTGGGAGCCTAGTGGGGTTAGGGAGAGCCATTTCTAGTTTCCCTCACAGTTTGGTAGAGAAAGGGAAGGTGCCTTTGGCAGCCTGGACATTAGGTGTCCCCACAGTCAGTGCCAAACTTCCTGAGAGGTGGTTTATTCCCTCTGCTTAGGTGGGTAAGTCCAGGGCATCATGGAGAGAGCCAGGGGTGAGCTCTATTCAGGACCAGTAGGCCCAGTGCCTGACCCCCAGTGTGGCTTCTGTAATCTTGGCACCCTTTTCAACCAAGTTCCCTTACTGCAGGACTGTACCCTTTTTGGGAATGACTGGGCAGCATTACAAGTGGCTCCCGGCATTACAAGTACTGAAGAGAGGCTAGCAGCTGCTCTGGCTGGCCAGTGTCCTGGTCCTGGCACACCCGAGAGCTGTGAGCAGCAGGCGCTGCCTGGAGGATGCCCTCCTCAGCCTCAGGTCAGAGAATCTTACAGACACGTTTTCTTTCTAGGCCCAGGTGCTAAGGGCTAGTGGGTGGGTGCTCATCTGTTTAGCTGAATTGACTTCACAGTTAGCTAACCAGATCCCCACTGCTAGGTAATTTCCCCCATGTAGTTAGCTGCCTGTCTGTCTGGTCTGAGCTCCACACTGTGCACTGCTCCAGGACCCCAGAGGCCCACCTGAAGGAAGAACGTAAGCAGTGGTCTGAACAGAAGCTGTGGGAAGGAAGGCCTGGGGGATTGGTGCTGGTGCTCAGGCAGGGGAGAACAGAGGCCTTTTCAGCAGTGATTCAAAAGGGCTAGGGGCTGGTAATACAGCTCAGTGGTAGTGTTTGCCTAGCACGTGGAAGGCCCTGGCTTTGATTTCTAGCCCTATAAAATAAAAAAAAGAGTTGGAGGGGCCAAACCTATTTGCTCACCTTCAGGAGGAGGTGGACTCAGACTACAAGATAGCCACATAGTGTAGGAGACCTGGAGCTTGGGAGAGGTAGAATCTATGAGGCCCTGTGTTCGGTCTTCTATACACCTTCCCCCGCTGGAGCCGGCAAAGAAAACAAGTCAGATCAGGAGACGCATGAGCTCTGCTTCCTAAGTCTGGTAAAAAGCCAAAGGAAGCCAGGTGTGGTAGCAATCTCCTATAATCCCAGCACTCAGGAGGCTGAGGCAGGAGGATCGTCACAAGCTTGAGGCCAGCCTAAGCTACCTAGTGAGTTCAAGGCCAGCCTAGAATACGTAGCAAAACTGACTCAAAAAGATGAAGGCATAGAAAGCCTTAGGACATAATAAAGACCAGAAGGTCAAGACAAGTCCCTGTGTCGAGGTCAAGGGATTTTTCTTCACCCTTCATAAATATGTACTCTTAGCTTATATGTGCCCAGGTTCTGCCTCTTTCCAGGAACATGGGCACATTACCTAACCCTCCCAACCCTCCTCTTTTCTGAAGTGGTGGAACTGTAACCTGCCATATATGACAGCTCTGTGGATAACGATGTCTCCCCACAGGGCCTGGCACCTAGAAAGTACTCAGCAAACACTAGCTGCCACCACCCTTGTTATTGTTAGAAATTGGCATTGTGCCTCCCAGGCCCCTGCCTACCCTCCATAGAAGCAGGTTCCTGTCCCCTTTGTGGTGACAGATTGTCCTATATCATTCAGGGCATAGATAACCTGGGCTGGAATTAACCCTGAGTGGCTTTCTGGGATCAGGGAATAGAGGTTTGTTCTGTGGGGACACCAGTTAGCCAAGTGCCAGGGAGCCAGAGAATGGATGAGAGGGAGGACAGACAGGCAGGACCCTTGGCTTTATGCTTGGCCACACAGATGCTGTGCTGGGGACCCTTGCTGTCAGCCTACCTGCTAAACCCCTGTGGTCTGCTGAGCCATTCCACAGCCAGAGCTCAGGCAGCTGTTCGTAGGTCCAGGGCTTGCTTTGGAGGCATGGGAGTGCGGGCGGGCCTCTTTCAGGGCCAGAACATGCCAGACTCAACCCTAGCCCGGAACAGTGCCAAAGCCCATCCTTAGCCAGCAACTGGCACACACTTTGGCCCACACTTCATCCCGTTGCCTCTGCTGCTTCTCACTACCTCCACCTGGTCCCACTTGTCAAGGGTCTACTGATTTCTTTATGATCAAACTGTCGTTCACAGACCTAAGAAGATTTTCCAGTGACCTTGTGGAGCTGTAGTCTCTGGCTTCCTGCTGTGTGCTCTAGCTCTAGCTGCTCTAACAAAATACCATCAACAGGGGTCGGGGGTTTAGCTCAGCGGCTTAAGTGCCTGCTTGGCAAACGCAAGGTTGAGAGTTTGATTCCCGGCACCAAAAAACAAAACAAACAAAAACATACCATCAACTGAGATATAAACAACCCAGAATGGCCCAAATTCACAGGTTCCAGCGATCCTTCTGCCTCAGGCTCCCAAGTAGCTGGGACTACAGGTGTGTACCACCACCCCCAGCTGGGATATTACAGGCAGTTATCTCACACAGTGCTGGACACTGGAAATCCAAGGTCTGGGTCAGTGTGGTCAGAGGCTGGTGAGGGCTTTCTTCCTGGCATACAGACACACTCCTCAATGGCCTTTCCTGACTGATTGCACTTGGAGAGAAAAAAATTCAATCTGTTTTTACAGGGATAGTAATCCCATCACAAGGGTCTTCCCAGCATGACCTCTTCTAAACCTAATTACTCCTCAAAGACCCCACTGCTAAATACCATCAATTTGGGGGTTAGAGCTTCAATATATGAATAAGGGTTGGGGACATAGACATTCGGCCCATAACTGTGCTCCTTACAAATTGGTCTTCTGGGGCCTGGGGATTTAGCTCAGTGGTATAAGTGCCAGCCTTGGAAGCATGTGGTCGTGAGTGCAATCCCCAGTACCACCAAAAAAAAATTTTTTTTTTAAATTGGTCTTCTGAGGGAGGCCATGAATGGGTCACGGCTGGGGCTGTACCTGGAGGCAGGGTGCATTGTTGCTATGTAGACATCTGGAGGTGCCAGGCAGGTTGGGGAAAAGCATTTTGGAGGGAGGTGTCCTCTACATTGGGGCCCTTGGCAGCTGAGGCTGCCTCTTCCTATGAGGACCGTGGACACATGGTGTCATTTCCCTGTGCCTCAGTTTCCTTTCCATGGAGATGGTAGTAACAGTGCCTTCCTCATGGTCATTGTGGGGAGCAGGATGGTGCCTGCACCTGCAAAGGCCTTAGCAAGTGGTACCAGATAGCCCCTATGAGGGTGTTTAGGTGCAGTATTTCCTTTAATCCTCCAAAAAAATGCCACCAGGCATTTCTTTTTCCTCTTTACCTTATTTTTAAAGGAAAGTGAGACTCAGAGAAGTAAAATAGCTAAGCTGGCATTGTCAAGGGGAACAAGAAGGGTGGCTACCAGCAGTGAAGATCGGAACAGTCTGGACCCCCTTCATTTCCAGGGGATTGTGGCTAGGTGATGTTATCAGTTATTTGAAAAGACAGTGGTATCCCTTCCAGCTGGTGTTTGCCACCTGGAGCGGGGGCAGGGTGTTCCCAGGGGGAGTGTTGCCCTGCCACCTGGTGCCTTCCCTCCCCACACCTACCTTCTCAGAGGTACATGCCCCACGGGAAGACGCAGGGGCATGCACACATGGAGAAACCAGAACCCAGCCACCAGTAGAGACACTCACACTCATGGGACATGGACACACAGCCGCACTCCCAGCTCTGTCTCATACACACGGCTCCTGCACTCCTAGCACGATGGACCCTGGGGTGCTGCTGAGATGCTCTCTGGGAAGCTGTCCAAGCCCGGCCGGAAAAGCAGGGCGGGGCCTTTCAGGCTCTCCTGCTGAGTCACTGCTGCGTCTTCGCTGCTGGCTCTTCTCATCCCTTCTTTGTTGCCCACTCTGTCTCCCCTCCCTAGTTTGCCTGTCTTGAGCCCCTCTTTCTGAAACATGGTTATACAGATGTGGCTGTGTTGCTGTCTGTTTAGGTGTCTTTTCAGCCCAGCCTTCCCCATCAACATTGGGCTTCCAACAGGGCTGACCCCCAGGCCCATTCCTCACCAAGCTCCCTAAGAGCCAGAGGTCCTAGAGTGTGGGACAAAGAAGGACCACCAGCCTTGAGGATCTGTTCACAGGCCTGAGAAGTCCTGTAGAATTGACCCTGCTGTTCCCCCTTTGCCCTTCCCCTTCTCACCCCATTGTCCCATTCATTTTCTTGATTCCAGCCCTGTGCTGGAGTCCAGCCCTTTTCTGAAGTGGCCAGTGTCTGGTTGGGACCCGATCTACTTTCTCAGGACTGGAGGCTCTTTCTTCCCATTTGTTGGACATTTCTCTGTGGGCTGATCTGCTAGTTCCAAAGTGGGCTAGGATCCAGTTTGAAGAGAGTAGCTCTGGTATTGGAGCACAGTTGTGGTAATAGAGCTGTGGCCACTTGTCCATCACCCAAGCGCCAAAGGAGCCTGTTTGTGACATGCACAGAGTCACACCTCCTGGAATAACCCTTTTAACTGGGAATGGGATACAGTGCATTGCTGGGGCCACATGCGGTAAGGCTGGTTGAAAGTGTTGAGACATCTGGCTTTGTGGTTGATACAAAAATAAGGATGAAGAGGGGTTGGGTGACTGCCATAATGTTAAAAATATAGCCTAGAACTAGATTCAGTCTGTCTTGGATGTCTAGGCTTGGAGTCGCCCAGACCTGCAAGGTTAGGGAAACAGTCTGTCCATCCATGCCAGGGATTTCTGACTCACAGCTTCTGAGCTGAGCTTAGGGTGCCCTCTGCTGGTTGTCACAAGAAGCTCAGTCCCTCCATATACTAAAACTCCTGTCTCCCAATCCCTGGCCCACACAGAAGTTCCCTTGGTCCTGTCCTCTTGGGCTGTGGAACTCTCTTCTGTGTCCCTGCTGAGGGGCGGGGCAGCTGTTTAGTCATTACGTGAGGACCTCAGTGTTCTAGGACCTGCTTCAGATCTTCCTGCAGACTCGGCAGTTGGTGCCCCCAGGGTCTCTGGGATGTGTCCTGCAGCACTAGGTTCCCACTTTCTTGCTTCTTATGGGTGCTGTCATCCAGCTGACTATCTACCCTCTGAAGTGGGAGGGGTGTGGGTGAGTGATGAGTCATGGCCTTGGGAGGCTGGCAGCCTTCCTGCCCTTCCACTTACGGGCACCAGCAGCTCCTACATAAAAGCATCAACTGCTCAGTACTGATAGCCAGCTGGCCATGATGAGCTGAGCTGCCTAGGATGATGCCTGGCCTCCATGCCTGGGGCGTTGAGGGTCCCTGCTCAGAGTGCACCTGCTTCTGGGGGCCTCTACTGCCTTCAGTTTCTGCAGAGTAGAGAAGTTCAGGGGGCAGAGGCTGCAGGCAGCAGTAGAACCAGGCATCGTACAGTCCCCAGTCCAGCCTAGCTCCACTGTACTGAGAGTATGAGGCCTCCCTGCTTCTCCAGATGGGGAAACATGCCACTTAGCAGGGAGACATTGAATTTTCATGCCCTTTGTTATATGTCCTGACCTTCAAGCTCTTCCTGGTCATCACAGTGAGGGCAGGGGTTGCCCTCATCGAGGGCCTTCCCTGAAACAGTACTCCCCTAGTCTCATGGGTGTCTAAGGGCAGAGACCACTGATTGTCACTGCTGCTCACCATGTTGCCTGGAATGGATAGCAAACTGCTATACCCCAATTACTGGCTTCTCCCTACTGTGAGACCTGTGCTTATGATGGTCCCTTGATGGAAATATCCCCTTCTTCACATGACTGGCTTCCTGCCAATTCTGGGTGTCAGGCCACCATCTCTGAGGGGCACACGCACATGTAAATCTTGCCTTTTTTTTTTTTTCACAGTGAGTTACATCCCAACCCTTTTTTTTTAAATTTTGAAACAGGGTCTCACTATGTTGTTAAGTTGCCGAGGCCGAGCTCAAACTTGCAGTCCTGCTCCCTCAGGCTCCCAAAGACCTGACATTACAGGCATGTACCATCATGCCTGCATCTAGCTGCCCTGTTTAAAGGTTTCCCTATCATTTGTCCTCACAGAAAGCCTTTTACTTTTACCTCCAGGCCAATGGTTGTCACTGCCCCCATGCTCTTACCCTCTTCCACAGCACACGGAGAGATTCAGAAATATTTGTTAAACAAAGATGACATAAGCCTCATCCGTTGGCAGGCCAGTGAGATGGATGGAACATTTTGGAAAGTGGGCCTGAGAATAGATATGTAGGGAGTAAAATTTTCCCGAAGGTCACCTTGCTCCTGCTGGAGTGAGTGGGCCCAGCACATCCCACCCCTCCAACCCAGGCTGACCCTGACTCAAGCCCTCCCCCACCCATACCCACAGCACCGACAGCTGCTGAAGGACAGCTTCATGGTGGAGCTGGTGGAGGGGTCCCGCAAGCTGCGCCACGTCTTCCTGTTTACTGACCTGCTTCTCTGCACCAAGCTCAAGAAGCAGAGTGGAGGGTGAGTGACAGTGGGGCTCTGTTCCCAGATGGTGCTCAAGGAGGGGAGGATCTCTCTGGAGGACATAAATAACAGTGTGGCCAGGCCCTTCTCTTCACATTCTGTTTGCACCTGGCCATGATGTCAGGATCAAGATCAAGTTTGTTACCAACAACTTGAAAGCATCATAGAACAAGGTCTGACTTTGGTTTGTGGCGTATACCTGACTGTGACTTCATGTTTGGTTGGAGGGAAGTCTTGCCCATAAATCACGTGTAAGGAATAAATGTAAGGTCAGGATTGCAGGGGCTGGCGCAGACTACAGGTGCAGGGGCTTCCTTGAGACTGGTGGTGGCTTCTGAGTTACTGTTATTGGCCTGCAGAGCCACTGCCTCACCCCACTAGCATCAGATTTTCCCAGATCATACAAGGTTGGGATGGAGCAAAGAAATCACATTGGTAAGGACCAGAATGTCTCTGCATTCTGTGTTTCTGTGCTGGGTGGATTTAATCAGTCAACTCAAAAGGCAGCTTCCATTCTGCATCCATCAAGTGAAAAGATTGTGTCAGGTAGAGCTACAGCCCCTCCAGCACTGCAGCTCTGGATTTCAGTCCTGTCCTGTCATTCAATGGCCTTGCTGTGCTCCTACATGAGCCACTGACAGTAGGAGCAGCCCAGAATAAGTGGGATCAGGACTGCTCAGGTATCTTGGGGCCTAGGATCACATGTGGAGAACATGTCCCAGGGGTCACTGAGTCTGGGGCTACCAGTGTCTGCTCTCAGCTTCATCCCAACCTATCACATGGAATATGACCTGGGTTTTCAGTCAGGTAACTGCACAGCCGCAGCCCCAGGGACAAAGGAAAGGGGTCCGTGTGTTAACATTCTCCTTCTCCCACCCAGCAAAACCCAGCAGTATGACTGCAAATGGTACATTCCGCTCACGGATCTCAGCTTCCAGATGGTAGACGAGTCAGAGGCAGCACCCAACATCCCCCTGGTGCCAGATGAGGAGCTGGATGCCTTGAAGATCAAGATCTCCCAGATCAAGAGTGACATCCAGAGAGAGAAGGTATGGCTGACCGGGGCCAGTGAGGACCGAGAGTTTGTGTGGCAGTAGCCCCTTAGATGTTGACCAGTGGACTTTCTCTCACTGGGCATCTGATCTCACAGCTGATCTCTGAGACCTGCTGGGGATCACATGAGCTCTAGCAGTTGGGCATCTAGTCAGCATGGTTGTTTCAAGAGCCCTTACTAAACTGGGATTGCCATAGCAGAGTCTAGCGACCTAGGCATGATGGGAAGTCGAGGGCTTCTGGCCCTGGGCATTCAGTGTCCTGTCATCAGATACTTCTTTTACCTGGCAGATGCCAGGTCTAGATCTAGGTCTGATGCCTAGTCCTAGTCAACAGACCTGTGACCAGGAAACCTCACAAGGAAAACATTTATAAGGCAGATACTCTTGGGCATCTTACTTGACCTGTGTCCAGTATACTTCTGCCTGACCATCACTTTGATACTGAGAGGCTGACCACAGGTTTTCTGTAGTATGCCAGGGAAAATCTGGCAAGGGGTAACCCCTAGCTCTTTGACGGAAAGTGCAAATTCAGTACATACAAAATAAGCTCAAAAATGATGACTTACAGATCCTTCACAGGGCAGGCACAGTGTTTTGGGAGGGCAGCTCACATCTCCAGGAATGAAGAGTTGGGCAGAGAGTGCACACATGTTGCAACTAGCAGTTGTGGAGGGATAAGGTGTGGGTTGCTCTAGATTAACAGACAATGCCTAAATGGTCCTTTCGGAAGAAATGGTGGGGAAAGCAGGAAGCCTAGTCTGATGAATGAGAAAGATGCTTCCCAAGTTCTCTCTGGCCACTGACTTGCCATTTTTGAGTATCCTTCTGATGCCAGGAAGTGTTCTGTGCAGTGTGGTCTCACTCCACAGATGAAATATTGAATCACTGAGAGAAAAGTTGTATTCAGGCCATGAAGGGACTAGGTAGTCCAGGAAATGAGGATGGAGAGGTGTCAGCTGATTGGGGAAGGGAGTGAGTCCCCGGTGGGGAGTGTGGCCCCTCCAGCTGTCTGCACTGCAGGCCCCTGGTTCTTTCCAGAGTGGTTTAGAAGACATGGAGATAGTGATGATGAGCTCCTTAAGTCTAGAGCTAGGCCACAGCAGAGGAGATGACTTACATTGACCACAGGCAAAATGAGTCCCTGGAAGGTTGGACCTCGATCCAGGGTTGCCTGGCTGAGGTGGACACAGCAAGACGGGGGTCCTCCCTTGGTCCAACCCATTGCGCCACAAATCTAGCATACCTAGGAGTATTAGTTTGTCTAGATAGAATTGTGGCCTTTGTGGTGTTCCCCAAGCAGAGGGAGAGCCATTCTATGTACTCAGGCTATCAAGCCCTGTTGACTGCTGCCACAGCATTATCCACATTGTGCCCTTCTCTGGGGCTTAAGGACTTGACAGCAACACGGTCTCTTTTTGCCAGGTATAGGGGCTTCAGGAAGGGTCCATGTGGTTTTAAGAGAGGGAAGCTTTTCCCATCCAGGTCCTGGTGATGTTTGTCGGACTCACTAAGCCCCCACAAACACAGGTGCCTGATGGTGAAATATTTACTGTAGCTAGGGAGAGGGTGAATAGTCCCCTAGGTTACAGAGGCCCCCTGGTTACTGTAGCTAGGGAGAGGGTGAATAGTCCCCTAGGTTACACTGTTTGAAAAATTGAAGGCAAGGACATCATGAAAGGTCTGTTGCTTCTAGCCTAAAAAACAAAAGATTGATTCCTTCAAGAAGGATTTATTGAGCATGTTCTGCAGCCTCTACCAGGCCTTAACCTAAAGCAAAGGTTTGGGACCTCAAAAGGCCACCTACAGTGGCCTGGCCCAGGACCTAGGCTATGTGGGATGAACAGATGGGATTTCCAACTTCTGCAGGCTCAGGGGAAGGGATGGTGGGGACAAGTCACACAGGAGCTAGTGGAGCCAGCTTTGGAATGGAAAAGCAGACTCTGTCCTCTCCCCACAGAGAGCAAACAAGGCCAGCAAGGCCGTGGAGAGGCTGAAGAAGAAGCTGTCGGAGCAGGAGTCCCTGCTTCTGCTCATGTCTCCCAGCATGGCCTTTAAGGTCCACAGCCGCAATGGCAAGGTGAGTGTCTGCCCCACCTCACCTCCTTCAGCTCCTGTCTCTGGCTCACGTGTGGCTGTTGCAGATGTAGCTGTTTTCCTCCCAGCAACATCCTGCGGCATGAGAGGTCAGTCTGAGTGTAGCACACACAGGCTCCTGTGTTTCTTTGCCTGATAGTTAGCTCTCATAGCTAGAAAATGTTGGGGCCTTCAAGGGGATACTAAGTGAATGGCCTTATAGCTTTGCAGATTCCTGGGCACAGTTATGCTGTTTGGGAACCTAGAGAGCTAGAAACACGCCTCTCTTGGCACTGTCTGCAGCCTGGGTCTCTCCCTCCACAGCATCACATGCGTGGGTCAGTGTACAGGAAGGGTTTGCTGTCTTAGCACCTGAACAGGAGATGCATCAGTGGGTTCTCAGGAGCCTTTTCTGTGGGTCACAGAACAGGCTTGTGGGTTAGATGCAGGACTTTGGGTTGGGATCAGCCCTCACTTTGCAGACCCCAGCTGGTAACTCGTCGTGTCCCTAAAGTGCATTCCCTGTGCCAGTGTCATCTGACCCATGCATTTCCAGTGGGGCTGTGCTAGAGATGAGCCTGCACAGTGCACAGGAAGGGCAAAGTGCACTAGAAACAGAAAGCCGCACCATGTCCACACCTGGCCACAGTGTCACACCTGAGCACTCGTGAGCTCAGCCAGCTGGCAGTGAGGAGGTGCAAGTCTCAGGCTCCGTACCCTGGGAATGCCAGGTGCTGGCCTAGCCAGGGTGGGGATAACTGGGCACTGGGTGTGTTCTTTTCTCCCACCCTAGAGTTACACATTCCTGATTTCTTCTGACTATGAGAGAGCCGAGTGGAGGGAAAACATCCGTGAACAGCAGAAGAAGTGTGAGTGACTACATCCAGGGCACTTGGCCTTTGGGCATCAGGACCAGATGTGTATCTCTCGTGGTTTGATTTGAATGGGAAGGGCTCTTATCCAAATGAAATGTTACCTTATTTTTGGAAAATAAAGTTGGAGAGGATCTTCTCAGTCCTCTTGTACCCTCCTGCCTGTCTCGGCCCCACCCCGGTCCCATGTGTATTATTCCCCGTCTGCCTCTGCACCTCACCTGTGATTGTGTTCCCTGGTCCTTTCCTCACTCCTATCTGCCTGTCCTGGTTCCTGCACACACAGCCCACCCCCATCAACTGCCCACCAGGCCTTTTTTTTTGTACCCTACCACTACCCTGCTCCTTTTGGTCTCCCCCATCACCCTGCATTCTCCCCCTACCCAGGGCCTTCTCTGGCCCCCCAATCAGTGCTGATGCCCGACAGGCCCTTGACTGAGCCTACCTGGACAGCCACATTGCTGGCCCCTGTCCACTTGGCTGACCATCTCAGGACAAGACACTCTTCTCTGTAATGGCCCCTTCCTTCTCTGGGCAGTTCCCTCTATTAGCAGTTGCTTTCCTTCTGAGGAACTCTAAGCTGTAACTAGGTGTTCAGTTACCCAGCTCCCCACTCATCCCTCTTGTAGGCCACGTCAGGCCAGGCATTCTGTCCTAGTCCTTCCATGGTGGTAGACCATCTCCGTCTGGACTGGGGTCTCTGCCTGCCTCTAACCTGTCCAGCACTCTCATCACCTCAAGCTTGTCATTCACTTCTATGCTGAGCCGTGTCTTCCTTTTTAACATTGCTATGTCCTGGTGAGACAAGGGGCTCTTGCCAGGGCTCACAACTCATACCAAAACCATCCAGCTGGCAGCATCTGTTCTCTGCTCATCTGTGCCCTGAAAAAGCCCCTTTTCCTTACCTGGTGGAGAGAGACAGACCTATGCTAGCAGGGTGGGGGACAGAGCCACACTGGTGTCTGTCTGGGGACACTTACAGGGAGGTGCTCGCAGGTTGCCCTCTCATCCTCAGTCCTGCCCCTTGGGGGTGTGCCTCTGGGCATGTGGATGCCTGTAGATGCGTGTGTTTGTAAGCATGATGCCAAGATCCTTCCCGCCCTCTGATCCTGGGGGTGGGAAGCTCTGCTGCTATACCCGCACTTCCCCTGGGAGCCACCAAGTCCCCGCCACTGACTGGCCCACTGTGTGGTGAGGGGCACAAGCAAACAGGGTAGACTGACCAGTCCTTGCCTCTGCTCCAACCACTTAGGTTTCAAAAGCTTCTCTCTGACCTCCGTGGAGCTGCAGATGCTGACCAACTCATGTGTCAAACTTCAGACTGTTCACAACATTCCACTGACCATTAACAAAGAAGGTGAGGCCACCCACCTGGGCACAGAGCCGAGAGCCAGTGCTCGTCAGCCCTGTCAGCCATGTCCTCGTGGCCAGTTCTCATGGCCAGTCGCTCTTGCTTTAGAAGGAATGTGTGTGCTTGTTGTGGCTATTGTCTCTCCCAGGTGTGGACAAATGGGGGTTTCTCCCCAGGCCATTGCTGGGTAACTGAGAAGACGATGGCTTCCATCCTTAGCACCATGCTCCTCAGCCCTCTGCGCAGTAGACCTGGCCCCACTTCCCTGTCTCCCCATACTCCTCTCATCCAGGCGTTTGCTGGCCAGTACTTTTTGATGATACTGGGTTTTGCACATGTGCATTTGCGCTCAGTCACATCCACGTGCATACCTGTCACACTCCAGTGACCCTCTCCGTCTTCAGAAGTGTAATACACTTCATCTTGATCATTGATTTGCCTGGATGGTGTTTAAAGTCTGAAACATAAAACGCACAGTGAGCTTGTCCTGTGCCTGGTTGATTTTAAAGTGAAAGCAGCCTCTCTGTCTTCCTGCTCCCATATGCTCACTTCTTCCATCTTTTGTGCAGATGATGAGTCTCCCGGGCTCTACGGCTTCCTGAATGTTATTGTCCACTCTGCCACTGGGTTTAAGCAGAGTTACAGTAAGTGATGGGCTCGGTGAAGAAGGGAGGGGGTTAGAGGAGTGCTGAGCAGGAGTCCGCACCCAGGAACACAGGATGTGAGGCAGGAAAGTTGTTCCAGTGGCTTAACGTGCTGTGGCCTTTGACCACTATGAGGCGCTGGTGCTAGTTGAAGCCCCAGTTCGCTCTGCCCTTTCCCTCGCCTGTCTCAGATCCTGCATGCTAATGAGTTTCCCTCTGCTGGTGAGTCTTGTAATTACAGGAGCAAAGTTTGAGCCACATGATAGGAAATTTGTGGACAGTCCAGGTGTCTGAGCACCTAAATTCCAAGTTAGGCAGCTGTGAGCAGTGGACCCTAGGCCCCATCAGCACTGGAGATTTGGCTTTTCTGTCAAGCTGGATAGATAATGCCATTTTCTTTCCCAGCTTCCCAAGCTGTCAAAACAGTAAAGCTGACATCACTACAGTTGTGCTGACCTCCTGGTGTAGAACCCCCAGCCAGTGCTCAGGGTCCACTGTGGACAGCAGAGGTAGAAACAGTTCTGACCTTTCCAAATTTGCTGCAAAAGAAGAGACTCCCCGCCCCCAACCAGTCACAGAGTGAAAGGAAAGAGTTGTAGTGTATGTGATACAGGACTTGTGTCCAGAGTATTTAAAGAACTCTTACAATTTAATATTAGGGAAGCAACCAGGTTTGAAGAAATAGGCAGAAGAATAAGCTTGAGACATTTCTAGGTAAGTGGATGCACCTTAAGACCATACTCATAAATGAAATGAACAGGAGGCATGTGTAAATACCGAATTATTTCTCTGGTGTGAGAAACCAAAAGTATAAATAAGGACCAAAATGTTTATCATGTATTGTGAAATAGGAAGAAAATGTTCAGATGGGGAGAGGATTAAGAGAGGGAAGAGGGAAAGGATAAAAGGGAAAAGTTTTTTAAAAAGTGAGAAAAGAAGGAAAAAATGGAAACAAATTTTGTAAATGGGGAGGGGAGGAGAGGTTGAAGAGGGTGGGGATGGGGAAAGAAAAGAATCAAGAAATTAAAGATAAGTTAAAAGGTATAGGAATGGAAGTCTGGAGGATCAGCAGAGGCTCCATTCCTGCCTCTGGACAGAGGCCTCAGGGGATGCTGGCTTCCCTGCCCACCAATAGCCACAACCCCAGCCTCAGGGATCCTCCACTCTAGGGGTTCTGGAGCCCCAGGCCTGGCCCTACCAGGGAATAAAGCTGGTTTCTGATCCTTAGGGTGTTCAGCCCTAAGCAGAGACCCGGTCCTAAACTCGAAACTGTAAGGCACCTAGAAATCATATGACATAGGACAGAGTCTAGGCGACCTTGACAGTGGCTTTTTATCTACACACCAAACACACAGCCAGGAATGAAACCATATATGTTAATCTTCATTAAAATTAAAACTTCTACTCTGTGAAAGTTACTGTGAAGTGAACAAAAAGATAAGCCAAAGACTGGGAAGAAATATTTGCAAAACATATAGCTAATAAATGACTTATCTAGAATGTACACACACACAAATGGGCAGAAGATTTGGATAGGTACTTCACTGAAGACATAAATAGCTAATAAGCATATGAAAATGTGATCTCAGTGTGTTAGGGAAATGCAAGTTAAAGCCACATGGCGATTCCCCTCACCCTGCTGAGGAGAGCAAGTCAAAAAGATGAACACTAACAAATGTAAATTAGGATATATAGGGATAGGAACCTTGTACTTTGTAGGTAAAGATGCACTGTGATCCAGCCATCCCAGAGAACATTGCAGGTTTTTGTTTTTTTGGGTTTTTTTTTTGCCTAATCCTGAGAACCAAACCCAGGTCATTGTGCATATCAGCGTGTGCTCTGGGCACTCAGCTACACGCCCTCTAGCATTGATCTAATCCCAGTTGCACAGGTCATTAAGTTAAACACCTCACATCCCAATCTCAATGTTTTGTTCTGTTTTATTTTGTTTTGTTTTTGAGATGGGGTTTTGCTATACAGTTCAGACTGGCTTTGAACTCACTTTGTAGCTCAGGCTGGCCTTGAACACTCGGGTGATCCTCCTGCCTCAGCCTCCCAAGGGCTGAAAATACAGGTGTGTGTCTCCACACCCAGCACCAATCCCACTGTTCAGTATTCAGTTTTGAGAACTAAAAATGTGTCCACATTAAGGTTTGTACAAAACAAGATGCATCCATGCAATGATGTGAGAAGGAGAAAACTGCCAATAGAGGCAACACATATTGCACGGGACGAGAAAGCCGGGTGCAAAGGTTACAGACATACTGTATAGTTCCATGTATCTGAAATGTGTAGTGAGCCACAGCTCACAGACAGAAAACTTGCCAGAGCTTATCCTGGGCTGATGGTACAAGTAGGGCTTGACTGCAGATGAACTGATGGAGACTTTGGCAAAGGAAGTGTCCTGAAAGCATGGTAGTGCCAAATACCCAAGTGTTTATAAATTTACCAGAAATCCTTACATCTTACACTTGAAGTGGATGAGTTGTGGGGAATATAGATTATACCTCCCTAAAGCTGTAACACACGCACAGCTGGACCATTTTCTTTCTGGCTGCCCTGTATATACATTGGTGTTTCCCCAGGTTCTGCCCAGACCTTCTTCCCTGACTCCCTCCCAGGACCTGTCCGTCAAACATCAGTGACACAAACAACACCAAAGCTGCGTCTCAGTCCCTGATTCTCTCTCCTGGCCTCCCTTGTTACTCTCCCTTCTATCTCCTTGATGTACCACACTGTGAACGCCACATCCTCAACCTGAGCCTATCCTTTGTAGCTCTCAAACTTGTTGCCCTTATTTTAGGTCCCGCCCCAGTGAGTGGTACCTGTGTAGTGCACCGCATGCAACCCATGAACTGCTTCTCTGTTTCCGTGCCCTGTCACTTAGATACCGTTCTCCATTGGTGGAACTTCTTTATTATCTCTGGCTACCTCCATCCAAGCGCTTGGCAGTGGCCTCCCCCACATCCCCATCTAGTACTTTTTCTAAGACACAAACTCCAATCTGTTTCTTACCATGTGGAGCCATCCAGACCCTGCATATAGCCCATCCTTTCTTACCTCTAGATCTTGCCTCCCTAAGCTCCCCATGTACCCCACAGCTTTACCAATACTAAGCTGTTTCCTGTGTCCCAGATCAGCCTGGAGCCCCTGTCCCGAACTTTGTCCGGTACACTTCATATCTAGGGCTGTTCAAATTATAAGAGCTGTTCCCTTCCTCTGCCCATCAGGCTGGCCGACCTCTGCTGTGGCCTCACTGTGTCACAGTGCCCTGGTTTCAGTGGCACCTTCGCCTCTGGTCCATTCCACCCAGGGTTTGTGTCACTGTAGGAGCTGTACCCAGGGATTACCAGGTGACTGAGTATGTGAATGTTCACAGATGTCGTTTCCCAGTTCCACAGGCAGAGCAGGGGCATTGCTTGGAGGGCTGGTATTCATGCTAGCCATTGGTTTGTCTTGTTTGTTTGGTCCCGGGAATCACAATCGAACTCAAGACCTTGCATTTGCCAGGCAGGTGCTCGTGCGCCACTGAGCTAAACCCTTGGCCCCTTGGTTTGTTATTTTTATAAAGGAAGTGAACATCCTTTTTTCCTTAAGTCTGATTTTGAAAATGATACTTGCTTTTACAGAGAATGTAGGTGATTTGGAAAAGTATGTTCACCTTCTCCCTATCACCTTCCCACAGATCTGTACTGCACCCTGGAGGTGGATTCTTTTGGGTATTTTGTAAATAAAGCAAAGACTCGTGTCTACAGGGACACAACTGAACCCAACTGGAATGAGGTAAGGAGCCTGCTTCCACCAAGGGCTCTGGTCTGACATGGTCAAGAATATTTTCCACTAACATCTAAACCTCCAGGGGCTCCCTAACAACTTCCCTTGAAGGCCATGAAAGCCATGCTGCTGGTGTTCCTGGAATCTCCAGGAGGCCAGGATTGGGGGAGGGGTGCTGACGTGGCTAAGAGATTTTTATCTCCAAATTCCTGAGAATCTTAACCACCCACCCACCCGACCCTTCACAAAGACACAAACTGTTTTGCCAGAGAAGTGTTTGGAAAGAGTACTTAAAGGGCTTTGTGTCCAGCCTTTGTTACTGCCAGTATTTACTTAGTAGGTTTCCACAAGTTTTTCCTCAGAAGCTGGCGTAAGCTTTCTGTGATGCTTGGTTTCCAGAAATCAAGGGACTCTGCCGGTGGCAGCTGGGTTGGGAGCCACACACCCACATCCTTGGGGCTTGCTGGTCTGAAGGGTCCTGTTTGCAGGTCTCAAGGTATTGAGTCTATATAGTCTGCTGCTCTGCCTTCCTTGACCATAAGAGAGCTTTTATATTTGGCCTTGAGTGTTTGGTAATCAGGGCATAATTGCAGAGAGGCCCATATCTATGAAGATCCATGAGATGCCATTTCCAGGTGGAGCAGCCAGGCCACAGAGAGCTGCCTCCCACCTACTCTGCTGCAGGGAAGGAAAGCAGGAACCACTGGGCAGTTCAGCTTAACATTGCCATGTGGCTAGCAGACCAAACAGCAGGTGCAGAACGGAGGCCTCCTGACTCAGCAGCCACTAGTCTGTGATTATTAGACTTCTTGCCTGAGTAGTACAAGAAGTCCATACAGTTGCCTGTTCACTGTAGCTCTGGATGTCCCTGCCAAAAGGGCCAAGTGGCAGCTGTGATAGAGTGGGAGGTTGCTCAGGGCCTCTTGGGATCCATCATAGGACGTTTTGCAGAAAACAAGGGGAGTGTGACCCAGGAGAAGCAACAAGGAAGAGGTTCTAGGAAGCTGAAACAATTCAGGTGCAGGACAGCAGCCAGAGTTCCAGAGGCATAAGACCTGGAGTGTCCCAAGCAGCAGGTCACCTGGAGTCCATGCAGATCATCTGGCAGGATTTCATATGCCTGGTCAACCTTTTCATCTTCCTCAGTTTCCCTGCCCAGAGCCCACACATGCAGAAGAATGGGTGTGAAATGCAGAGTTCACAAAAAGTATTGTATGGGTGATGGAGAAACAGATTAATTCCACATACCTACAGCAGACAACTTGACCCAGGGGAGCATTCCAGATCCTTCTGTATCCTGTCAACCTCTGTGGATCAGTTTGTTGCTTTGCTTCTTGTTTTAAACAGAATTTCTTTTTAGTTATTTTATTTTATGAAGTTAGGGATGGAACTCAAGGAGCTGTGCATGCAAAGCACATGCTCTTATTGTTGCGCTGTGCCCGTTTCCTCATTGCTGAGACAGAATACCTGACACCCAAAGTAAAAGAAGGAGAAGTTTATTACAGTTCATAATTTGTAAAGGTTTCAGTCCACAGTCAGCTGGTTCCAAGACAGAGTGAGTGGCATGGCAGAAGGGCCTTGCAGGGGAGAAACAGGCCATGGTGCGGCAAGGCAGGCAGAGGGCAGCAAAGCAGCAGCAGCAGTGAACAATGAAGCAGCAGCTGCCTTTTTTCTGTACCTTTCTATTCCATCTGTGCTGCAAGTTTATTGATTGATGCCACTCACACCCAGAGCGGGGCACCCTTAATCCTACCATCACACCCTCATCCACATTCATACACCCTAATCCAGTCATGTTTGAAACTCCCCACCCGTAACTACATAAGGCTTAGGGGGACATCTAGATACAAGCCATAATAACCCGTAACCCATATGTTTTTATTTTCTTGGAGCAGTTTTAGGTTCATAGTAAAACTGAAAGAACAAAGCATTCCCACATACTTCCTACCCCATCCCAACTATTGAAATCTCCACCAGAATGAGACATACATTGTCACTGGTCTACTAGGATTGACACATCCATAGATGATATTAGACTTCCCTCTTGGTATTATAATCTATGGACTTTGACAAATGTATAGTAACACGTATGTACTGTCATAGTAAATGCAGAATGACTTCACTGCTCTAAGATGAACCCATGTTCATATAATATTTTCACCCATTCTCCTGTGTCAGTCTCCTAAGTAGCTGGTGTACAAGCACGTGTCACTATACCTGGTAAATGTCTGCATTTTTAACAAGCACCCCTGAGATTCTGATGCTTGTGGTATAGGAACCAGCCTTGGAGATTCTGGTGTATAGAGTTTGAATTCGATTTGAGAGATTCAGAACTTGGAGGAGCATGCAGGCTGGGCCACACCACAGTGACAGTGACACACAGGGAATGCTCCTTAGGGTCGGAGGACTAAGTGAAGAGTGTCTCAAGGCAAAGCCTTGCTGGGGCAGAAGCACACCTTTGTGGGCAGGCCATGGCTCAGAGGGCTCCTCAGCGCATAGTACTGGGCGCTGCACATTTGGACCCTCTCATTCGTGCACAGCTTTGCTTCTTTTTTGGCCCATAGGAGTTTGAGATTGAGCTGGAAGGCTCCCAGACCCTGCGGATATTGTGCTATGAAAAGTGTTACAACAAAACCAAGATCACCAAGGAAGATGGCGAGAGCACGGACAGGCTTGTGGGGAAAGGCCAGGTCCAGGTGAGGCTTCCCACTCCTTCTGCCCACCTCTGGATGCTCCGTGATCTTTTTCCCATGTGGAACTGGGGGACACTGAGATGACCTGGCTCTCAGGGTGGGTGGGCAGGTGAAATATCCACATGGGAGGCTTGGGCTGGCTCCTTCATGGGTCTTTTCCTGCTCTTTTATTGGTCTGCATATCTTTTATATCCCATCATGATCCCAAAGGAATGTCTGTTAACTTTCTTAGCTCCTCCATGGCCTTGGGAAAGCACAAAGGCAGAATAAGGTTAGGTAGTGCCACGAGTTTAAATTTGCTGATCACAGGGCCATCTCTGTATGAGTCCCAGAGTCTGCTCACTTGAATTCCATTCTCTGGGGTCTAGACTCAGTTTCTAGCTGCATCCCTCAGCCTGGTATGTACAGATCTCTGGAGAAGCCTCCAGGTGGCTAAGAGAATGCATCGATACTGGACCAGTGGAGGGCCCCAGGTCCTCAAGGAGAACCACCTAGACCCTCGGTCCACTTTATTCAGCCCTTAGAAACCACTACCAGTGTTTCATATTTCCTGGAAGGCAGGAGCTGGCACCATCTGGTTCTGCCCTACATTGCCCTACAGTTTCGTAAGGATGACTGGGAAAAGTTCTCCTTATAGCACATCTTACCAGGCTTACCTCAGCCAGTTCAGCCCTACACTGTCATGCAGGTGGGTCCAGTCTTGGGTGTTGCGTCCCACTACCTGGACCTTCCCCAGAGAGGAAGAGGATTTGGCTTTCTAGGTGCCTTTGGGAGCACAGGGTTTACCATGAAACCCCACTTCCCTTCCCCAAGCGCAGGAAATAAAAATCATCTTCAGTAAACATTGAATGACAGGAATGTTGAAAGGAGAGAATGACTCTTCCCTGAGTAATAGCCTTGCAGTGAAGGCCCGCATTCTCCTTGTTGAGATGAGTAAGCCCTGGCCAAAGCTCTGTACCCCCTAGCTGGCCAGAATCTTGGAAGATATATGCTAATTTTCACCAGGGAAGTGTAACTGAGGCACTCAGAGCCTTTTGGGACTCCCTATACTGTACCTGAGACCAAGGCTAAAAGCAAGTGTTCCTCTGACCCTCCTGTCTTGGCTCCACCATGTGGGTTTCATTCTCCTCTTAACCTTCATATAGAATCTCATGATGGAGTCAGCCACACTGGTGGGCCATACCACTCTGCTTGGAATCCAAGTTAATTTTCCTATTTTTGCTATTCCATGAGCATTCTGGTACTGCTGTCCTTTGAAAACCAAAGTGTTATCACATCTTCCAAGTGACAGAATTTGAGTGATGGCCATTTTGCTACCATAATGAAATACTGAGGCAGGCTGCTTACAAAGAGGAAGAGGTGGATGGGGGATTTAGCTCAGTGGCTTAAGCACCTGCCTGGCAAGCATGAGGTCATAAGTTCAATCCCTGATACAAAAAATAAATAAATAAAAATTAAAAAATAAAAAAAAAAACAAGAAGAAAAGGTTTATGTAGCTCAGTTGTAGAGGCTTAAAGTCCAAAGTAGAAAGACCCATTAGTTCAGCCTTTGAGGAGGTTCCTCTTGGCTGTGTTGGATCATGGTAAGAGAGAGTGCATGTGGGAAGAAGAGACCACATCCCCAGACAGGAAGCCAAATAGCAAGTCAGAGGTTGGACTTGATCTTAAAACCCAGGAATCTGTCAGGTGTGGTGGCAGGAGGACCACTTCAAAATTGAAGCCAGCCTGTACTAGCCTAGTAAGTTTGAGGACAGCCTGAACTACATATCAAGACCCTGTCTCAAAAGAAAACAAAAACTCATGAGTCCAGTGAGTACTACCTCAATCCCTTCCAAGGCTAGCTTCCCCAGGGACCTGAGGACCAGCTACTAGCCTGCACTTGTCAAGGGTCCCACCTCCTCAGCATTGTCACACCAAGGGCCATCCTCCCAACGGACGAAGCCTTGGAGATCAAACCACAGCATGTATTTTCTCATTTGGTTCTTCAAGCATATCTTTGAGACAGGTCATTTGGCACTTGAGACACTTCCTAACCACTTAGGGTCTTTGATTTAACAGCATTGAACAGAGCAGAATGTATAGTTGCCACACGTTCTTTGTTCCTGTCTCCTTTCTTCTGTGTTTTGCCACCATCCCAGTCCAGGGCATTCAGCACCCACATCTCAAGCCCTGGGACCAAAGCCAGCCCATATCTTACACATCATTACAGCTGAGCCCAAGGATACCTATAGGCTGAGTGCCTGGCTCCTTGTATTAGCTTATCAAACAAGGCAAAAGGAGGTTCAGAATCCATTAGTCAGTGACTTGATTCATTCAGTCCTCAACTTCTGGAGCCATGGGAATGACTAAGTTTGAACCAGGGCCTATGAGTACTGTCACTGGGTAACTGGTGGTCTCAGCGAAAAGGAGCACAGAATTAATGCTCATCTTTCTTTACACACTAAGCCCACTTTTGAAACTCTTGCCATAATGCTGTGCCTCCATATATAAACAAAATACGCACACCACAGCGCTTTCTTCTCAGGCACTCTGAGTACTCTTCTTCAGTTTAGGAGAACAAAATTGCTGAGCTGGGTCTGGTGGCACATGTGTGAAAGCCCTGGGTTCAGGCCCCAGTACTACAAAATAGACAGAAAAACAAAGCTTGATCCGTAGGGAAATCAGTAAAAACAGGGCTTATTCAGGACAAGACTGTTAAAATAGGGCAAGACAAGAGCCAAGAATGGTGATGCATCATTCAAGGGGCTGAGGTAGGAGACTCGTAAGTGAGCCCAGCCCAGACTGCATAAACCTAGGGCAGCACGTTGTGTTTTTCTTTTAAAATGTTAATGTATGATTTTTTTTTTCAGACAAAAACCTCAATATTCAGGTTTAATTGTAGTGTTGGCACTTTGCATTTTAAATAAGTGGGTTTCGGGTTCCAGTTTGGGCACTTATCTCCATCACCGGCGCAGCGAGCTGAAGGCCCACCTAGGCAAAGCAAAGAGAGAGAAAAGGGTCAGATAAACACAGTAAGATAGACCTTCATAAAAAACTGGCTTCAAATTCCTCTATAGCATGGACATGTAGAAATTTAGAGCCAAAGAGCTAGGCTAGTGTTGGTAGACTGAAAATGATGTTAGGCATAAGGGACATTCTGGCTAAAATGACCTAACAGGATTCTTGCAGAAAGCTGACCATGTGATCAGACACCACCAGGAGGATGCTCAAGGAAGGTGGAGGCTGAGTTAGTCCATCTTCCGCGGTCCAGGACAGTCCTGAAGGGCCCTTTCTTGCTATTCTTTCCTGTCAGTACCTGTCAAGCCTCAGTCGGATCCAGAAGTGGGACTGCAGTAGAGGGGCTGTGGACTCTATGAAAGAAATTTATTCATGTTGAAACTGTAAGGCAGACCTTACTCAAGACCATCGAGATAGTCCCAGGAGTATCGCAGTGGGGTTTTGAAGTAGAAGAGAGATTGGGTTCAGCAGGGGAAATTGAGAATTCATATCAAGAACAAGGTCAGAGCCACTCAGAACAAAAGGACTGGGAGTTGAAAGACGTACATTACTCAATCCAGTTAGAGTTTAAGACAAGAATCTGCCGGTTACCGTACCACATCCCTGTAATCGTAGCACTTGGGAAGTCAAGGAAGGTAAATCAAAGGTTTGAATCCCTCCTGAGCAAATCAAGACCCTGTCTCAAAATTTAAAAGTGGGGAAAGGAGAGCTGGGAATGTAGATCACCATGAAGGTCCTAGGTTCAATTCCCAGTACAGCAAAAAATGAACTAAAAAAAGAGAAGAATCTTTGTCCATTCCCTCAGCCCACCAGGTTTCATGTGAGTCATTACCCACCCCCTAAACTTGTTTCCTTACCTATAAATTGGGGTGGGGGACCATGGTGCCTTGAGGGCTCAGTGATGTATGTCAGTGCAGCTGCTATTTATTATTCTTATTAGTCATTGTCACTGTAAGTAAAGGGGTAGTAGAGAAGGCCAGATCTGGCTCCAGCCCTCTGGTCAGTAGGAAAAATAGCCCCTGGACCCTCATTAAACCGGAAGGAATCAGAGCCCTGGGTGCAGGGCCCTTATGACTCATGCTGCATAGGCAGTAGCTGGTCTGCCTCCTGGCGACAGAGGCTCCTGGCAGCAGGGGCTTGTTTGTGCGATCCCAGGAGGAAGGAAGTCGGGGGAGGGATGGTGATGTCGGTGATCCTGGTCTGACTTCTTTCACCTCTGCAGACACTAGTGTTTTCTATACAGGATATACCTAGGAGAGGCGTCCATGACGCGGGGCTCAGCCTTCCTGAGTCCAGGCTTTCCAGTGACCTCAGGCATCTCTGTGCTGTGCCCGTGGGAGGGGTGCTCCGCATCCACATCCTGCTGCTGGGAGTCGGCGGGGATAGTGTGGCCTACAGTCGCCTGTCTCCAGGCAACCTCTTTAGACATCTTTGACTCAGAAGTTGTATGGAGAGACTTCCGCTGAGACAAAACCATCAGCTTAGAGTGTCCGAGGGAAGACGGGAAGAGGTCCAGACCTAGCCAGAAGGGCAGGCCAAGAGGGACGGTCAGGATGGAGACTGTCTCCAGTGAAGCTGCTCACATACCTGTCATGTGGGCAGGGCACATCAGAATCTTCCAAAGTTGGGGTTTCATTCGATTTGTTTTGATATCCCCTAAATGATACTAATAATCACTTGGTCATGTCATGTGTAAGGGACATTCTGGCTAAACTCGGGTTTCTGCCCCTTTTCTTCAAATGACAGTCTGGGTCAGCTGTCAAGCCTGCACATCTCTTCTTGTAGGACAGAGGATCCTCAGGAGGAGAGTGGAGGGTTCATTCCTTTCAAGGACCTAGGATGGATGAGCTGGTCTATGTAAAGCCATGAGCTAGCAAGACTGAGATCTAGGACACACACCAGGGCAGTGCCAACTATCTGGGAAGAGCCGGTTGACAACATTCCAAGCTCTCAGATTCGGGCTGGTGCAGGGGTCCTAGACAAAGGTCCACCTCCAGCTGGCTATAAGCCTCAGTAGCTGTCCAAACAGGCCTATTGTAATCCACCCTCAAGACACCAGGAGTCAGCAGTGCCACCCTTGGGATTGAGGACTTCCTGTATGCCAGGCCTCAGGGATCCCAGGAACAAGAAGACATCTAACCCAAGCTTCAGACTCCAAAGGCTTGGAAAGAAACCTGTGAATATGCCAAGAGCCATAGGGGCCACTTGTGGCTCAAATGACACATATTTGCAAGGCAGGGTGAGAGCACAGAGAAGCCTTCACAGAAGAGGGGGCACTGTTCAGGGAAGGGTTTGGCAAGCACTGAGATTAGCAGTAGCATACAGCATAGTGTAACCAGAGGAGTCAGCCCAAAGAGGCCAGTCTGCCTCAACCCAGTGCAGCCAGGCCAGGGACAGGGGCCCCAAGGCACTGTCGGGTACCTCAGGACATTCTGGGCCAGGACCAAGACCCAGGGTGAATCACCAGTCAGCAAATCCCAAGACACTTGGAGCCATACAGCTGTTGGGAATTTCTTGCTTTGGTCTTTCTCTTCTGTTCTGTTTATTCGTTAATTTTCTAGGTTGTTAAATTCTAGCACTCTGTATCTTCTCTTTAAGGAGTAACTTTATATCAAGTCATTGAATTTTGTCTTCACTCATTTTTCCAACTTGTTCTATTTCTCCTGACCTTTTGTGTGTCTTTCTGGGCTCATGACTCAGATTTCAAGTAAAGCATCAGATTGCTCTTCTCTTGTTTCTAGAGACTTGCCCATTAGGCGCATTTCATGTAAATGGAGTCATACCAGAAATGAGCCCCCCTTTTTTAAGTGTGTAAACAGTATATAATGTTTACATTCCTCGTATGGAGTTGGTACTATTGTAACTGGTTTCTTTCACACACAGTGATGTTTTTCAGGGTCATCCTCATCGTAGTATTGTAATAACTGCTATGCAAACACATGTGTGTCCTACATTTTAGCTTCTCCATTCACCAGTCAACAGATACTTGCGTTGTTTCCAGTTTGGGGCTATTATGGTACGTGCTGAGAACATAGGCTTGGTATGCCTCTGCATAGATGAGTGTTTCCCTTCTTGGGTAGACAACTAGTGGAATTGTTGGCTCTTTAGCAAGTTGACTTTGGGAGAATTACTCTACTTTTTCTCAAGTGGCTGCAGCATTTTTATCTTCGGTGGACTGTGTATGAGGGTTCCCATTTCTCCATATCCTCTCTAACACTAGTTTGCAATCCTTCTTTTTTTAGCTTAGCTGTCCCTTTTTTGTGAACCTAGTACTTTGCTCTTGTTCCCCTACTGAGCTATTTCCCCAGCTCTTTTATCCTTATAAGTCATGCAGGAGACTGGTTGTGACAAATAGTTAAAACTGCTACAGCTCAAGAGACCAGATTATAGTAGGAGACATCACAGTGGGAGGCCACATTTCTCTCCCAGAGAGCAGAGGGTGTCCTTATCTGGTGGTCTCAGCAAAGCTCCCTGGGAGTAGGTCACAATACAAATACATTATAGGAGTTCAGACAGGAGCGACTGGGGATTCCCTGCTGGACCATCTGGGCCTGTGGTGAAGGAAGTGGAGGAGTTTGTTGTTTACCAGGAGGCAAGTGAAGAGGGACCGAGCATTTCCTTCTTTTGAATTGAGTCATACCCTCCCCCAGGACAGGGGTGGGTGAGATCATGCCCTGTGGTTCATCCATCAGTGGTGGCCTATCTGTCCATACTGGCTACAGAGGAAGCAGGGCAGCGCTTGGTCCTCAGCAAAGCCATCGCTCAAGGTGATGAGGATTACTTGAGGGCTGCGCCCGTCACGTACCCCTAGTTGGATGTAGGTGTTCCCCAACCTCCACATCTCCTCCCTGGGATGGATGTGCTGGGCAGTTTTCTAGACAAACCTCTGGGCAACTGTCCACTAGGGCCTCTAGTCACAAATGTTCTTCCAAGGCCCCCACCTTGCCCAAGCCCTTTGGGAGATGAGCATTGACCCAGACTGTCCTGTCGCTTGGTGTGAGCAAACAGGCCTTGCTTGCCTGATCCCCCATCCTGCAGTAGACACAATCTTCATGGGCACTCTGCAACTCCAAGGGCACTCTCAGTAGCATCTGAAATTTCATTTTCCCTTACTTAGAGGTTCCTAGCTCTCCCAACCCAAAATCAATAGTTTTTCCACATCTTGGAGGGGGGTTAGTGTCTGTCTGTCTGTCTCTTACTCTGTCTCTCTCTCTCCCTCCCCCTCTCCCTCTCCCTCTCCCTCTCCCTTTCTCTCCCTTCTTCCTTTTCTCTCTCTCCTCCCTCCCCTCCCTTCTCCTATTCTTCCCTCCCACCCCCTCCTCTCACCTCCTTTCCCTCCCTTCCCTCCCCCAGTCTCCCTCTCCTTACCCGCCCCCTCTCCCTCCTCTTCCCCCATCTCTCTCTTTTCCCTTCTGCCCTCTCCCCCAATACTTTTGATTTTTATTTTTAAGACAGGCTTGTTAAGTTGTTCTAAGTTCCTGGCCTTGAACTTTGATCCTCCAGCCTCAGCCTCCTGAGTGCCCCAGCTTACAGTCATGCATTAAAAGACTGAGGATGTAGCTCAGTGGTAAAGCACTTACTTAGCTTGTTCAAGTCCCTGGGTTCAAGCACCAGAAACACTAAATAAAAAAATAAGTCGAAGCCCCTTTGCTTGTTTCTGTAGTACTTTAAATAACTCTGAGAGAATGTGCCACCCCTGAGTGCTATCTGGAGTTGGTCTTTACCAAGACCAGGGCCTGATCATTGAGTTCTTCTTTGTGCAGTTTGCATTCTTGAAAATATTTCATGTTCTTTGGGGCTAGATGCCTAGAGACCAGCACTCCAAGCTGGCGATAAGGGCCAGGTGGAGATGGGCGCTGGGTGTCAGTGCTCAGGAGTGGACAGTGCCAGGACTCCTGATTAGGGCTTTCATATCATTCAGCCAGCTTAGCAGGGGGAATAGGGACCACAGGTTACTAGCTAAGGGGGTGAGGGCCCTGGGGCATCCCCAGAGTGCTCCCAGTCCACATTGGGCTGACCTGTCACTCATATGTTACTCAGTGTCTCCAGATTTGGACCAGAGGAAACTAGCCACTTGAGAAGGGAGATTTAGACACACTGGAATTCCCGTAACCGGTAGACTCCAATTGGGGGGAGGTGTGTTTTTCCCATTCATAAACAAGTAGAATGCAGGGTGATGGGAAACTTTGACCTTGGCCAGCCAGACTGGAGGGCGTGCCTTCCCTGGAAGCCTGGTCAAAAGGCCCCAGGATCTGAGAGCTGGCCAGTGTGATGCCGTCTAGCCCCACTGTACTCTTGGAGCAGCAGGACTAAGGATGCGAAAGTCGCCGTCTGCCCCCACTACAATGCAGGGCCTCTTCCGGTACTTCTGCCCCAGCCAGGCTGGCCGGAGCCGGGTGGCGTCTGCCGAAAAGCACCCGTGTGCTCGAGGCACTGCCCTGTGGGACTTCATCCGAAACCTGATGTACAGGGACAAGGTGGGCCTGCAAGCGGGACTCAGTTCTAAGGTGGGCGGAGAAGGGTGGGGCACCTGACACCCAGATGTCTCGGGCAACAGCTCCTCCTGTCCTCCTGCTTTTTCCAGTCTAGGGGCCACTCGTCCTTGGTTTGTGCCCGTTGTGGATTTTTGAGGGAGAAGGGGCCTGTGGTGACCACTCTTTGGGGAGAAAAGGATTTGTCCTGTTTAACTTTCTTCTGGGTTTCTGTTGTTTCTGAGGAAGGAAGCATGCCATGTCCCCTTCCTTGGGCAGGCAAACACAGATTGGGGGTAGGTGCTGTACATGTCCTTGTCCAGCAGTGCCTGGTTTGGTATGGGTCAAGAACTCTGGTGCTCCAGAGCTGAGAAGGACTCACATCTTTCTCCTCCTGCCCCTCCTAGAGGAGGCCTGGAACTTATTTTTCAGGAAAGCACCCCATAGAGATTTCTTTTTCTGGTGGTTTGTGACTGACTGGTACCTCCTCATGGAGCTAGGATACCATGGGTGGAGGATGGCCTAAAAAAATCTGGGGTAGAAGAAAAATGAGAATTTGTAGCCACACAGCCATTTGAAGGAGGCATTCACTCACCTTTTGATTGATTGATTGATTGATTGATTGATTGACTGATTGATTGATTTGTCTTTTTGAGACAGGGTCTCGTTATGCAGTTCAGGCTGGCCTTGAGCTCACTTTGTAGCCCAGGCTAGTCTCAAACTCGCAACAATCCTCCTGCCTCAGCCTCCCGAGTGCTGGGATTACAGGCATGAGCCACCACCACCCTTTGATTTTCTGTGTCATCCTGAATTTGGGAATGTTAATCAGTAGAACCTAGAAGGGAAGATACACCAGTGAGACATGGCACGTACAGCCTTGGGGACCAGGTGCACACATCTGGGAAGTAGAGACATCTGGGCCTTTTATCCCGCTCCTGAAGCCCTCCTCTTTTTCTGCCTGCAGAAAGCCCAGATAGCTGTAGTTCCCAGGGTCTCTTGCAGCAGATAAATGCATGATGCCTGTCCTATGCGCTGCTCTACCTAGCACTGTGCTTAGCACTGTTGCACGCTTGCACATGTGTGGGTATGCTTGTGTCTTGCATCTACATAGAAATCACAAGGCGTGGTCCTTGCTCTTAAGTGGCTCGTCTAGTAGTAGAACTAGCTCCTGAAGCAAGTAGTAAGAACACAAGGCCTTGCATGATGTGTGCCACATTCTATGGTGTTGGACAGTAGCTTCCTGACCTGGCTGTGCACCAGTCACCACCAGGCACCTGGGGAGGTTTCTACGTATGCAAATCCCAGGTCTTGCTTAGAAATGTGGCTCTAGTTCTTTGCAGGCAGAGTTCAGGAAGATTTTTTATGCTTTTGTTTTACAGTGCTGGGGAGTGAACCCAAGGCCTTGAACATACCAGCAATGCTCTACTACTGAGCCACATCCTCAGTCCTGGGAAATGTTTTTTCATTGTTTTGTTTTCAGTTTTGGGGGGGTTTGTTTTGTTTTGTTTTGTTTTTGAGAGAGGGTCTCATTATGTAGCCCAAGCCGATTTTGAACTCACATTGATCTTCCTGCCTCAGCCTCCCGGGTGCTAGAATTATAGGTGTGTACCTCCACACCTGGCTCTCGGTGGTACTGTTTTAACTAGAATCCCCCAGCTACAAATTCACCCAGCCCATCCAGTGATAGCAGCTTTATTCAGGAGCTTCTGATGTAGTGTGCTTACCGAAAAGAGGGACAGAGACTTCACAGATGCCAGAGCATAGCCTTTTTATTTAGGTGATACCAGAGGGCAGGCTCCTGCTGATCACCTGCTGGGCAGTGATCTGCGGAGATAGGAGTTAGAGCGGCTCCCTTCTAACTCTCACCACCCAACCCACTGTATGCCTGGGGCTTGGGCTCTGTATCCTTCTGAGCCTGACACTAAGTCATAGGACTGGCCTGGCCTGGCCTGGCCTGGCCTGGAGGCTTTTTCTGCCACAAAGCAGACCCCAGCACAGAGAGAAAACAGAAAACAGTATCCGTGATTCTCTCTGGACAGCAGCTCTCTGGTACTACCCACCCCCGGTCCAGGAGTTACCATTGAAACTGGTCTTCCCGACATGTACTTTATACCATTGTTTGTCCTCTGTGGGACATCTTGCAGCACCTTTGATGGTGAGGGAAGCGGGACCTGGGACTCCATCCTAGGAGGAAGGTCCTGTCACTCTCACCATGGTAAGCTCTGCCCCAGGCAGGAGAGCAGTAAGGCCCTGAGTTCCAGGGCTTTCTAACAAGTTATTTCCTATCTCCGAATCCTTCTTGGTTTCTGGATCGAGGTGCCTGCTGCATTCAGGCTCTGCTTCCTAAGTATGGAGCAGTAGCATGTGTGGGCTGCCACCAAGCAGGGTCTCTGAACAGACCCAGGGGCCTCTGCTAATCATGTCTGCTTGCTTTCAGCTGGACCCCCAGACCCTACAGGACAGAGACTGGCAACGGACCGTCATCGCCATGAACGGGGTATGTACTCACTGGACTGTGTTGGTAACTGCTTTCCTAGAAGGTTGCAGTGGCCCTGAATCCTCCCAAAGATGTCAGAAAAAGGCTGAGCCCAAGCTGATGACTGAGAGGGGAGAGGCACCTACAGAGCACAATCACTGTGTATAGGAATCTTTTCCATTTGATAGAAGAAGTGTAACACAGGCCAAACCCTGAGCATGCCCTTCAAAAAAGGTGTCATAGTGCCACATGGCAATGGGCAGCTCAACCTGAGGCCCCAGTGTGTTCCCATAGAAACTGAGGCCTCTGATTAGTCTCCAGAATTCCTTGGAATATACATATTCCAGAATTCCTTGGAATATACAGGTTGAATATCCCTTATCCAAAGTGCATAGGGCCAGAAGCATTGCAGGTTTCAGGATTTTTCTCTGATAGGGGAATATTTGCCTATATGAAATGACATAGAAGGGCCCCAAGTCCAAACATGAAATTTATTTGCATTTCCTACATACCTTATGCATACAGACAAACAGTAATTATATGTATGTGTTTTTCCCCATCAGCATAAGATCAAGTGTGGAATTTTCCACTTGTACTGTCATGTCAGCACTTAGAAAGTTTCAGATTTTGGAGCATTTTGGTTTTTCAGGTGAGGGATGCTCAACACGTTACCGAAATAGGCAGAGCTAAGTGCAGATAATAAAATGTTAATGTCCGGTCATTCTTGGCTTTTTGTTAATTAGGGTTATATATTTTTCTCTACCTTTTTGTTGGGGGGGAGGTGAGCCCAGGTCCTGTGATTTGCTAAGCATGTGCTCAGCCACTGAGCTCCCAGGCCCATCTACTTACTTGTGAAAGTATTACTAGGAAAGAAAGAGAAGCAAGTCATGGCGGTACATTCTTACAGTTCCATTACTCAGGAGGCTGAGACAGGAGGATCCATGAGTTAAGAGTTCAGCCTGGGCTACATGTCCCGACCCTGTCTGAAAAAAACAAACCAACAAAGCAAAAAGTTGCAGTAGGAATTGTGGGATCTGGTTCTAGTGAAGCCAGTCCTTCAGCCATTTTACCCATTCCAGCCTCCCACTGCATTGGACAGGTCCTTCCCCAAGGACTGGCCTCACCCCACTCTGGGATCTTGTCCTGCTTCCCTGGCAGGTGGAAAGATTTGTTGAGACCTCAAAGAGCCCCTGGCACCTCAGGCTATGAGGACCAAAAGAATGAGATGTCTCTGCCCTTTCTTCCCACTACAGATTGAAGTGAAACTGTCAGTCAAGTTCACAAGCAGGGAGTTCAGCTTGAAGAGAATGCCTTCCCGCAAACAGACAGGGGTCTTCGGAGTTAAGATTGCCGTGGTTACCAAGTAAGTGGAAGGGGTGTGGGTTCGTGTACCAAGAGTGCCTCCTGTCCTTGCACAGAAGGAGCAGGCACAGTTCTTTTTTGTGCATGGGGAGGGCTCCAGGGAGCATTCTGTGTGCTTAGCCACCTCCTGTGTTTACTGCAAAACCAGCTCAGGAATGTCCTTCCCGCCTTCCTCTGGCAGCAGTGGGTGGCTCCTGCCTGACTCCAGAAACTGCCCAAATACAGGGTTTGCTTCCCTCGCTTGGAACTCATCTTGATCCCGGGTTCCTGTTGAATGATTGTAACTCCTTCCCCTTTGTCACAAGTCTGTTGCCAGGAGAACCGTCTTTGTTGGTTTCTGG
The DNA here is from genome assembly GCA_004027455.1 of Hydrochoerus hydrochaeris. Classification (NCBI taxonomy): domain Eukaryota; kingdom Metazoa; phylum Chordata; class Mammalia; order Rodentia; family Hydrochaeridae; genus Hydrochoerus; species Hydrochoerus hydrochaeris. Next base: position 301,260 of record PVLA01001871.1, read on the forward strand.
GGAATACAGCCCACTTCTTCCTGATTTCACTCACTTCATGAGGGTGGAATCCAGCCAGGACACTGACTTTGTGGATTGTCTGGGCTGGCGCCTATGTTGTTTATTCCTCAGGCGTCTATGGTGTTTCTAAACACATCTGTCCCCACACCACTCTGGTGAGGCTCTGGGCTGAATAAAGAGGACATTGTCCTTGATTCTCCCAAATAAACGTATCTGATGAGGGTGATGGGTGAAAGAGCTTTCTTTGATGTGTTCCTAAATCCAGTTGCAAAGCAAAACTAAAGACCAGGCATGGTGGTATATACCTGTAATTCCAGCTCCCTGGTAGGTTGAGGCAGAAAGATTGCAAGTTGGGGGGCCAGCCTGGGCAAAATCAATATGACTCTTATTTCAAAATGAAAAAGGGCCGGGAATATAGTTTAATGCTCCCTAGGTTCAAGCTCCAGGACCACACACACACACACAGAAATGCCAAAGGCCTCCAAATAGCACTGGCTTCTATGTTTGATATATTCTTACTGAGGGTCTTACAAGGAGATAGTGGAATTGTCTGTTGCTATGACTCCGAGGAGAAAAGCATTTAGAACTGCAGGGTATGTTGGCAGCCCTGTGGAGACAACTCTTTCAGCAGATGTTTGTTGAGTGCCTGCCCCATGCAGAGCTCTCAAGGAGGCCTAGAAGGGTAAGGGGATTCACTCTGCACAGCAGTCAGGTGGAAGGGCCTCTACCATATCCAGTCTCCTTGCCTGGCCAGGAAGCCATATGCCACCTGTTAAATTATTTCCTGTGGCCAGCTTCACCCAGAAAAGCTTCCTGCAGCTGGGGGTACAGCCTACCTGTAGAACATTTGCCTGACCTGTGCCAGGCAATCCCCAGCACTGGTGGAGAGGGAGGAAAGGGGGAGCAGTGTTTGGCTGCTTCTGGCCCTTAGATTGGCCCTGGTAAAATACATGCAGTGTAACTGGGTTTGCAGGGCAAGGGCACACACATGCATAAGGCTCCGTGTGCAGCCCCAAGCCATGCACCTTCGGCACCTTCCTCACCCCCACGTCCAGGTGTGCAGATGGGTGGCAGAGCTGCCAGGACTCTGAAAACATTTCCTGTCCCCCCACAGGAGAGAACGCTCCAAGGTACCTTACATCGTACGCCAGTGCGTGGAAGAGATCGAGCGCCGAGGCATGGAGGAGGTGGGCATCTACCGAGTGTCCGGAGTGGCCACCGACATCCAGGCCTTGAAGGCAGCCTTTGATGTCAGTAAGTGTCACCCAGCCAATAGAGATATAGCTGGTGATGTCCACACTAAAACTCTCAAGAGTATCTTCTTTGACTTTTGCTTCTCACATCATTCTCTACATTGTTATTTCTTGTTTTATTATTTAAAAATACAAAGATGAGCAGGGCATAGTGGCACAGGCATATAGTTCCACCTACTTGTGAAGCTGAGGCAGGAGGATTTCTTAAGTCCAGGAGTTCAAAGCTAACCAAAGCAACATACATCCCATCTGAAAAAAAAAAAAAAAAAAAAAAAACTGGTCCTTGAAACATCCTAGCTACAACTGCCACATTAGATCAAGAGCTTTGGTGGGGTGAGGTGCCAAAGCCCAGGGATCCATGTATTCCGGTCATGCTTTGCTCGAGGATGTGAGGCAAAGGGTATGAAATGACCCAGCTCCTTCTGTCTCACTAACCCTCTCATGCTGCGAGAGACACAGAACTGTCCCATTTACCAGAGAAGGATGCTGAGACCCCTTGAATCCTTGCCCAGCATCCTCAAAATGTAATGGCACAGAACCAGGACCCACCAAGACTTTGTGCCTGCAAACTCTTCACAGGGCACATGCCACCCACCCTGACCTCGGAGGCCCCTGGAGGCCCCGCACCCCTGGGCAGGGCTTGTTCCTTCTGGGCCATGAGGATGGGGCCACGAGGATGGTATGGAGTATCAGTGACCAACTGGTAGCACTAGTTTAAATCCTAAAATGGCTCAAATAATCTTTCCTTAGCAGAGGACACTGGCACTCAGGCATTTGCTACAAGAAAGGTAGAGCTGTCTGATTTCTGCCCAGGTACCAAGTTCTCCACAGCCTTTGCTGCTCCTCCTGGCCAGGTGCATCTGCCTCTTCCTCCAGCCTCCCCCTCACCAAGTGCACCTCCCCAGCAACCCTGAGCAGACTCAGCACTATGCAGATTCCTGGGAGGAGTGTGAGGAGCCAGCCGCTCAAGGGGCAGGAGGGCCCCGCGCAGTGGTGGGCACAGGGCAGCCTGCGTCAGCCAAGGCAGGGATTACAAAAGCCCTAGCTGGGGCTCCATGTGGAGCTCTCCATTTCCATGCTCTCTTCAGATAACAAGGATGTGTCGGTGATGATGAGTGAGATGGACGTGAACGCCATCGCTGGCACGCTGAAGCTCTACTTCCGTGAGCTGCCCGAGCCCCTCTTCACTGACGAGTTCTACCCCAACTTTGCTGAGGGCATTGGTGAGCACTGGAGGGAGACATGTCCCCAACCCTGCTCCTGTCACTGACACCTTTGGGAAAACCTGTGCCTCTCTACCCTATCAGCATTTCAACCCGACCTGAGAAACATGACTGAATGGATGGAAAAAGAACCCAGTCTGTCTTAGAAAACTCTTGGAAAATTCTCTCTGTCCTCAAAGGCTGCCTGCTGTCCCCATCCACCAGTAGGCAAGACACATACCCAGGTGTAGCTTCCAAAGTCATAGCCTGCCTTCCGGTAGACCAGGGCTGACTATGGCCTTTCAGGCAGAGGGATACATTGCCTCTCTATCCCCAGGTCCTGGCCCAGTCAGTGCAGGCACAGCCTTGACCCTAAGTCAGCCTGCAGGTTGACATCCACAGGAGGATGCCAGCGTATGAGGACAGGACACCCTTTGGACAAGTCTACCTACCAGGGCCCATTCGGCAAGGACTTGGTTTCTCCCACCTGGAAGTGCCTCCACAGTGCACAGGGCAATGAGCTTCCCAGTCTTTGCCCAGGCAGGGGCCTTCCGACCCTCCTCTTCCTGCACTATGCCTGGAGCCCAGCACTGTGGGATGGCCCTGGACAATCCAGCACCTTCCATCACAGGCCCTGGATGTTCCACTGACCACCCTCAGGAGAAGTCTCCTGCCTGCGGTTCTGATTCTGAGAAGTAACACCCCTTCCCCTTTCTGCAGCTCTTTCAGACCCCGTTGCAAAGGAGAGCTGCATGCTCAACCTGCTGCTGTCCCTCCCAGAAGCCAACCTGCTGACCTTCCTCTTCCTGCTGGACCACCTGAAAAGGTAGCTGTGGCCTTCCATGGGGACCAAGAGCCCTAGGACCCCAGGAAGCTGGGTGGTGGTTCCCTGGCACCAAGGGCCTTTTCTCCCTATCCATCTGCAATATTCACCCCTTGGGGGACTAGTGCCATTGCCACCCTCTTCCCTCTGCACTGGCCTTAATCAAAGAACAGTGTGCTCCAAACCCAGCCAGTGACATGCTTGGATGCTTTATTCCCCTGGGTCACAGCTTAGAGCTGTCTCAGCTGCCTGTTAGCCTCAAGTGACCTTTGCCCTCACACCCCAAAGCACCAGAGGTAGAGCTCCCTGAGCTCCCTCCCTCCCTGCGTGGCTGTGCTATGGGAGTCAGTACAATACAAGGAGCAAGGGGTGTCACCTGCCACCACGTTCCCTGAGGACCCCAGGGAGGGCCAGATCCTTTGCGTCTATCCTAAAGGTGGTGTCAAACCAGTATCCTGGGCTGGGGATTTAGCTCAGCGGCATAAGCGCCTGCCTTGTGAGCATGCAGTCATGAGTTCGATCCCCAGTACCGATAAAAAAAAAAAAAAAACAGTATCCTGTTTTGGCATGATGGCACATACCTGTAATTCCAGCACTCCAGAGGCTGCGGAAGGAGGAGTGCTACAAGTTTAAGGCCACCCTGAGCTACATGGTAACTTCAAGGCCAACCTGAACTACAAAGTGAGATCCTATCTCCAAAAAATAGGAAAACAAAACAGAAACCCAAAACAATGTCTTGTGCTTTGTCTCTCTGTAGGGTGGCGGAAAAGGAGACCGTGAACAAGATGTCCCTGCACAACCTCGCCACAGTCTTTGGCCCCACGCTACTCCGGCCCTCAGAGAAAGAGAGCAAGCTTCCTGCCAACCCCAGCCAGCCCATCACCATGACTGACAGCTGGTCCCTGGAGGTCATGTCCCAGGTAAGGGAAACATGCTCTGGCAAATGCCACACTGGCCTCAGAGCTGGCCTCTGCCTGCCCCAGCCTAAGTCCTGGCCACCATTCCCACCGACATTGTATACACGTGATGACCAAGAATTAGCGAGAGGGCTGTGCCTAGACCCACTCAGCTGAGAGAAGGGAAGACGCTGGCCTCTTCCCTCTGTACCTTGCTGGGTTTTATAGGGCTAAGCCACCTGCTGGTTCTTTGGGTGCACTTGATCTGAATCTTAACCCCAACTCACACTTTGGGAACCTTATCTCACCCCAGATTTCTTCTAGAAACATTTATTTATTTATTTATTTATTTAGTACCAGGGATCAAACTCACAACCTTTCACTTGCGAGGCAGGCACTTACACCACTGAGCTAAATCCCAGGCCCTCCCACTCAAGATTTCTTACTGTGAGGAGCAAGAAGGCCTTCCCACCTGCCGCTGTGAACACCTCTGAGCCACTTTCCTCTTCCTTGGCAGGTCCAAGTGTTGCTGTACTTCCTGCAGCTGGAGGCCATCCCTGCCCCAGACAGCAAGAGACAGAGCATCCTGTTCTCCACTGAAGTCTAAAGGCCCAATATTATCTCCTTACAAGGCCAACAGAACAGTCTAGAAACCTGTGGTGAAACAGGAAGAGTGGGAGCCGAACATTCTTGAAGTGTAATTGGGCCATTCCCAAGAGCAAGGTTGTCAGCCAAGAGAAATACGAAAAGCAGGACAGGTGGCCTGCTCCGACCTGTGCCCTGCAGTTGGCAATCTCCGGCTGGCCTTGGGACTGTGGTTTTCCGTACTGCCGCCAGAGGGCGCCTCAAGCAAGCACGTCTCCACATGTAGGCCTGGCCCCAGGGAGAGGCTGCCAAGGGAGTGGTTTTCGTGAATTTAATTTATCAGAATTTAAAGTATTTCTACTGGATCAGTTGTCAAGATGCATCCTCTCCAAAAATAAGAAAACACCACAAGATTCCCTCCCTGTCATGTCTTGGAGTAAAGGCTGCTACTGCTTCATACTGGGGGCGGGAGGACATCTTGATTTCCCTGATTTAGAAATTCACCTTCATTTGTAACAGGGTTTGAGCAGCCAAGTCAACACTGGTGTAGCATTTCGACTCTCTTCACAGCTTGCTTTTTCTTTCTAAGGTTTCTGTTCCGAAATGGCCCATTTCCTGCTTCTCTTGTTGCTTTGTTTTTGCTCTTTGTATGCTCCTCAGAGGTCAGCTCCACCTACAGCCATGAAATGTCCAGGAACGAGATGCCAGGGGGACAGAAGCTCAGACCATGCACCTCATGGGTGGCCAGGGAGAGCAACAGCATCCACTGATCCTTACTGCCTGCCTGGCACCCGCTCTCCTTTTTGGCTTAAAAGAGAGACCTTGGTTTCCCCTACTTTACTCTGCCCATGCTGACTTTTCCCCTGCCCAGTGCAGATTGGTTTATTTCCTTCCTCCCAGCTGAACAGACTCAGTTAACTTTTGTAAAAGTTTCTTCTCTGCAGCAGCAGCTTGCTGACAGCTTATTTTAAAACTTTGATCCGAAATAGCCTTTTGATACTTGAATATTTTTAAGTTTTATACATAGTTTCTAATTTTTTTCCTAACAGATTCAGATACCTAATAAGATATTAGAATGTACTCTGTGGACACACCATGTCCTGGAAGCGTTTGTCTTCCTCCAGGCGCCAGCTCTGTTTTTATCTGGAGTCATTTCTGATGTCTTTGAGCATCAGACACATGGTGGGGGGCTCCCACCCCAGAGCAGGAGGCGGATGGGACTGCCTGCTGCCTGGCTGCCCATCTCCCTGTGCGCCCTGCACCTGTGCCAGAGCTGACCACTGGCGTAGAGAAAAGAAAACTGGGGAAACCCATCAAGTATTTTAAGAAGCAAACCCATAAATAGTTGCATCACCCTTTTAAAGAGGAGCTTGGGGCAGAGGACAGAAGAAAGGAAATAGAAGGGATCCCCATGCTGGTCCTGCAGGGGAAAGGGATGCTACCAACTACGGGAGGGAAGCAGGGCATGACTCAGGAAATGTATGTTGATTGTCACATAAAGGCACCAGTACCTGGTGGGACATTGTCCCATGACCCTTCTCATATCGGGGGAGGAGGACGTGTCAGCAGGCAGTTTCTGCCAAGCCTGCAGCATGTGGGGAGATCCCTGGCAACCAGGGTCCACGCACCTCCCACCCCCACTGTTCTCTCTGCTTGTGAGCCTGCTGAGGTGGCGGGCAGACCAGTCGCTGACGGTTCTCCATCTGTGTACAGTGTTTGTTGTGCTTTTTTTTCCTCCTGGGTGGTGAGGGCAGAGACTGCCTCTGCCTGTGTCTCTGCGCATTCTGGGCCCGGAGGTCCTCTGGCCTGGCTGCCCATACCTGTCTGTCTCAGCAGCCCTGCAAGGGGAACACATTTTGCTTAGGAAAGCCCAGCCCAGGCCTTGTTTCTGTTCCTCTGGTGTCATGATTTGCGTCTGTCGCCTTGAAACTGGAAAGCAATATATCAATGTCTGTGCCAATTCTCATTCCCTCACCCACCTTCATCTTATGATTTTTATTTATACAGGATGTGTGCTATTTAATAATGGAATGACCACTCTCTCGTGTAATTGTAAACGAACTCCTCCACCACTGGGCCGTGATGGTGGTGGCTTTGGAGCTGGGGCTGCCCCTTATTATGCCATCTCATGCCTAGCAAGCCTGTAGGTTGGCAAAGCCAGCATGAGGCTGGAAAAACGTGTTCTCCAGCAGTGGGGAGGACTCTGCTCTCCCACTGCAAAGAGGTAAAGGCCCAGAGTCCATTGTGACTGCCCACAAGGCTGGTGGCCAAACTGTAACGCAAGAAGTGATGTTTTCTTGCCTCGGGGCCTGAGAGCAGCAAGCTCCAATCGCTGGCAGCAGCCTGGCCTAACCCCAGTGGGTGGCTGGTCTCTTAGCAGCTGGGACCCCGTGTTTGAGTTCAGCCGTGTGTGTACCACCATGGGGGACAGGACTGCTGACACTTTTATTAAAGTTACCTGAGACTACTTGAGTTGGTTGTGGTTTCTGGATTATAATGAAAAACTGTGCTCAGAGCCTCTGGGAGGAACCACTGAGCTTCTGGGATGGAGATTGGGATGGGCAGCAGGTACAGAGAGAGGCTAGGTGTCCAGGTGGCCATGGTAGTCAGTGAGCCACCAGCTAGTGGGGAGAGAAGCACTCACTGCTTCAGAAAGCCAAGCCTGGTGAGGTCTGGGTGCCCATAGGCTGTTACTGGCCAAGCAACATCAGGATACAGAAGCAGATGTGATCCCAGGAGTGTGCAAGAGCGACTGATTTGTCCAGGAACTATGGCCCTGACCAAGTGGAACAAGAGAAGCTGTTTGAGAGATGTATTCCCAACCTTGTAGGCAGGACAGATGGCAGAGAGGGCAGCCAGCCAGTGCTCCTTTACCCAGCGGCAAGGCCCAGGGACAGAGGGCTCTGGTCGCACACAGCCTGCTACCAGTTCTTGCCGGTGGCCACCGAAGCCTGCCTGAGCCCTGTCTCCTGGGTGCCCTGGTTCTCATCAGCACCCTGGTTAGCCCAGCCAGGGGGAAGGGGAGATTGTTACATTCTGGTCTGCCTGTTACATCATGGTGACTTTGCCGCTTGTCTCCAAACATTGCTGCCCACAAGCAATGTGGAGCTGTCACTGTCACTGTCACCACTGCTGTTGCACTGACAGTGGGATGTTGTAGAGGTGTCAGGAGAGACTGAGCTGATAGCCACTCTGAGCAATGTTGCCCTTCACCAGCCCTCCGGTGACCTGGTGGAGGTCTCATGCAGGGATCCACCGGGCTGTGTCCACCTGGGATTTCCTAAGCTTTGGGAGCCCCACTTCCACCATCACCACCCACACTCCCAGGCCTGAGTGGTGATGCTGGGTCCTGTTCTCAGGAAAAGCTGCACGTACAGTGAACCATTAGTCCAACTAACGTCTCTTCACCGGGAAAGGGCTGCCATTGGCACCTCACTGAGTGTCCAGCCCCTAAAAAGTTACAGTTAGTGTCCTCTACCTGTATCTGCCCACTTCTGTTTAGGAAACCTACAGCCTATTTGCATCTTTCTTAGTAGCTGATTTTTGAGGCAGGAGTTGACTGTTTCCCATGTTTCTGAAAGCAGGGGTTGGATCTGGCCAAACCCAGGCCAGCGGCGAGGCCCAAGAAGCAGGACTCCTCACTGATGCCCCAAATCTAAGGTCATTAATGCCTCAAAGAGCTGCCAGAGGTTTCCTAATCCAACCTCTGGGTAGATGGAGAAACCAGGGTGCACAAAGAACCCCCATCCCACTTGATATCCCAGACCTGGTCAGTGAACAGGGCAGGGGCTCCATGTCTGCATGTTCCCTGCTCCCAGTCTCACCAACTTTTTGCTGGACCAAATGAGATGGGGCTAGACCTCAACCACCAGCCCTCACCTGGCCCTGACTGTGCCTGTGCCTGTGCAGAGCCTGCAAACTGGCGTCAAAGAAGTTGAGGCAAGGGAAAGCAGAATTTCCTATAGAATCTCAGGGGTTTTTATACCCTCCCCCTAAAGAAAGCCCCAGTTGCCTTTAAAGGAAGCATTTACAGCATCTAGAGATGGGCTGTTGGGCCAGGGATATAGCTCAGCGGCACAAGTGCCTGCCCGGTAATGCAAGATCATGAGTTCGATTTCCAGTACCAAAAAATCAAGATGGGTTGTCACAGACAGTTATAGAAAGATAAACAAAGTGAAGGCATGACGAATAGCTCTTGAAGAGGCTCAAACGGCCCCTGGAGCAGTGGCCACAGGTCAGCTGGCGGAGGAAGTACACTCCTGGTGGAGGAAGAACTGCCAGACCGAGGGTGGGAGGTACTAGAGCCCAGTTGGCCTAAGGAACGGGAAGGAACTGCCAAGCGGTGGGTCAGCTACCAGGCAGCACCTTGCATCACCCCAGGTCTCACAGAAAGGCCAGCCAGGGAAGTGACAAAGACAGGCATGCACATAAATGGGTTCCTGGCAGAAAGATCCTACTGCATCTCTTAAGCATGACTACATGGGAAAGAGGACCAGCTGCTTGGGGGAAAACAGTGCCAAGGGCCTTAACCTGGACAGCGTGTCTCAATAACCACAGCAGTATGTTCCAAGAAAGGCCTTCTCTGGCCCCTTTTCCAACTAGAGCAGAGGGTCCCAGATACCCCCTAATCTTTCTTAAAGCTCAATCCACACACCAAATATTCCCTTTCCCATTCCTTCCCGTCAGTACAACTGGGTGGGGCCTTATGCGAAACTTTTTTGAAAACAGGAGCTCCACCACGAGGCTGTGGTGTTGTGTGATGTTGGCCTAAGAAAGGGGGGCGAAGGGACGAGGCCAAGTCAAGTTCAAGTTTCCAAGTAGTTGCTGGCTCAGCAGCTACCAGAAGAGAAGGCCACAGCACAGCAGGCAAGGATAGTCCATGCCACCCTCTGATGGCTGTGGACAGATGGGCGTCCAAACCCCACCGCACAGTCCCTGTTGCCTTGCTGACTGCCCCAGTCCGCCAATGTGCTGCCCCGACTCCCATCTGTGGACATCCAGCCTCCAGTGACCCAGCCCACCATCCCTGCTGCTCAGTTTCAGGGCAAAATGGGGCCAGATAAGGGAAAGAACAACAGTGGAGATGTGGGAATTGCTGCTGTTTCTTCTGTTCTCTGAAAACAGTATTTAATAAGACATGGCGGGGATGGAGTAACCAGAGGTCACTTGGAACAAGCTAAGGGGTCTCAGCGCCTTGTGTTCTCCATCAGACAAACATCCAGAGCCATGCGAGTGCAGCCAATTCCTCTTCAGCCCACAGCCACTGCCCATGCCTTCCCCATTCCTCTTCCTGGCAGCCTTGGGGTTTTCCAGGCTCCCCATTCTAAGGCTGTTAGGTACTGAACTGTGTCTCTTTCCCTTTCCTCTCCCTCAATTCATATATTGAAGCCCTCAGTGTGACTGTATGGGAGATGGGTCTCTAAGGAAGTGACCAAAGTTAAGAAATCATAAAAGTGGGGTCCTAATCCAATAGGACTGGTGGCCTCCCCACCCCCTTGGTACTGGGGACAGAGCCTAAGGGTGTCACATCCTCAGCCCTTTTTTTTAATTTTGAGATAGGGTCTCACTAAGTCACTAAACTTCCCAGGCTGGGTACAAACTTGCAATCCTCCTGCTTCTGTTTGTTTGTTTGTTTTGTGTGTGTGTGTGTGTGTGGTTTCGTGTTTATTTGGTTGGTTGGTAGGTTGGTTGAATGGTTTGTTTTTGTTTTCATTTTGAGAAAGGGTTGCACTATGTAGACCAGGTCAGCCTCAAACTCAAACTCCTCCTGCCTCAGTCTCCTGAGGTAGGGATTACAGGAATGTATGCACAGCTGACTGTGTTCTTATAAGAAAAGGAAGAGACACCTGAGGTCTCACCTTCTACAGAGAACACAGAACAGACCATGAGAGGACACAACTAGAAGGAGGCATATACAAACCAGGAAGCAGGGCCTCAGAAGAGAAACCCACTTGATGGCACCTTTGTCTTGGACCTTTGGCTTCTAGGCCTGTGAGAAAATAACTAGGCCCGTGATTTAAGCCAGGCTGTGACATTTGTTATGACTGCCCTGACAAATGCAGGGGCTTTGGGCCACTTTTCTGACCAGTCCATATGGAAACAGCTCTGAACCCTGAGTCCTCCCCACTCCCTCCCCTCACTGCTGTGCTCATGACCATCTTAAAGGGGCGTCAGGTATGGCTGACCACACAGAAGGCAGGAAGCTGCCATTTTCCTCAGACACACCAGCGAGCCTCTGGGACAGACACTCCCATGTGGCCTCCTTCTCCTTAATTCAATCCAAATAAATCGCTTCCAGTTTGTGATCACCCGGAGGTTCCTAACTACAGCCACTGTCTAGGCATGGAACATAGAGAAACATCCCACGCTTGGGTCTACAAGCTTAGGGTCCTCTGCAAGGGTTCCCCAGTCCCAGGTGCTCAGCAGATGCCCAAAGCCCTAGAGCAGCACCATCCGCCACCCCTCTGCCCCAAGAGACCAAAAGTCTTTACTTGGGCTGCTGGCCTGTGATTCCCAGGCCAAGTGGTCCAGGAGCAGGAAGGCCTGGGAGGCTGGGTGGAGCTGACCTAGTCTGTGATAATTTTCTAATGCAGCCATATGAAGCTAGTACCATCACATGGCTAATCAGTCAAGAGACCGTGGGCAGCTCATAGCTTTCCAGCTCCCACTTCTAAATGCATTCCTCCTCCAGGCAGACTGCATTAATCCTCTGCATGTTAGGGGCTGCAGTGTGGGCCGTGGTGATTGATACAGTGGTCATCTCTGCACTTCCAGGGGTTCAGCACAGGGAAGGGGGTGGGGAGGACTCACTGTATCTGGGGCTTTGGCCACTGTCTACAAGCCCTTCTCCCACTACCACCTCTGCCCACAAAGGCCCCTAAGAAAGTGAAGAATGCCTTTCCCTCCTGTCTCCTGACTCATCTCCACCTGTGGTCATACCCTTCTTAGCGCTGGCCCCAACCAGGCAAGCGTGTCCTCCCTCTGGTTGGAATCCCCTTGCTTCTGCCTCACAAACACACTCGGCTCATTTTCAACTATCAGAAAGCATGAGAGGGGCTGGGGTGTAGCTTAGTGGTACAGCACTTGCCTAGGGTGCTTCAGTGTGCCTGAAGAGCTCTGAGTTCCATCCCCAGGAAGCTGGGGGCAGTGCAGAATGGAGACAGGTAGACGACAGAGAGAAAGAAAAGAAGAAGAAGAAGAAGAAGAAGAAGAAGAAGAAGAAGAAGAAGAAGAAGAAGAAGAAGAAGAAGAAGAAGA